>JANBXA010000069.1:28995000-29497500 GCA_030556225.1 Cricetiscus sungorus | reverse complement strand
TTCAACCTTTCGTTCGGCTACAGCTAATTACAGCGTAAATGTTCAGATTCTCTTGGCCAGTTTGAGAACTCCTGGATCCGGGGATGGGAGGCAGGAGCACTCTTTGCCTACAGAGGCTTGGGCGCCCTCTCCCAAGTGAGCTGAACTGCTTAACTGAGGCGCAGCTGTAGCCAGGCACGAAAAGCTATGGAGAAGGCAGAATCTGGAGGGAGGATGGCAGAGCTGGTTGGGTGATGAGTGGAAAAGAGGCAAGTCTAAACCTGGCAGTTTCTTTAGGCTGAAGATCCTGGTAAAGGGGTAAGGATGCTTCCTTATCACTTTATGAAAATATAAAAAGCAATGCAAAAAATACTTTACTTTTGCAAAAGAAACCATAGGAAAGCATTAAGGCCAAAATGACTATCAGCGGTGACACTGACCGCTTCAGTTGATTCACGAATTCCTGGGGTTCTTAGCACTGGCCAAGTTCTCTTGGGATTGCCTCGGAACCACCTCCTGCACAGACAGACCGACCGAGACCCTGGCATGCTGGGAAGCGTTCCCTCCTCCTTCGCCTAACCCACTCGGCCTGCCTGCTGTAATTCATTCCATAGCAACAGATTCAGGGTCGGTGCGGTTAAATTCACAATCGTTCCCTCAAAGCTGAGCCTCGGGTTAAGTTTTATGTCGATAACAAGGGCTGTTATCAAACGGCCTGGAACACTGACTCCCACTCACCCCTCCTCTCTCCGCTCTCGTCGCAATCACCTCCAACCTCCACCTCCGCTCTAGTGTGCTGGGTTGAGGATTCGGTTTTCGAATCCTGAGCCTCCGGCTACGACCATCCAGGACCTTTCCGAGGTTCCCTTCAGCCGGAGAATGGGTACGCGCCAGGAAAGCAACGCGATCCCCAGATACCTGGAGCTCCTGTGTTGTCGTCTAGCTATTTCCTCAGAATAGAGATATTCCCCTGACGGTGGGAGGAAAGAGGCTGGTAAAATTAGGAAGGTAACGAAAGTAGTAAGACTCGGGAAATTAGTGACAGGCCCTGAAAGCTCAAAGAGTTCCAAGGAACACAAAGCCTCTCTCTGAGGCTATAAAGGCTGTAATCAATTGCTGGCTAGAAGAAAGACTATGGTGGGGCAGCCTGAAGTAATGCATGGCTCTCCTGGGGTGCAAACTTCGTGAGTCACTGTCCATGCTGGGGTGGGCTCTTCAGAGATGTAGCTGTTTTTGAATCACCTATAATCCCGCAAATAATCCTGCACCCAGAGTACTGGAAATAACTCTCATAAACTCATAGGTTCGCTACTTAGTTAGGATTTCTATTTGCTGCGACGAAATGCAATAACCAAAAAGCAACTTGGGGTGGGGGGAAGGGGTTTTGTTTAATCGGCTTACACTTCCACAGCACTGCTCATCATTGAAGGAAGACGGAAACTCAGAAAGGGCAGGTCCTTGGTGGTCAGAGCTGATGCAGAGGCCGTGGAGGGGTGCTTGCTTCCTCTGGCTTGCTCAGCCTGCTTTCTTATAGAACCCAGGACCACCAGCCCAGGGATAGCACCACCCACAACGGGCTGAGCCCTCCCCAGTCAATAGCTAATTAAGAACATGCCTTACTGACGGATCTGACGAAGGAATTTTTTTCAATTAAGGTTCGCTCCTTTCAGATAACTCAAGTTTGTGTCAAGTTGGCACAAGACTAGCCAGCATGTTCGCCGAGCTAGACATAAGCAGAATCTTTTGTTTGTTTGTACTTTCCTGGTGCCCTATCTAAACTTTATTCACGTCTCCCCAGAGAAATTCTTACAGCAGCTTGGCTCTGGCACTTGCTTGGCCAGCACTCTCAGTTCATTGAGGATTTATACCCATTCTGTACATTTTACGAGCCAACGAGCATAATTAGTGATTTTTTTTTTCTTAAAAGACTGAGTGAAGATGACAAAAGTTAGGAGATGATATATGTTAGGAAAGTGAGCGTTTATTTGCATTTTCCTTTCTGTAATTACACACGGAGGAGACAGGGACCTGCAGTCCCGAGACACCTCGCCCAGGCGAGCAACCAGAGCCGCAGACCTAGTGCCCAGCACAGCGGGAGACTCGGAGGCCGGCGCCGAAAGGCGAGGGGGCGCGTTGGTGCAACACTCCATCCAGAAAGGGAAAGTGGGTTCGAGCTACCAAAGCGTGTAAAACCCTAGCCGAGTGGACAGGAGGTTGGGGGCGGTGACCTCACCGAGAGCGTGCAGAGGGGAACAGCGAAGAAAGGGCTGGTCGCAGAAAGTTTCTGGGGAAATTTGCAGTGGGTCTGACTTCAAGAGAGGACGCATGAATTCATTCAGCTCTGGGCTGCCGCTAGGTAAGATGAAAAAATGACAGTCAGGACCTGGGCTCGCACCCGCAATTTCAGTATTTTCCTGTTGTTCATGGTCTTGCAGCAAGGGTAATAAAAACGATGCGTCTTGCAGCAAAGGTAATAAAAGCAATGCGCCTCAGGCCCCAGCGAGATTTGAACTCGCGACCCCTGGTTTACAAGACCAGTGCTCTAACCCCTGAGCTATGGAGCCATCTATGCAACTACCTTCTGCGCACGAGCAGTTAACACCAATGCCATCATCACGCAGCCGCAGAATACAAGGCCAAGTCAATGACAAAAATAGAATCTTTGTCTTTCAATCAAGTAGCAGCTGCAGACAAGCAGACACGATTGCACTGTCCACAGAGACAGATAAAACAGGATGGACAAGAGTCTTCGGGCAGGATCTTTTAAGGAACAGGTCCGTGTGTGCTGCACACTCCAAAGTCAGATATGTTAGGGGGTACCTGAGATGGACTGGGTAGTGACAGCAGTGAGGGGAAATCATAGGATCGGGGTGTTCCGAGGTGCTGAGTGGAGAACACAGGTGAGGCCTGGAGTCCCATGCCCGCCATACTTACACGCAAATTTAAAAAGGACAACCAACCCTTAAGGTACAGCAATGAACTAGTTTGTCAGAGCTCCTAAGGGCCCCCTGAGCAGAGGACAGATAAGATGAGGGTCTAGGGGAGGAGGCAACAGGAGTCATACTCTGAGCGAAAATTGAAAGTAGTGGCTGTAGTCCATAGCCCCCTGGCCTGGTGGCTAGCCTGCCCTGGACCTAAAACCATGTGACTTGGTCACTGGTTGTACAGGCCAGAGGCAGCCCCTGAGTGCCCTTCATTTGAGTGCTGAGAACTCTGTGAAGACGAGATGTAGCGCCCTGGGTTTCTGGGGCCTCGGACTAATGAGTGAGGTAAGAAGGATGTCTTAGGGCCAGTTATTCTCAGAGACCCAATAATGGGAGAGGTCTTATGATGCCCAAAAGATGAAAGGGAGATTGTCACGCAGTCTTACATGAGCTTGTGCGGCCAAGTCACCAAGTTGCCGTGTAGCCAAATAATTGTCACAGTAACTGTTGTCACATTACAGTCATCATGCAGACATCTGTAATTATGCTACAAATACCATTCTCTGATAGACAGAACCGTGTATACATATAGACAGCAGCTACCTACAATCCCTAGTCCTGACCTCACATGTACACTGGATCACATATACACAACATCCCACTTCCTGTGACATAGATTATTTTGTCATTCTAAACACAGTTATTAAATGATGCAAAGAAACGTATGATAATCAAAAAGCCATACAAGCTGAGTATGGTTGTCACATACCTTTAATCCCAGAACTGCAGAGGCAGGAGGATCTCTGAGTCCAAGGCCAGTCTAGTCTACATAGAGAGTTCCAGGCTAGCCAAGGATACAGCGTGAGACCTCATCTAAAATTAGAAGTCATGAAACGCAGTATTTAGAGCTATCTAAATCTGCTTCCACCACATAATCACTCATACTCGACTCCAGTGTTATGTTGTTCCAATCCACTGGGAAAGACCAAAGACATAGACTCAGTTTAGATTACATGGGTTTGTTCTTACTGCTAGCAGAAGGACAGCAGCCTTAGAGCCAAACAAAATGCTGTGCTGTAGAGAACTAAAGGACTGGTTTGTAAAGGCGATATTCAAAATGTACATTACAATTTCTATGGAACCCACAGCTGGGCAGGAAATTGCCTTGCCCCCTTCAGTTGCTTCTCTTTCCCATTGTATAGCAATGAAAAGACCACTCCATCCCAGTCCCACAGACATTGAATTTATAAAAGCAGAAAGCCAGAACACCATTGTCCTGTTCTTAGCTCACCTGCAGGCCACCAGAATCTCACAGGAATTCCAGAGCAAAGGTCAATGGCCCTTAAGAGGTGCCTAATACCATACTGGTTTTTAAAGCCATTACAGGGAAGTTATATGTAAATTATTACACAGGTCTGAGCACTCTGGGGGAAGGGTGACTAGTTGACTGGGGTACAGCAGGCAATAATTCAGTGCCATCAGGTTAGGGCTGGCTGTCACATCCCCACACCAGAATAAACTATCTTTTGTTCCCTTTGAAGTGAATGCATATGTGTATGTGTGTTTATGTGTATGTTATCGGTGTGTACGTACACACACATGTGTGTGCACTAGCTCTGGGGTGTGTGTACAGAGACCAAGAGAGGGCATCAAAATATCCCTTGAAGCTGGAGACCTGGGTATTTATGTGGGTGCTAGGATCCGAACTCTGCTCCTCATAATTTCACAGTAAATGGGAAGCTTCGTTTTTGTGTGGATATCACAACACACAACAGCTATCCCCTACACAGCTGCTCATAAGTGCCCTCTCAGAAACGCTCATACCCCTCATCCCATATCTGAGATACAAGCACACAAGCTCACACACCTCAAATACATGACACTTGGGATCTTCCTAACAGAAACCATTGCTCAGACATATCCTCCTGCAGTCAAACCAGGACATCAAGAATGAATCCACCCACCCCTAGAATTGTGCTCAAAATCTGTATTTCCATCCACTCTGCCCCTTCCCAAGGGAGCACTAAGCAGGGAGCAGTAATCACACTGCAGCCCTTCCAGAAGCCCAGCTTTGCATCCAAGAGGACAAGGAGGCGCGCCCTCCCAACCCCTCCATAGATAGTGGCGGCTCAGTAATCCTTGCCACTAGGGTGCTCTGCTGCTTGCATAGAGTCACTAAATTCCAGAAAGAGTTCGTCAGGACTGTGTTTACGCTGTGTGCATCTCCAAACTGGCGGTTCTTGCATCTGTAAACTCCCAAATATCAACTTGTGTTTCACAATTCCAGAACATTTTGATCTCCTTACCCAAAGGAGACTATACACTGATGGAAAATGTGACCACACATGTTGCCAGTCACAGATAATCATCATATCAGGCTAAGGGGTGCCGGAGAATAGCAATGCAGGTATATGTGTACACTGTTGTCCAGGCCTTGTGTATAGGTCAAGAGTTTCCTTACAGATGTAGTCAGACTGGCTTCTGAGCCTGGAGCTACAATGTTACTCCCTAAATAAACAACCCAGCCTAGCCAGCTGGTTTCGGAGGACTCGTTGACCTCTCCAGGCAGAGCCTGCGGCTGCCACAAATGTAAAGTGATAACAGGACCGGTTGAGGGTCAAAGCCCACCCATTGCAAGGGTACCAGCTTTCGACATTGTTCTGTGTGAACAAGGACCCTTCTAAATCAAGCTCACGCGGTTTGAAGCACCGTTGTTAAGAGCTGGGCTTTTGTCTTAGTGGGTGTCCACCTCTCCATAGTTCAGATACAACGTGCAGGAACAATACAGGAAGGGAGAAGGCTCCGAGGGTCCAAAGCATGCCTTCCCTGTGCAGTGAGTTACCCCGCGGAGTCTCTTTTCCCAGTCAGTTTTCAGTGACAGCCCACTAGGGCAACCTGGGTTAGGGGTATGGGCGAAGGAAGGTCCTCTGTCTTACGGAGGAGAGCTCCCTTCAGGCTGCTCTGTCCCCTCCTAGGACAGCACTTCAAGGCCAGATTCGCAAGTAGGTACCAGTAGAGCAAACAGAGAAGAGGGGGAACACTCGTTCCTGGAAGTTGACACGGAAGGTGTAGAGGTGGCGCATGTCCTCCACTGCATAGAAGGACACCGCCCCCACCTCCAGGTCCAGAGCCACCCTCACCCGCGACAGATGTCCACAGTTGAGGGGCGTCCTCTCGGGGCTGGTCACAGCCCAGTATTGCCCATTGTTGAGTTGCATTGCCCAGACACCCTCCTCAGGGGTAAAGGGCGTGAGGCCCTTGCGACGCACGCTCTCTCGGGCCACACCGAAGGCCCAGCCGTCCTTGGAGCCGACTTCCACCTCCCAGTGATGTCGCCCTGAGGAGAAACCACAGGATGCCAAAACGCGGGTGTTGGTATCAAAGCGGCGGGGATGGTTAGGCAAGTCCTGGGCACGCTGTCCTAGGCGTACACTCTTTAGATCCAAGGACAAGATGAGGCGGGAGTTGGCTGTATCTGGGTCCAAGGTGAGTTCCACTGAGGATAGAGAAAGAAAGATGTCTTCAAAGCGTTATCTTCACAGCCTCTGCACTAAGGGCACACTCCCTGATTGCCGCCTGGCCTTTCCTCCCTTGAGGGAGAGCCAATACCCATCAACCCTCCTCCCTTCGCAGTAGCTATTTAAATTTACTTTTTTTCTTTCTTCCTTTTCTCTTTCTTCAACTTAATCAATACGTATTAAAAATTTTAACAAACTCATAAAATCTAAGAAATACAGTAGGACTGATTTGGATCTCAATTTGAGCAGGTCATCTGAGAAAGCCTGAGCATGGGAGGTGGAGGCGGAACAAGGTCATCTTCAGCTACATAGCCAGCCTGAGGCCAGCCAGAGTTACAAGAGCCTTGTCTCAAAACAAAGACAAATGGGGAAATTTGAAAATTAGAAACAAGAAAGAATCATCACTTTCTCTAGGTGTGATGGCTCTGTTTTTAGGAGAGGCGGGGCTATGCAATGAGACCCTATCTTTAAAAGGCTGTCTCTTTGGAGGTAACATATTCTCACATATTTGTGGAAATTCAGTATCATTGCTTTATTATAAAACTTAACATGCCGGTGGGTGGTGGAACACACCTTCAATCCAAGCACTCAGGAGGCAGACGCAGGTGGATCTCTGTGAGTTCAAGGCCAGCCTGGTCTACAGAACTAGTTCCAGGACAGTCAGGCCTACACAGAGAAATCCTGTCTTAAAAAAAAACAAACAAGAAACAAAACTAAACTGAAAACTGGACACAATGTCTGTGAAAAAAAATATTCAGCAACTGGCAACTGAAGATAGATGGTGTGAGCATGTGCGGCATGCATTTTGCTCTTCTCTCAGCATTGGAATATGTTTGAAAACTTAAAATATTTCCAAATGCACTAAGTTGTAAGCACTGTTACAGGATTTGTTCCAGACCCTCTGAGGTGATTTGAATAAGAATAGCTCCCATAGGCTCATAGGTTTGAATGCTTAGTCACCAGGGACTGGAGCTATTTAGGAAGGATTAAGAGGTCTGGCCTTCTTGGAGGAAAGGTGTAGCCTAAGCCAGGGCCAGAGTCCTCCTCCTCCTCCTCCTCTCCTCTCTCTCTCTCTCTCTCTCTCTCTCTCTCTCTCTCTCTCTCTCTCTCTCTCTCTCTCTCTCCCCCTTTTGCCTGTAGATAGATCACAATGTAAAGCTCTCGGTGTGTGTCAGGGTCCTGATTTGCAATGAGGATAGATCCACCGAGGCTTTCACGGCCACTGAGGGCTGAGGGCATATTGAGGGTGTACTGAGTAAAAGGGGCATTACAGGATCCTACCCAGGTCAACTCTGTGCACTTGCTTCCTTCCCTTCAGAGTTGGATCACCCCACCCTGCCCCCACCCCAGATCTCTGCAGTCTCCCTTTGTTTCCACTATCCCCCAATCCCATACACAATCCCCAAGATCTTCAGAGGACTTATCTGCCCCAAGCAACCTGGGGCCAAATCATTCCCATCCCGACCACTCGTGGCTTATGGACCAGTGGGCCCCACTGCTGCCTGAGGGTTCAAGGATGTCAAACAAGGATTAGGATGGGGGCAGAGTGATAGTCACTGAGGTGGATGGGCAGACAGGGTCAACCATTTGTAAAGCCCAGGGAGAGCCTCTGGCAGGGAGCAGGTTCGCTACCTGGCCAGCCTTATACTCACAGACCAACAGTCATCCATACCTTTCTCCTCTTTCTCCAGCTCTCCCTGGAGATCCTCTGCAGAGAAACAAAGCAGGACAGATGTGCACAGTCTGGGAGAATGCCTGGCCAGGAAACCTCCTCTTCCCACACACTCAGAGCCCACCTGACTCCAGACACTCTAGAAGCCAGGAGTTGCAAGTACAGAGCCAAGATGGGGACACAGGGAGGAGGGACCCGCAAGCATCCTAACTCCACCGCTTCCCTTTATCCCTCCATTGTCTAGAACTGGTCTGACCTGATGACATCTCCCCTTCTTCCTACCCGCAGTACTCTTCTAATCTGTCTGTCCCCATAGGAAGCAGGACGCCCTGGGGTGAAACCCAGACGACTTTGTCATCAGTGCCTTCCCAGAACAATCTGGCTTTGGTACACCCCACTTCCCGTTCCCTCTTTTCAGTTCAACAAAGGCATACCTTTAGGACCCATGTGCCTACCAGGAGCACGCCCCCTCCACCCAACCCTGCGCAGTCCAGCCCATACCCAGGCCCCATACCTCTGAACTTCTTCAGTAACCCTTTTAAGACGAAACTCTTGAGGGAAACATTCCACACTTTATTCTTCATCTCAGATGAGACCGTGGTTGGCTTGGAGCAAGGCACACTATTGCACCTACAAGACAAGGCCCCTGAGGACGTCCCAAGAGCCCCATCCCACTCCACTGCCCTGTGACAATTACAGTGGTGCGACAGTCTAGAGACATGTGCTCCTAAAGACCTTTGTGTTAAAGGCTGGATTACCGACTTCGGCACTATCGGGAGGTAACACAACCTTTAGGAGGTGGGGCTGGGAGAAGGACTTCCATGATTGGAGAATTGCCTTTGAAGAGAATATCACCAAACTGACTATCTTACTCTCTCTTTTCTTTCTTTCCTCCCTCCATCTTGTTCTCCCCATCCCTTCTCTCTGTCTTCTCAGCTGCTCTCAGTAAGAGAAAAATGGAAAGCCAACTTCATGCAGGAATTCCCACAGCCAGGTAGGTGGGCCTTTGCCTCATAAGGTACCCTCATAAGGAAGTAGGAGTTGGGGCTCATGAGATGAGAGATGATGTTGGGATAAAATGAGAATGCCTGGTGGCTGAGCAGCTTGAAAAGACCTTGAAATGGTTAGGTTCACTCACTTGCTTAGTGTGCTTTTGAATTCCTGGAAGAAAAGAGGGAAGGAAGTCAAATCATCATTATATAACCTCCCTTCACCATTGAGAAAACATAGCTTGCCCCTTACCTGACTCACAAAAAATAAACCATGCCCCCACTGACCATAGGTGACTACTTATTTCTAGCTGGATGTTACATTAGCTATAACACCCTTAAACCCTGGCCACGGATATGCAAAGCTATGGTTACCACTAGCATGGTTACCACCCACAGGGTCTTATTCGTTTTTTTTTTTTTTTTTTTTTTGTTGTTGTTGTGTGTGTGTGTGTGAGAGAGAGAGAGAGAGAGAGAGAGAGAGAGAGAGAGACAGAGACAGAGACAGAGACAGAGAGAGACAGAGAGAGACAGAGAGAGACAGAGAGACAGAGAGAGAGACAGACAGAGAGAGAGACAGAGAGAGAGAGAGAGAGAGAGAGAGAGAGAGAGAGAGAGAGAGAGAGAGATTGATCATCCCTCATCCCCAGACAGGGTTTGACTGTGTTTGACTGTGTAGCTCTGGCTGTCTTGGAACTCACTGTTTATACCAGGCTGGCCTCGAACTCACAGAGATCTGCCTGTCTCTGCCTCCTGAATGCTGGAATTAAAAGTGTGTGCTACTATGCCTGGCCTGGTGACTGTTTTTAATTAATTATTTAATTTGAAAGAAGTGTTTATGTGTATGAGTATTTTACCTGCATGTATGTCTGTGCACTGCCTGTGCCTGGAGGCCAGAAGAGGGCGTCAGATCCCCTAAAACTAGAGTTACAGGTGATGAATGGGTCACCATTTGGGTACTGGGACTCAAATAGCCAGTGCTGTTACTGCTGAGCTGCTTAGCCATCTCTCCAGCACCAACTTTTTTTTTTTTTTAATGAAATAGGAGAGTGAACTATAGGTAGCAAGATACGGGTTGTTTTCTGAGACTGATCTCAAGTATGTGTATACAGAATAAATATAAAATAAATTTTAACACCTAGTAACCATGAACTTTTTTTGTTGTTGTTCTTGCTATTTTTGGTTTTAGAGACAGGGTTTCTCTGTGTAGCTTTGGTAGTCCTGGAACTCACTCGGTAGATCAGGCTAGCCTCGAACTCACAATAATCCTCTGCCTCTGTCTCTCCAGTGCTGGGACTAAAAGTGTGAGCCACCATACCAACAACCATGGGAGTTTTATCACATCTCTTCTAGCCTTCCAATCCCAGGAATGTCAATGCCCTTTTCTCCAATCCCCTTCCTCCTGACTGTTCTCCAGCAGCCTCTCCTAATGCCTAGGGCAAAGGCCTCAAGGCTGTGACTGAGTCAACCTCACCTGGAGGAAGTCTAGGTCCGGCTTCTGAACTGTCTCCTGGATCTGGCTGCTGAGTTTGGACAGCTGAGTGATCTCACCCTCGAGCTGGGCCAGGTTCTCATTCTGTTTCTGGGTCACTTCGCGGGACAGCACCTCCAGCCGGCCTAGGAGGCGGCCCTCCTGCTCCACCAGAAAGGCCCGCAGTGCCTGGAACTCTGCCCCCACCTTCTCTTTCTCTGCTGCCATCTGCTTCTGTCTCGGGAAGAAGAGAAGTTGGCACTCGACTTAGAGGAGAAGGGACTTGAGTGTAACATTACCACAGGAGCTTTGAGGAAGCATCCTCCGGGCAACGTTGCTTCCTCTCACTGGGGAAACAGGCACACCCACACGTATATACTGTGCACACCCTTAATTAAAATGCCTGACTCTGCAAGCCAGAGCTGGAACACATGATCCTCTCCTCAGCCACAGATGTCCTTTGGTGTTTCTTCTTAGGACATGGGCTCTACCCCTACTTTAGGGCATCTTCGAACTCCCCACTTACCGCAAGCTGCAGCTTTTAACATGAGGATTAAATCAAAGGTTGCATTTTCTTCCTCCGTATACTCACTTAATTACCTTTCCCCTTATATTTTAGAGATAGGGTCTCACCATGTAGTCCTGGCTGGCCTGGCATTTTCTATGTAGACCAGGCATCTCTGCCCGCCTCTACATCCCAAATGCTGGGATTAAAGGTACCCCTACCACCACCACCCACCCTGCTACTCCACTCTATTTTTAAAAGCACGATTGTGGCTTCAATTCTGACGGAAATGCAAGGTCAAAATGCAGAACTCTGGAGGTACAGGGAGAGAAGAAGAAAACGTCTGTTAGCAGAGGTAACAGCGCACCCACTGGGTAAGCTCTGTACAAGTTTACCATTCTATTCTTTCCATTATCAGATTTAGGATGTTTCAAGTGTGTAGATGAACTCCTTAAATTTTTTTCTTTACACAAACACATTTGTGTAGCAAAATCCTAGTAAACAAGGATTCTAGTACCTACCAACAAATAAGTATCCTGTCCCCACAAGGCAAGCTCAATTATGAAAGGTCCTCTCCCAGGCAATTACAGAGGACGGAAGAGAAGGGTAGAAGAGGCGGCTATGAAAGAGTGAAGTCTGGAGCCTTGCGCTCAGATCATGGCTCCCAAGGCTTCCCACAGTACACCTGCCTTACTTCCATGACTAGACATTGAACGGTAGCATCAGGGAGGAGCACTTGAATTCATCCACGCTGACCCAAAGAGGTCAGCACACTTCTTATTCTATTTAAGGGTGAGGAGACCCAACCTAGAAATTGCTAAGCTAAGATTCTAAGGCAGCATAGTCTGACTCTTAAGTCTGTACTTCTGTTAACTCTATGACATTGACTCCCAAGGGAAACAACCCAAGCAAAAGTGTTGATAAAAATATCTCTCTGTGTCTGTGTCTGGTGGTGAAAGTCTATTATTGTAGCACTCAAGAGAATGAGGCTCTGACGGTGTAAGGCCAGCCTGGGCTACATAGCAAGGTCCAGGCCAACCTGGGCTACATAATGAGACACCACCTCTAAAAACTGGAGGGGTAAGGTAAGAAGGAAGGGAAGAACTTCTGTCTTGCCATGGGATGCCCTCCATCTTGTTATGGTTCAGTAAGAAAGCCCTCATGTAGTGCAGAGCAGCTACTGACACCATCCTTTTAGACTTCCCAGCCTCCAGAACAGTACACTAAATTTTCATTGTTGTTGTTATATAGCCCTGGCTGTCCTGGAATTCATTATGAAGACCAGGCTAGCTGCAGCCTCACAGATAACCTTCTGTTTCTGCCTCCCAAGTGCTAGAATTGAAGGTGTGAGCCATCATACCCGGTTGCACTCTGTTTACGCCACAGCAGCAGCTTGCCTCTGCCACCAAAGCAATACGTCATCACCATCACCTGTTGCCAGGTGCCTGTCTACCTCGCACCCCTTAATTGTGTCTGCCAGAGCACAATTATCTTGCCTCATTATCTTATCTCTTGTTTTTCTTGCCTCTTCTTGTCCCCACTCAGACAAAGTTTTCACTCTTAAACTCTCCCCCTCCCCTCCCCTCTCCTCCCCTCCCCTCCCCTTTCTCCCAATAAACCTCTCACACTAACTCTGTTGCACATGGTGTGTTTGCTTAGTGGCATACCTTGGCAGTACCTACCAAAAGATACACACTTCACCTTTTTTTTTATTTATCATCGCACACTCTATTCTTTAAACACACACACACACACACACAATGTGTCAATGATATTGTGTGACAACAGCAGATTAACAGACCAAGAAAACTGTAAACAGAGGTTTCCAAATCTTGCTGTTATTGACATTTAGGACCAGATAATTTCTGGCTGTGGGGGCATCCCTGTGTATTATGGGATATTTAACACCTAAGACTCCTACCCTAAGTGCCAGTGACACTCCCAGTGCGGACTGTTGTGAAATAATATTTGAAGATGTGTTACATCTGTGTATGCTGTGGAACATTTGTTTTAATGATACAAAGATGTGTTGCATTCTTTTATGCTGCATTTGTTTAACTCTGTGAAACTGTGTTACTTTACCTGTCTAAAACACCTGATGGTCTGATAAAGACCTGGATGGCTAATATCTATGTAGGAGAAAGGATCAGTGGGGCTGGCAGGTAGAGAGAATAAATGTAAGGAGAAATGTGGGACCAGGTAAGATCAAGGAACAAGAAAGCAAGGAGGAGGACTTCAGGGGCCAGCTACCCAGCCACCCAGGTACACAACCAGCCACAGAGTAAGAGTGAAAGTAAAATCTACAGAAGAGAAAGATAAAAGCCCAGAGGCAAAATGTATACAGGGTAAATAACAACCCACAACTGACAAACCAAAACACCCCAGATATTACTGGATGGGGTATGGGCATTTTTCCAATGAAAGTATTCTCCTCTTCCTACCCTGACTTCCAGCCCACAAGATATGTACAATTATATGGCTGTATGGTAATAAGAACGAGGGATATGTGGCCCAGTGGTAGAGCACATACTTGGCTGTGAAAGGCCCTGGTTTGGATAGGTTAGGAGGAGGGTTTGGGAAAGGGCAGAGGTGGGGATGCTAAATCATATTCTGGGGAGGTGGGTCAGAGACTGGGAAGCTGCCCAGGCCATAGAGAATGCCCTCTTGGTCGTAGAAGTAAACCACAAGTTGAAGAGCCAGGCTCTTGCTCCTTTCTCCAGTAGAGGTGGAATAAAGGCCTGGCTGAGTGAACTTTGCTTTGGGAAGGGAAGTAAATGGTTCAATGTGAAAGTCTGGGATGTCTGATGGATGAAGATGTAAAAGCAGTTAAGAGTAAAGAAAGGGCCAGGCATGGTGGGGACCCAAATTCAATCCTAGCACTAGGCAGGGAGAAGGTGGTAGGTTTCTGTAGGTTCGAAGCCAGCCTACTTAGCAAGTTCCAGGACAGCCAGGGCTATATAGAGAAACCCTGTCTCAAAGCAAAACAAAAAGCTCAGAGTGGAGCCTGAGTATCTGAACTCCATAGTCTTTCCCTTCCTAACCTAAAGAAGTTTGGGCTAGTGAGCTGTCTCAGCAGGTAAAAGACACTTGGCTCATAAACCTGGTGATACATTCAATCTCTAGAATTCACCTCAAAGTGGAGGGCAGGAACCGATACCTCCACATGTAGAAAGAGGCACATGCATTCCCACAATATAAATAGTTAATATTTAAAGACCAAGAGGGTCCTCCAGGCCTCCCCCTCTATTCCCAGCTTCACGAACAAATGACTTAGTCCTAAAAAGCCCTAATGGTCCCTTCTATTCTTTCAGCACTATTTATTGAGCTAGGGGCTGACTTTGCAAGGTAGAAAATGACAGTGACTCATGTTTGACCATAGTAACCAAAATAGTCCCATTTTACTTTCTTTTACTTTTCATTTTACTTTTCAAATTGAGGCTACATAGAACCAGTGTCCCCAAGCCTCCTATCCTCTGCCATAGCCAGGAGGAGCTCTGACCCCTTCTCACCATCTTCTCCCTTAACCTCTAATTCTTAAATCAAAGCTTTGGTGGTACAACACGCCTTTAATCCCAGTGCTCCGGAGGCAGAGGAAAGTGCTGTCTGTGAATTTGAGGTCAGCCTGGTCTATGGAGCTAGTTCTTTCCATGGCAGAATATGTGTCTCTTTATTGTATTCATGTTTCCACTTAATATGACATTTTCTGTGAAGAAATATTAATAAATTCAGTTTCAAGATGCTGCTACAGGTCCTAATTGGCTGGTTATGAATGGCCGTGCATTCTAAAAATTATTTGAAAGGTCCCTTTCACAAGCTCCGGATTGTATTATAAATTATATGGTCAACCTTCATGATGTATAACCATATTACCTTTCTGAAATCCACCCTACTGTTTCAACACACACACACACACACACACACACACACACACACACACACACACACACTGGGCATTCACAACCCTATGACTCCCCCATTTGAACTCACAAGAAGCTCCTTGCTTTCCCTCTCCTCCGTTGACCGGAACACTTCATACTCTTCCAGATCTTTCTTCAAGGTCCTCAGCCTGGAATCCAGCAGCTCCTGTGATATGAAGGGAAACTCCGTGGGAAGATAATTCTGGAAACCCTCTCATGTGCCATCCTAGAACCATCTGGGAGGAAGCCAAGGCTCTGATCTGGGAGCACAAGATCAGATAGATGTCATCTGTGGCTGTGGGGTGAACATAGCCTGTGCAGATTAAGCTTGTCAGTGCAGAGCAAATGCGGGAGCCCTCCAATGGCCCAGGAATCTCATTTCCCCAAGGACATCAGCCACATGGTCTGCGCTGAAACCTAAGATTCCCACATTGGTTCAGTCACCTTGTCTCCTGCTCTCCTCTCAAGCAACAAAAAACATACATGCGGGGGTGGGGGGGTGGAGAGGGGCGGGGCAGCAAAAACCAGGGGGTGCGCACACCTCTTGTGCGGCTGCCCAGCAAGGGACACACAAAGGGAAGGTGCCCAGAACCCATGCGCTTCGCACAGCTCAGACCTCTTGAGGCAGAACACATACACCAGGAAGCCAGGTTGTGGCCCTCTAAGAACCGGGTACTTTGAGTAGTGCCACGCCCCCGAAAAGGAGTTAAGTGAAGGCAGAGAACATGTGGGCATGCAAACAGAGACTTTCTCCTGGGCAGAGTTACAACAACTCTTGTCTGTAACAGACAAGAAAATCTTCAAGACTTTGGGGCCGTCTCCAGGCACCCAGCTATGAGGGACTAGGGGATATGAGGAATGTCCTGGAAACCCGCGGTTTAGGATGAAAGGCCTGTTTAGGATGAAAGCTCTGTAGGCCTCCTGCCCCTAGTTTGCTAGGAGAGCCGGGAGGCTGGAGACGAGCCAGGGGTCCAGGACATCCTGCACCCACCTTGGCCTCCTGCACTGCCTCCTCCAGTGGCAGCACGGCGTGCGCACGGTGCTCGCGGGCGCGGTCGCATACAACGCAGATGGCACGTCCGTCATCTTGGCAGTAGAGCTTCAGCAGCTCTCCGTGCTGCGAACACCGTGCAGCCGCCGCCCCGGCTGCCACCGCAGGGGTCCCGCGCTCCCCGACGACGGCCGGGGGCAGGCTGAAGCGCCGAAGTAGCGAGGCCACCGCGGCCAGCTGTCGGTTGGGCCGCAGCTGGCTGGGGCGCGCGGGTTCCCGGCACTGAGGGCAGGGCAGTGGGCAGGGCAGCGTGCGGGTCGCCGTGCCAGTCCCCCCTCCGGGACGCTCCCAGCAGCGCGTGATGCAGGCCCGGCAGAAGCTGTGGCCGCACTCGACCGACACGGGTTCCCGGAAAAACTCTAGGCAGATAGAGCACGTCGCCTCTCCTTGGAGCTCTGCGGCCAGAGCCAGCGCTTCGGCCCCTGCATTGGGCCCGGTCCGCGGCCCCACTGTCGCCATCCGTGTCCTTGGAACATCCAAGTCCTGTGGTGCTGGGGAGGTCCCTGGACGCTACAGTACGCTCCAAGCTGGGCTGGACTCCCGAGTACCCACTGGGTGAGGAAGGGCGGGGCCGGCACCCGGCAAGTTGAGACATGAGCTGAGGGTGCACCCAACTGGGAGTGGAAGCAGATGGTGCCCTTTCTCTGGGCCCCTATAGCCACCACCCCAGCCAGGGACCTCCCTTCTATCGACCCCACCCCCCTTCCTCTGCTTCTTTAGATCCCAGTATGACCCAGTCAGCACTAGGAAACTATCCGGGACAGGTGAGTGAACAAGCTTAGCTGGGCTCCACTCCCAGTTGGCGACCTAGGCTGACCCTACACTGCAGGGGCAAAGGCCTGGCTCCCAGGGCAAGGTGTCTGGTTCCCCGCATACTGACTCACCCTGGCACTGCGCTGAGCTAAACTTAGGGTCCAGAATTTGGCTGTACCTCCTCACCCCAAGCACGGCCTTTTGTCCACTTTACATCTCTTACAATTCTCCCTCCCACCCTTAATTTTGAGCAAGTAATATAACCCACTTTTTCTCGTTTCACTTAGTATTAATCCACCCCACCCCAAAGCCTCTCTGCCTCTCCGCTGGGTTCTGCAGACGCTTTTTGAAGTTGCGTTCCTATCTCTTGTTTCTCCCTGGAGGCCACTAGGGTCAGGTTTCCTCCTCCACCCCTCTCAAAACCTTTCTTGTCAATGTCACCATCCACTCATGCAATTCTAATCAAAAAGTGCAGACCTCACCTCTCCTGCTCTATGATGTATCTGTCCTTCCGGATAGCATTTTCTCCTCAACACTCAAGACACTGCATTCCCCCTTCTCTCCAGTCTATGGCCTCCTATTTTCTTCTTAGCTGCTATGGCTTCCCACTCCACTCCCTGCCCTGGCTCGGTCCCTAGGACTCAGTCTCAACACTCTGTGATCTCTTCTATAACAGCACCCTCCCGCCTCCCCCAGACCTTAGCACACTGACTCCATGATGGAAATACCACTCAGCATGTAGACAGTAACACCTGCCAAAATGGAAACAAAGGCCTAATCCATCAAAGTCCACATAGTACTGGGAAAGTCTCAAAATGTACTAACCTTGCTTTTTAGCTTCTGTAGTTCTGCTTCTGACTAACCATTCTTGTTAACTAAAGTATATGTCAACCGAGAACGTACGTCTACGTACGTGTGTGTGTGTGTGTGTGTGTGTGTGCGCGCGCGCTCAACCTGAGAAAGCTCTGTGCTACACTGAGATCTCCAACATGGCTTAAAACCATATTTGAGCAGTCTTTTATGGTTACTACACACAACACTTCCACTTTTGTTTGTTTGTTTGTTTGTTTGTTTTTGACTTTAGAGAATGCTTTTAGCGCTGATGTCTCCACAGTAAAGATCAGAGCCCTCTGCCCAAACCCCACCAGTGGCTGCTAAGTCTTAGTAAAAATTGAAGTACTCAACAATAACCCGAAGACTCCCACCTTCCCTCTGTGTCCAGCTCCTACGCTCATGTTCTCCGGTCCTCATCTCCTATGACTTTCGGTCTTGATATCTCTACATTTCGGAAAGTCTCCTGTGTAACGGCTCTTGCTTGAGTCTCCTCCTCCGTCATGGAACGTTTTAATTTTTCTGCAAATCCAACTACAGTTATTTTTAAGATAAGGAACTTGAGTCAGCTGATGAACAAGTGAGTGACCTTTGGGAACAGAACTGCAGGTGGTGAGCAGGGCCTGTAAACCTACCAAGAGTTCAGGGTGAAGGCTCAAGGCCCTTCAGGGATTCGCTGGGCCTGGTGGCACACCTGTAATCGCAGCATTAAAGGGCAGAGGATCAGGAATTCAAGGTCATCTCTGCCTACATGGCCACCTGAAGGACAGCTTGGGTTATATGAGACTCACGTTCAAAAGGGGGAGCATTTCTGTGGACTGTAGCCCCTAAATAGCTCACTGATACTTTTTCAATTTTTTTTTTTAATCGATCACCTTTTCTATTCAAATCCCTCATCCATACAGCATGCAACCAAATACAGCAAAGACCTTTTCGGTGGACTACAGGGCAACCGACTCATGGGAACGCCATGCCAAAGCGGTTTGATTAGTTTATGTTTGACTTGCAAATGTTACCCAGACACACAACTACATCACCATCGAATCCCAGCCGAAAAGCTACGGGGCTCGCACTGCTGATCTGTCTTCCTGCAGAAATCTGTACAGTGTACTACCCACCCCCTGCAAGTCTCCTCTCAAATGTTACCTTATCCGCGAAGCCTACAAGCCATCAAACATAGATGTAAACATAACATTAAGCGGGAAAGAAAAAAAAAAAAATCGAGCATTTGAAAACCCACCCATCTCATATGCACTTTCCCTGTCTAGAGCAATTAACTTCATTATTTTGCTTACACACTTTATGTTTTACTCCACTATCTTGCATCAAAAACAAAAACCCAAACGTATCTTGTTTTTTCGGGTAGCAGTTTTCTTTGTCATAATGTCTGATATGTGAGCCTCTTTTCTCCCGTTTTCTACCCTCTTCCTAGTTTTAGGTCCCGGATCTGTCCACCTTCGGGGAGAGAGGAGGGCTTTCCGGAAGAACAGCTTCTTTAGTAAGGGTCGGAGGAAGACTCCGGAAACAGCACGCAGCGGGGCGTCCTCTCTTGGATTTTGCAAATGTTTGTGGTTTTGTGACAGCAAAATTCAATCCGCGGTTAGGAACTTTACACTGTGCAATCACTAGAGGAGCTCTGAGAAGCTCGCAAGAGCGAGTGGGGATGTAGCTCAGTGGTAGAGCGCATGCTTTGCATGTATGAGGCCCCGGGTTCGATCCCCGGCATCTCCAGGTGTGATAACTTTTGCTTACTTGCTTTTTCTTTTTTTCATGCTAAACTTACAAACTGAGCGTGCAGCCAACAGCTGCGGAAACTCCAGATGGTGAACCCACGGTTTAGAAAATGTCGTTGGCAGGGGCGTGCTTCACTACGTTCAGGTCTCCCAGCTTGGTACTACTTCCGATAAAATTCGACAGTAAGTATGCGCCCGCCCGCCTGCCCCCAAATCTCCGATCTTGGTAGAGAAACGTAAGGAAATAGAAGGAAATAGAGAAGATGGTCAGACACCAGCAGTTAAATTTAAAATGTCCGAATTTTGTAGCCCCATCGGTTCAACCCGGAACTTCTGACTTTTCTGTCACCATAGCTCCGAAGAAACGAGAGGGCCAGCAACGCAGCGCCCGGCTAGCTCAGTCGGTAGAGCATGAGACTCTTAATCTCAGGGTCGTGGGTTCGAGCCCCACGTTGGGCGCATGGCGACACTTTTAGATCTCGACCGTTTGAATTTGAGGAAAACAAAGCTTTACCAGTGTTTATCCCAAAATAAACACCTTGTCAGATGCACTGTGGGAAAAACAAATAATGACACTCAGGGAACTTATAATAGAAAGTAGTTTTCTTCACTTTCGGTGTCGAAATGTGCATCCATCGGCCGGTCCATCAACTACCTGTTTGTTAAACACAACGAACCCTGGGCCATAGTTTTGTTGTGGCAAAATATGTTTGAAATCTGCAATCTTAATAAACATTTTCTTTTTAAAAATCAAACCCTGGGCCTTGCGTGCGCTACGAGCCCGTAGCATTAACTACATTCACATTCATATTGCCGTACCGCTTTCTTTCACTATCATTCATTTCTAGGAGCAGACCTTTTTTCTTGTTCTGCTTCTTTGTTTTGTTTTGTTTTGTTTTGTTTTGTTTTTGAGAAAGGTTTATCTGTGAATAGCCCAGGCCGTCCTGGAACTTGCTCTGTAGACCAGACTGGGCGGTCTACGAACGCTGAGATCGGTGTGCTACCACGCTTGGCCTTGAGGACCTTTTTAATCTGTCCTGGTGAGACTGTTTATCAAACACTAACTCCCTCGCTACGGTCTTTACTCGACCCTTGCTAATCATTCCATTGTCTTTATGAATTCTATTATTTTTCCTAGAGCTATCGAATTCAATCAATCTCTCTCGCGCGTGTGTCTGTGTGTGTGCAGGTAGAGCGCTCTTTTTAAGGCAGTCTCATAAAGCCTAGTCTAGCCGGGGCTCGTTCTGTGTCAAGGATGACTTTGAACTTTTGATTCTGAGTCCCATCTCTCAAATGCAGAGGTTGCAAGTAGGCACTACTATGCCAAACACATTTATGCCTTTTAACTGTCTTATCTCACAGAACAAAACATCTTTTAGGGTCATTCGTGTTATAGTATGTATTAAATTTTCCTTCCATTAAGGTTAAGTAACATTCCATTACATGTATATACCACAGCTTCTTTATTCATCCATCTACTGTTCGATATTTTAATTCCTTCTCCCACCTTTTGTCTTGAAAAGGACTGGGAAGGATCATCAATCTGAAAATGGAAGGGTTTACCCATTTCTATAAAATTACCAGTACATATAAATCCAAACTCAGCAAATCTCCGTTCTGGGAATTAATCCCATGAATGCACATACTGTGTAAATTCATTCTACCAATAGTTTTAGGGGACAGGTCTTAGGGTGCGGCTTCTATGTGCGAGATCTCTTATAAGGAAGAGGAGGGGTCTCTCTCTTGTGTGGTGGTCGGATATGTGATCTCAGCTTCCATTGACCCCAGGGTAGAATGGAAGACTGTGGCGCCTCTCTACCTTATTGTTATTGTTATTCGTGAGTGTTCCCCAATAAATATTTGATATTCTTTTATTCGGGCTCTCATGGACTCACTTACCCACGCCTATATACATAGATGCAAAGGCATAAAGATAATAATCATTCAGGGGGAGTGGTAGCACACACCTTTAATCCCAGCACTCGGGAGGCAGGGGCAGGTGGATCTCTGTGAGTTCAAGACCAGCCTGGTTTACAGAGCGAGTTCTAGGACAGGCTCCAAAGCAATACAGAGAAACCCTGTCTCGAAAGGGAAAAAAACAAAAACAAAAAATGCCTATTTTTTTCAACCGTCACTGATTTCCCTTTGCTCAACTTGAGATCATTCTCCCAGGGTTTGCATAGGGTCAAGAGCATGACTCGTGTTCACGTCATTATTCATTGCTGCATCACTTCTGTGCAAGGGTACAAGTCTTCCAGGCACAAGACTATGTCAATCACATGCCATTGCTCTGAGGAATATGAAAGTGGGCAAGGAAGAAGCCAAAATGTCAATCAAAGCAACCTAATTCTAGAAGAATGCCTGGAAACAGGAGGAGTGGCCAGAAGATGACCCGAAATAACCCAATTCTCCATTGTTTGTCAGGCAAGACAAAGTTGGATTAAAATTGCTGGATGTTTTGGGGAACCTCCTAGTTTACCACCGTTACTGGGGTAATATCTGACAGGCAGAGTTTGTAAATAGGAAACGAGCACTCAATTTCTTTGTGAAAAAATTTCATTAATCAATTTATTATGGTTGAAAACATTAAAACCCAGTTTGTCTTAAGGCTTTGAATTCTACTTACAAATATTGTTGATTTTCTCTAGAGTTATTGTAGCAATTTTTGAAATAGGGAATGATCCCTTCAGCTGGTACTTTTGTTAATTACAGCAAGGTAACACACACATTTCAAATTGCAGTGATGAAGTTTGTATTTCTGAACTTTCACATATCAGGTGAGAAGATGAGGCCCTGAGAAACTAGGTCATGAGGTGAAGCAGTGTGTCTGGACATTTGCTATTAGAGATGCCCTGCTTTAGCCACTAGTCCATATGCTGAGAAAAAATGCTCCTGGGTGTGTTGTTTCTTGGTAACCCCCTAGGTAAAGGTAAATAGGCATCCATGAACTCTTTAGAGATTCTGGGCTGATGCTTGTGTCTATTAGCCTGGGAGTCCCCCGAGACAGCAGATTCCATCTCCTCCACTCACCTTTCCATCCAAGCAGGAAGCATGAACCAATGGTAATGATGTAAATGAAGTTGTCAGAATTCAGATCCAAAGAGGGATAGATATGTCTTTTCCTCTCCCAGCCCCCTCCTCAGGCACCATCAATCTCTCTGCCTTTGAAACCATCCATCTGGTTCTTCAGCGCTCGAACCCTATGTTTCTTCTCATGGATGCCTCTCCCTCCAGATCTTTGGATGATGGCTGACTCTTCCTATTTCTTGACTCAGCCACTTTGCAACATCTTTTGATCTGTCTTTCCCTGAGTATCTTCTAACACTTTGTTTACTCCTACCCTGACAAATTGATGTCATCAGAGTCTCTCTCTGACTTTATTCCTGCATCAGTTTAGTTATTTAAATAGCCTATTAGAAAGTGAACTTCAGAAAGTTGGGGCCTCTGTCTTGAACGGCAGTATGTCCATCATTGCAATAGAAAGGTAAGAATTAAATAGTAGGAAACCACAGGTTTATTGCAAGGACCAATAAATCAATCTTTAACATCTAGAACAATGCTAAATCCATGGTAAGGGCTCAATACCTGGAATTTGAAGCTATTCATACTAATCTCTAAATTTAAAAGGCTACAAAGGGATAGATGAGCCAGTCAAAAGGAATAGGCAGTAAGTAAATGACTATGGACGGGTGGCCCACAAGAGTGAGATGGAGGTAGAGATAAAAGGAATACTGGAATAGTAAAACTTGTTAAAGCTGAGTAATGCATGTTCTAGACTTTAATATGTGTCACCATTTTGCTCCTCTTCTTCTCCTTCTTCTTGTTTCTTCTTCATTTTCCTTTTGAGACAAGATCTTTCTGTATTGCTCTGGAACTCACTGTGTAGAACAGACTGGCCTCCTGCCTCTGCCTCTCAAGTGCTGGGATTACATAGTGGGCAACCACAATTGCCTTCATTCTAAACTTTTGAACTGATCATTTTAGCAATAAGCAAAAGAGAAAATGATGACTTTTGAGCGTTGATTAAAAATCTATGAAAAGAGCCTGGAATTGGTGGTGCATGCCTTTAATCCCAGCCACCAGGTGGCAGAGGCAGGCAGATCTGTAAATTAGAGAGGCCAGTCTAGTCTACAGAGTGAGTTCCAGGACAGCCAGAACCTTGTTTCCAAAAAACTTTCAGGGGGTGGGGGCGGGGTGGGGGGTGGAGGGGAGGAATCTGTGTAGACAATTTTGTAGAGAAACAACATTGAGGTTATTAGAAAAACAAAAGAAAATAAAAACCCACAGTGAAACAAGATGATCACATGAGCCTTTGAGTTCCAGACAAGCCTGGACTACAGAAGGAAACCTAGTCTTAAACATAGAGAAATGGGGGCTGGAGAGAGAGGCTCAGTGCTTAAGAGCAGGGGCTGAGGACCTGAGTTTGGTTCCTATCTATTGCTTACAGGAAGGCTTACAGACATCTGATACCATCTTCTGAACTCCTCAATATCACTGCATGCATATGGTACACTTGCATACATATAGACAAACATTCATTCACACACATAAAAGAAAATAAATCTTTCAAAAATGAACAAGCAAGCAAACAAACAAACAAACCCATGTAGGTGCATGTGCGTGCGTGCATGTGTGTAGATGGATAGACAAGACAATTGAACCTGTAAATGTGCAGCAAGATTTGTTTGTAGTATTTTCCAGCCAATGGGGAGCATACCCAGAGTCTCACAATGCACTATTCTGCTTCATCAACTCCACAAATTATCATTAATAGAATTTTCCTTGTGATTTTTTTTTTTTTTTTTTTTTTTTTTTGAAATGGGGTTTCTCTGTGTAACAGCCCTGGCTATCCTGGAACTCGCTCTGTAGACCAGGATGTCCTTGAGCTCACAGAGATCTGTCTGCCTCAGCCTCCTGAGTGCTGGGATTAAAGTTAAGTGCCACCACCTCCCTGCTTTTAAAGTTTTTCGTTTGTTTTGTTTTTTGAGACAGAGTTTCCTCTGTATAGCCCTGGCTGTCCTGAAACTCACTCTCTAGACCAGGCTAACCTGGAACTCAGAGATCTGCCTGTCTCTGTCTCCTTAGGGCTGGGATTAAAGTTGTACACCACCACTGCCTGACCCAATGTCACTAATCTAATTTTACGTGTCTTACTAAAGGAGATCATCACACACACCCATGACTGTAGTGTTTTATTATGTTTTATTATGTGTTTATTGTAAAACACAGTAACACAAGATCCTCTGGTGTGCCTGAAGTGTCTCATGACCAAAACTATAGGATGGCTGTAATGCCCCTCACAGCAAAACAGTTCTACAAATCACGGAAAACAATCACTGTTTTCCACTAGGATTCTTCAAGGTGAAAGTACTTCTAGAAAACAACTATTCATTCTAATTTCTATTCTGGATACAATGACTCTCTATTTTTGGTTTGTTTTGTTTGCGTTTTCTTTTTTCTCCTTAAACATTCTCCTGTAACAGAGGACAGAGAAAATTCCAGAAAAGTGGAAGCAGGAGTGACTGCCAGGCAGCAAGGGTACTTTCAGATTGCCAGGGCTAAACAGACAAAGGGGACTGTGTGAGTATCTGCTGATAAATTGCTACATTTAAACACCAAAAAGAGTTTTTGTTTTGTTTGTTTTGTTTTAAGGCAGTATATTGGCCCTCCTGCCTCTGGCTCCTTCCTGCTGAGATTGTAGGCATACTCTGCCACACCCAGCTAAAGATCAGCTGTTAGTTGATTAAAAGGAGAGGCATGTTGTTGCTCTGTTGGAACTTTTCATCAATAAATCATTATTTGCTCTGTTAAAAAAGAGAGTCTACGAAGGTTGTAAAGCTCTGGCGAGTTAGGGTCATCATTCAAAAAATATTTGACTCAAAATTGACAGCTATCTGTACGAGTTGTTACAGGCACCCCAGCAGATTGGTTGGCATTAGCTAAGTTGCTATCAATTTATTTCCTGTCTCCATATGGAAGGTCATTGAAAACGGCCTTGTGTTAGCTGGGGCATCAATCGAATCCATTTGGGTAAGATTGATAAAGGGGTGAGTGATGGATTCTGAGGTCCCCTAGTTCCAGTACGGTCAGATAGGTCAGCTAGGAGGGATGTGGGGGCTGAAGATACATGAGCAATCCAGAGTCTGGGGTAGGGGCATGGAGAGACACACCTGTACTAAGTCTACTATGCGAAAGAGGGAAAATCGTATAAGCAGAGGAACTCCGAGATAATTCTCATAACGAGTCTAGAATCTTTTCACTTTTCATTTCTATGGGTTTTTAAGTCTGCTCTGGATCCTGGACTTCGTGATCTGTACGTTCTGGGACAGAGCAGTACAATGCAGTGAGCTCCACGTTGATGTGGTTTGGGTGAAGTTGGGCTCATGCAGGTGGCCTGAGCAGTTTTGCCCTCTCTGAGCTGATTTGAACTATGTTGTGCTTGTACTTTTCGGATGTGTGGATCTTTAAAGAGGACACCGTTGATTACTTTGGTGGATGTTTTGTGTGACTTTCAAGTCCGACAGTACTGCTGGGAGACAAATTGCCTAGCATACAAGTAAACATGGTGTGTTTAGTGTGTGCAGACGTTGCGGGAGCAGGCTGCTCTGTGGACTGCACCCTACTGAGTCGCTCCTCTGTGGAGACCCCTACTTAGGAAGCCAGAAGTCACGCTGGCTTCTGGAAAAGATGTTGCTTTTCCTCTTGGCGGTTGAGCTCTCCCTCCTCTTGTCCCCAACAGTCCACCTGTCCCCAACTGCAGGTAAGGATGGACAAAGAGGGAGAGGCTGAGGCAAGGGTAGTTTTGGAAACTGAGGGGACAGCAGGAGATCAGTGGGAGCCACCATGGACCAGAGGCGGGTGTGGCCAAGCCGGCTTTTCCTATCACTGTCTCCTGGCCAGCAATCGCTACTTGATAGGCACTTCTCGTCAATTGTTTCAGGACTCCTCTAGTCCCCATTTCCTCTATCGATTCCTTTGACTTTCTTTCCTCCTTCTGCGCCACGGCTGATTCAAGGCCTCGTGGTAAACCGGAGGACGCTGCGTCCTGCTAGCTGGATGGAGAAGTTCCTCCGAGGGAGGTGCTTTTCACTGTAGGCGTGGTTGTTATCACGGCTGCTTTCTTGCCTGCGAATGTCTTCCCTAGCCTGGACTTCCAACACACATTTTCAAAACATCGCTCTCGTAGTGTGCTCCATTTGGGGATGCACTGCATTTCCGACCCGCGAGATCTGCTAGGACTTCAAGTTCTTTGAGGACAACAAAGTCTAAGGACAAAAGACTACTTCTTACTGTCCTGAGACCTAAGCCTGGGGTGTAGTGTTGATTAAGTAAACCGATAGTGGATTGGAAAAAGGAGTATAGATGGCAATGCGAAATACATACATACACACTTCCACGATAAATATACGAAGTTAAAGAATTTACTCATTAGCAGAAATAGGAAGAAAAAAAAAGTCACACTCTTCCTGTTTCCGCCCGGTTTCGAACCGGGGACCTTTCGCGTGTTAGGCGAACGTGATAACCACTACACTACGGAAACTTGTGCCCAATATTCTGATTGAACCAAGCTGAAAGTGTTATTAACATTAAAACTTCACTGAAGGACTTTTTAAATAAAAATAAATTGCATCAAACCTGTAGTTGAGGTTCAGTTTAGCATGTTAAATGTTAAAAATTAGGATCTGCGTTATGCAAATTTGAGAGTAGTATGTATTGTTTAATATTTCACAATGATTTCCTCTCATCCAAACTGATTCCCGAATAAATACCTGAAGAGCCAGGATTTGTAATGAAGGGGCTTCTGATGGGCCTGTGCGTCAGAGTCCGCTCGCCACCTGAATGTGGGCTAGCTTGGGTCTTTCTTTGGTTGAGGTTAAAAGGTGACCACAGGTGACCAGACCAAGGATACATTGCCTCCTCTTCCCAGATGACATGCAGGGTTTAACTCTCCCCACATCTCTCCCTCTGGATCTGGAGGAGCTTTACTCTTTTCTTCCTATGCCAACTCAGTCTCCTTCTAGCTATGTCTTTGGAGAGGCCACGTCAGGGCTCATAGCATGCCCCACACACCCTCATTCTGTGTCTCAGGCAATAGCAGTGGCCAATCTCCCAAGACTCAGACTCATTGGTGTCTTGGGACATGTTCTTTAAACTCTCTCATAGCCTCTTAGCCCATTCAAGCCTGAGCTCATTGATTTTATGCCCCTTTCCCTGCCCTGTTTTCAGTCTCTAGGGGTCATGTATTATATTTGTAGGGGGGACAAGGGGGAAGAAACTTGTCCTCTTCACGTCTCTTTAATGGAAAAGCCATGACTCTTCAGGAAAGTTTTCCAATGCCAGTCATAATGGTAAGAAATGACCCTAAAAAATCTGCAAAAGACCCTGCGAGCATTCGTGCAAGAAGTTCAAATCTCCAAAGTGACCTCACTCTGACTCCTAGAATAGTGCTTACCATTGCTAGTGAGCTGGCCAGGGAGATAAAGTCTGTGTCCCTCATCAATAACTTTGGAGAAGTCAGGTGAATGACTGGCTGATGTTTTAAAACAAAACATAATAATCATTATTAGTTTCAGTTGCCAATATACAATTGGTTTTGCCCTGCTGTTGTCCATGCCTGAAGGTAATTTAGTTCATATGTTTTAATTAAAAGACACTTGTAGCAGGGCATGGTAATACACACCTGTAATCTTGGTGCTTAGGATGCAGAAGTAGAAGGGTCTGGAGTTCAAAGTCATCTTCAGCTACATAGAGAATTTGAGGGCAGCCTGAGCTACTTACACTTTCTCTCAAAACACAAAACAAAATAAGGCTCCTGTACAAAAGGATGTAAAGAAGTATCTATGGTGTAATATTCCTTTTACAAGAAAGGGGTGATGGTGAAAAAACAAAAGCACGTTTATCCATCATTTATTCAAAAGAAATGTCTGAAGAATATACCTGAAACAACTGAGATGGATGGCAATGGAATAGTGAAAGAATGCCTTCTGCAATGCACTATTATTTAGAAAATATCCTTGCAAAACGCCAACCTGGATGGTCGGGAAGCCAAAATCAAAGAAAAATAATAACAAACATACCCAACCCCATTACAAATGACAACATAACCACACAGTAAAGAGAAACTTCAGCTATTTAGAAAAATGATTATTGTGGAAACTTTTCCTGGGGAGATGAACAAACCTCCATCTGCCCTAGATAAGGAGCCAATGGCAGAACAAAGAAACAATTGCATCCTTGTCCAGCTTGGTGAACCTATGAGTTTAATTAGGGTTGCTTATAGAAGCATGGGCAGGGTATTAATAGGAGTATAGGCAGCTTACCAGTGGCTACACTACTAAGAAAATGTCTTCCCTGGGAACCATTAACTGCTGTCATATCCTTAGTGATAGGCAGGGTTTCCTAAACCCCTTTCCTAGCAATGTCAACTGCCTATATATCCTTAGGCTGGGATATCTAAGCCCTTCTCTGAACAAAAAGGAGGGTTGGGGCTTCATGATCCCTACCTTAATGATGGAACTTTTAATGGGTCTAATTTCATACCACTGAGCATTCAAGAAGGCAATGACCATATCATATCATGCATACATACTCATATATACATATACATATACATCATATACATGTGTGTGTTTTTCTTTTGCAATACTAGATATTGAACTTGGGGTCTCATATTGGTATCAAGCTTGCTGCCATTGAGCTTTAAGACATCTCTCACTAAATTGCTCAGACAAGCCCTAAATTTGCCATCTTCTGTCTCTGTCTCCCAAGTAGCTCTGAGCTACCAGGGTTGGCTGGGACATTTCTAGTTGTTGGGGTAGGGGAGTGGTACTCAAAACCCTGAAGCTGCTTATTTCAATCCATACATTTCAAGGTAAGACCATAGTCACAGTAACTGTGCAGGAATTTGTGTGCTAGGATCATGCTATGAACTCTAATTCTTCCTATGGTCACCCTATAGGGCAATACACCTACTTCCCCGGTCCCCAGCTGCACCCTTGACATGCTTCGGAAAACTAACTTGATGTCATCCATCGTTAGACTGTAGTGCCTTGTATGTTTGTAGAGAAGACGAGGACAGCCAATAAGTAGAGCCGGGGTTGTAGTTACAAGACTAAGGAACAGGTGGTGTATCTCACTTGCCATTAGTGAAGAATCCTGGAATTGAAGATGTTTGTGCTAGTGCTTTTCAAAACAAAGGACATTTTAAAATATTCCCTTATGTACGGTGGCAAAATGGGCAGGGCAACATCTCAGCATAGACAGACAATTAAAAAAGAAAACTCAGCTAAAGTCGAGGTTCTCATCACACAAAGCACCTTTCCTGGAGATGCAATTCTGAATCCTTACAGATAGTTTGGAAGCTTATATAGGCCTACCTGACACCTGGGTGTAGACTAATACATGGATGCACGTAGGCTGATGATAGCCGGCCTCCAGGATTTTGTCAAATGTGGTACCCGTTTCTCACTTGTTTGCGGGTTTTCCAATTTAGTGGTCTTCACCCATCTTTTTATTAGTGCAGACAACAGAGCATCGTCTTGTTTTGATCCCAAAAGTGCCTAAAACCATTGTCCTTTCTAAAAGGAAGTTCACCCATGTAGTGATATAAAACACAGGGCTTTGAGATTATGAGCCTGTAGCTTTGTCAGTTCTGTATCTAAGCTAGCCTGTTCTTGGGGCGATAACTTTTCCCTAGATCAAATTTTTTTTTTTTTTTTTTTAAACACCATACAGGATTTTGTGGAAGTAAAGAAAACTGTTTCCGCCCGGTTTCGAACCGGGGACCTTTCGCGTGTGAGGCGAACGTGATAACCACTACACTACGGAAACAGACCTGCTGGGAGGTTGGCCCGCAAGTCCCTGAAGATACGATTTGACAGACTTGTGCCTACTTCCTAGGACCAGAGTAGTCTGTGACTTAGGCAAGTTCAGTTGGAGCTGCTGTGAGCCACGATTCCTAACTAAATCTGCGTTCAGAAGATATAATGCACTAGTTACGTCTAACCAACAAACTAATAAAAACAAGCAAAAAGGACAACAGAAATGCGTTGGGGACCACAGGTATATCTTTATTAATATATCCAGGACAAGATTCTCTCACAAAAACAAAACAAAAAACCTAACCAACTAACAAAAAAAAAAAAAAAAAAGTCTCACAACACAATTCGAGGCTCTCCCTCCTCTTACACCGGAATACAATGAATACAAACCTCAAAAACATGTAGGACTGCAAACCATTGAAAGTGTGCACGGCCGATATGAAGCAGTAAAATTCGAATGACTCCATAGCAAGGGGGAAATATTTTTTAAGAGAACGTCTAGACTTGTTTCAAAACTGAAAGGATATAAAAAGAACTAGATGTTCGGAGAAGTGTCTTTTCTACCCGGGCATCCTTCCTAGAGAAATTCTGCTGTCTTCTTCCACAGACGCGGATATGGTAGAGTAGTTAGCTAACCCTTAACAGTGGTACCAGGTGCAAGGAAACGTTCTGTTCGATTTACATGACATCCTCACAAAACCCTGTGAGGCAACAAACTATGATTTACTTTAAATGAGTAGTCATAGCCTTACAAAGTACCAGATACACTTAACATTGCCTCCCCTCCTAGGTGGTACACTCCAGACTGTTCCGCAATCTGCGCTTTTCAAACATAACACATTCCGAAGATTCTTGTTCACTTAGCTGAACAGTGTTTCATTTAATTTGAACGTAGATATTAATAATAAACGATGGGCCAGTGGCCAGATGGCATGTTTTTTTTTTGTTGTTGTTTGTTTGTTTTGTTTCCTCCTGCCTCTCCCTCCCCAGTGTGGGAGGCTTACAGGAGTGCCCGCAAGATTGCAGTTTCTAAAACGGGCGTGGAAATGCCCTGTAGAGAGGGCGGCGCCTCTCTAACTCCAGTCTCATCCATTTCGTCAGACTCCGCCCACGACCCCACTTGGAGGGATCCACCGAGTCTAGAGGGGCCGGAAGTATGTGAGGACGCTGAGCGGGCCCGCCCCTCAGCTTCCGGCACTGCTTTTGGGAGTCCCTTCTGCAGTCGTCCGTTCCCGGTTGGTAGGATGGCGCTAGGCCGCTGCGGTTGTAGCACGGAGAGCAGGGTGCTGCTCCACGTCCTCGCTGCCCTCCGCCGTCTGTCCCCGCTGGCGGGCCATGGGGGCTTCTTCCGCTTTGCACGCGTTCCCCGCGGCCAGGCATCACAGAGATGCGGACCTCCGCCGTCCTAGCCCTCCCGTCCTGTTCCCGCGCGCCGGCTAGAGCGTCTCCTCCTCGTTTCCGGTTGCCCTGGAGTCCGGGGCGGGGTGTGGGAGAAGTGGGTGTAGCTCAACCTCGGAGGGAACTCGTGAGTTTAGGTCGTGTGGAGACGCCGGAAGCGTCGGGAGGGAGGCCGGAAGCTGGGGGGCGGGGCCAGGAAGTGAGGAGGGGCGGGGGTTTATGAGGAGGCCGGGGTAGCGTTGGGGCAGATTTGCACTCAGGTCCCCCTGAGGTACTTGTCGGTGGTGCTCACCCCAGTCCCCTCCCCTCTCTGAGACACGGCTGTCGTCTAGGCGTAGGGGACCGTGTGTGCAGGGGTGGGCTGGTCGGGCGGACATTCCTCTGGCCTCGCCGCAGGCAAGGTGTGGAGAAGCGGGGCTTGGGGTGGGGACGGGTGTCCTGGGCTTCTGAGGAGGAAGACCCCCCCGCCCCCCCCCGCGGCCCCCACCGCACTTCTACACTGGCTGACTGGACACTAAGATGGCTGCCGTTGCCATGACACCCAACCCTGTGCAGACCCTTCAGGAGGAGGCGGTGTGCGCCATCTGCCTCGATTACTTCACGGACCCCGTGTCCATCGGCTGCGGGCACAACTTCTGCCGAGTGTGTGTAACCCAGTTGTGGGGCGGGGAGGATGAGGAGGACAGGGATGAGTTGGACCGGGAGGAGGAGGAGGAGGTCGCAGAGGAGGAAGAGGTGGAGGCTGTCGGAGCAGGCGGGGGTTGGGACACCCCCATGAGGGATGAAGATTATGAGGGTGACATGGAGGAGGAGGCCGAGGAGGAAGAGGAGGGTGTGTTCTGGAGTAGTGGTATAGGCGGGTCCAACTGGGACAACATGGACTATTTGTGGGAGGAGGAGGAGGAGGAAGATCTGGACTATTACTTGGGAGATGTGGAGGACCTGAGGGGGGAAGATGAGGACGAGGAGGAGGAAGTGCTGGAGGAAGATGAGGAAGAGGAGCTAGAGCTAGATCGGATCACCCAACTGCCGCCACCTCCAGCCCCTCGGAGGTGCTTCACTTGTCCCCAGTGTCGAAAAAGTTTTCCTCGGCGGAGCTTCCGCCCCAACCTGCAGTTGGCCAACATGGTCCAGGTGATTCGTCAGATGCACCCAACCCCTGGTCGAGGGAGTCGTGTGAATGAACAAGGCATCTGTCCGAGACACCAAGAAGCCCTGAAATTGTTCTGTGAGGTGGATGAAGAAGCCATCTGTGTGGTGTGCCGAGAGTCCAGGAGCCACAAACAGCACAGCGTGTTGCCATTGGAAGAGGTGGTGCAGGAGTACAAGGTGAGTGACCGGGGCAAGGCAAGAGTTGAGTAAGGGCAGGGAGGACCTAGAGGCGCTCGGGGGAAAGGAACGTGGGTTCTCTTAACAGGACCTCATGTACTGGAGAAAGCACTGACTGACTCCCAGAAGGATTCTGAGACTTCCTCTGTGCCCTAAGGATAGGGGTGCAAGTGACAGAGAGTGCCACCACAAATCTTATGTCCTTCTGGATGAATCTTAAGCCTTTTTTTTTTTCCCCTTTGGTTTTTCTAGACAGGGTTTCTCTGTATTGCTTTGAAGCCTGTCCTGGAACTCGCTCTGTAGGCCAGGCTGGCCTCAAACTCACAGAGATCCGCCTGCCTCTGCCTCCCGAGTGCTCAGTTTAAAGGCGTGCGCCATCAACGCCTGGCTGAATCCTAAATCTTAATCCATGACAGAGTCACTTCCAGATGGAAAGAAATGGGGATCAAAAAGAACAAGTCTGAAAGAGGAGCATAGAAATAACTAGTGTCAGGCCCAAATAGCCTGCACTTGTTTCCTAATGGGTTCCACACCCATCCTATAACTAGTGTCAGACCCAAATAGCCTGCACTTGTTTCCTAATGGGTTCCACACCCATCCTATGATACGAACTTGCTGGTTGGCTCTGCACCCAGTCTCAGGTATTAACCAGAAAGGAGGCTTTTAGGGCAAAAATTCTTGGGTCTTTGAACTTTAATTATCGCAGGAATGTTAGTATTTATAGGGCACTTTACATATAGTCTCGACTATGCTGGCCACTTTTGTGGATTATCATTCATAATTCAAAGTCACCCTGTCAGTTTGATGTTTTCCATTCTTATTTTATTGATTGGGAAATTGGGTTAAATTCTGAATATGGATGTTTATATATGTACAGCTTTAGTAAATGATAGAGTTGGATATGAACATCTTCCCCTTGGATATTTTAGTTTGACTTTTCTGACATGACTGTTCTAGGAATCTAATTCTTGTTTGGTTAACTGTCCTGTTCTTTATTTTCTAATTCTTTGGACATATGTAAAGGACATTTGTTGGCGAAGCAGCTTGCACAGGTAGAGCTACCTTCAGATTTGAAGCCATGGAACCAGGAGGAGAGGGGAGCCTCCTCTGTGTGGCTGCCCAGAGCTTTGTTTGTGACTCATGTTGCTGTGCCTCCTCCTGATTCAGTCAGTAACTTCATTTAGGTGATCACCACCACCTCAACTTTAGAGTCTGAGGCTTCACTGCTGATTGTCAGTTACTTGAGGAGGTGTCAAAAGTGCAGTGGCCTTACTCCAGAAGTTCTGAATCAGGGTATCTATAGAAAACGCAACCTAAGGTGGACATAGTAGTGCAAGTTTTTTATCCCAACACTTGGGGAAGTGGAGGCAGGAAGATCAGTTCAAGGTCATCCTTGACTACATAGCAAGAGATCAGCCCAAGTTACATGAGTCCTGAGTACAGGAAGCCCTTTTTGTTTGTTTGTTTGTTTTTTTTTCTTGACAGAGTTCTCTGTTTAACGGTCTTGGATATCCTGGAACTCTCTTTGTAGACCATGCTGGCCTCTAACTGACCTGCCTCTGCCTCTTGAATGCTGGGATTAAAGGCCTGCCACTGCCCGGCCACTGCCTGGCCCCTGCCTCTGTGTGTGTGTGTGTGTGTGTGTGTGTGTGTGTGTGTGTATGTATGTATGTATGTATGTATGTATGTATGTATGTTTGTTTGTTTTAAATTACTTTATTTAGTTTTGGTTTTGGGAGGCAGATTTTCCCATATCCCTTTCTGTCCTGGAACTCTGTTTGTAGACCAGGCTGGCCTTGAACTCTCTGAGCTTCCTTTGCAGGTGAGCCACCACTCCTGGCTTTATTATGTTTTTATTTTGGAAGTACGTGCAAAGATTACAGGATAATTTTGGGAACTGGTTTCTTCTTCCATATTGTGGGTTGAATGAATTGAACTCATCATCAGGTTTAGCCACAGCCTTTACTGACTAAACCATCTTGCCAGCTCAGAGAGCTTGTTCAGAAAGAAAGAAAAAGGATCAGGTGTGGTGGCATACATTTTTAATTCTAGCATTTTGGAGGCTGAAGCTCTCAGATCTCTGTGAGTTTGAGGCCAGCCTGATCTACTCAGCAAGTGCTATGTCAACCATGCTGCATGATGAGACCCTATCTCAAACAAAACCAAACCAAACCCCTGTACATTCTATTCGGATTTATCCTTGTAATTTATTTGTCAGTTTTGACAACTACTAATGGTAAATTAAAGCTTTGTAAATTCTGAGTTGATGGGGTAGAGATGACTGATTCTACTGTGGAGAAATAGCAATAATATCTAAAGGAATACTTCTGTGTATACTGTTTAATGGAATGACTGATTTATTATGCTTGTGGCACAAGCATAATAACTCCTACAACCAGTTGTGTAATAATTGCCTTTTGTACTCAGGGTCAGTTATCTTTTTAGTTCATGGGTCATTATCAGGCTGTCACTGGCAGCTTACCACCATAGTTAGCAACTGCTGGATAATGTTTACTGATCTTTTGCCATATGTCAGAAACTTTGCTAAGTTTGCCCTTGGTGAGGTTGACATTATTCCCATTTAAAACTGAGGAAACTGGAAGCATGGTTTGCCTCAAATCACCTAGATGCAGTTTTGGTTCTTGTAGAGCTAGGCTCAAGGTCCATCCTGTATCTTCCCCTAATGAAAAAGAGGGAGTAAGTCCTAAGGAGAAGACATAAAAAGAGGAAAGAGCAAAAGGCAGAGTTTATTATGCCCATCCTGGCCTCTGCACCCCTTAACACCCCTTAAGGAAAAGACATAGCTATAAATCCTTGGAATGGAAAGTGGATTACTGTTAGAACTGTAACTAAAAGAAGAAAGGGCTTTTGTTTTCCACGAGAAGGCAGTTGAATGTAAAACAAACCAGAGAGAACATAGAAACTTAAGTAAAGCGACAGTCCCAGCACCAGGGACATAGAAATAGGAGGATCAAGGCCATCCTCAGCTGTAGGACAAGTTCCAGACTAACTTGGGCTATATGAGACCCTGCCTCAGGAAAGGAAAGTGAGGGTGAAGGACCTGGTAATGCCTGGAAAGCACATTTGTAAAATTGTTTATGCTCTAGGACAGTGGGTCTCGTCTCATTTAGGAGAATGAACCATCCTTTCACAGGGGTCGCATATCACATTCTGCATATCAGATAATTACACAATTCACAGCAGTAGCAAAATTGCAGTTATAAAGTAATAATGAAAATATTTTTATGGTTAGGGATCATCACAACATGAGGAACTGTATTAAAGGGCCTTGCCGGGCAATGGTGGCACATGCTCTTTATTTTAATCCCAGCACTTGGGAGTCAGAGGCAGGCATTCTCTGTGAGTTTGAGGCCAGCATGCTCTACAAATTGAGTTCCAGGGCAGTCAGACTGTTACACAGAGAGACCATGCCTAGAAACAATTCCCCCCACCTGAGGGAAAAAAAAAGATTGCAACATTATGAAGTTCTGGGTAGCATAGGCTCAAGTTCCATAGGTAGTCAGAGTCATGCTTAGGAAGCTGGGTTATAAAGGTAGAATACATTGGACTAAGTGGAGTATGGTAATCCTGGGCCTAGGGAGTAGCATGAAGTCACAACTTGAGGGGGTGGATGGGATGAAATGACAGTAAATGAAATATAGGGTTCCAATTTTGAAAGTGGCAAAGAACCACTTTAAGCCTGGTCTATATAACCAATTCCAGGACTGCCAGAGCCACATAAAAAAAAACCCTATTTTGAAAATCAAAAACAAAAACAAGCTTTCAGCATAGGCACAAAATCTCCAGAAAAGTGTTTGGAGTTGTAAGTTTTGGGGAAGATGACTTATCAAGTGGAAAGGACCAAAGGCAGGAATATTACTGTGATGGACTTTATGTGGTGAGGAGCTCAAGCCATGTTTGTGGCAGCTGTTGAGTACAGAGTTCTATAGCCATGAAGAGCCAACCTCTTTTTTTGGGGGGGGTGTTTAAGACAGGGTTTCTCTGTATAGCTTTGGAGCCTGTCCTGGAACTCCTCTGTTAATCATGCTGGCATCAAACCCACAGAGATCCTTTTCTGCTTCCCGATTGCTGAGAGTAAAGGCATGCTCCATCACTGCCCACCTCTAAGATCCAGCCTCCTAAGGCGGCTCTCACAGGGCTTCTGCATCATGAGTGCAGGGGAGAGTTGGAGGCATTTATGGTCATCTGAGAGAAGGGGTGTGGGAAGGAAGGGCTTATTTGACACTTAACAATGGTAATATCAGGCACTGAGTTTCGATTGTAGAGAACACTGGAGAGGGAGGCTCTGTAGGTGCTTCTTGTCATCCCCCTGACTAACCTCCTTTTCTTGCTCCCTCAGGCCAAGCTCCAAGGTCATGTGGAACCACTTAGGAAGCACCTAGAGGCTGTGCAGAAGATGAAGGCCAAGGAGGAGAGGCGGGTGACAGAGCTGAAGGTGGGTGATGTCTGTGAGTGGTTGACTGATTCTGTTGTCAGGGTTAGGAAGATGAGACTGAAAACTATCAGTATAATGACTGTCCTTGAAAGTAGGGTAGTCAGGACCTGGGAGGTGGGTAGACACTTTTCTAGGGATTTTAGGTGATGCAGCCTTTGGAGTCCAGAAGCATGTTCCATTCTAGTTGTAAAATGTAGTGAAAACTGAGGCCTGTTTTGTTGGGGCTGGTTGTCTGATCTAAAGCTCTAAAGTACACCCAGCCCCTGACTCTGGATAACACAGAAAGCAAGTGAGCATACACACATAGACACATCAGCTGCCCAAAGAGTACCAAGTCCCAGGATACACACAGATGGTAGGCAGAGCTGCCCTGCACATTAAAGGGTGTGGTCTGAAAGGCTTGCTGTGCCCTGGAAGAAGGGCAGTCATGTTAGGAAAAGGAAGAATTAGTGATCATTATCATTGCACATACCTCCTGTCCTCTTCCCCAGTGTTCTTAGCCCGTTTACTTTTGCTTACCTCTCCACCTCTCCAAGGTTTGTCTGTTTTTGGAAGGCTAGCAGCTCTTGCAGGAATAGACTGGTACTGTGGCCAAGCTAATCTCCAGCCTTGCCACTTCTACAACCCATAGTAGTGCCGTTTGCACATTAGGGACTCACTTCTGTGACGGGCCAATCACAGTGTGCTGTAAGCAGAATCTGAGTTAGGAAATGGGGAATCATGCTGCCTTTGTCCAACTGTCCAAACTAATACTTTTAGGGTCCTCTGAGTAGGGTCTCTGTAGAGAATGTATGCTGGGATCTGTGTCTTTGATAATCTTTGTGTAGAATAACATTAATGGGAAAAGTATGGTTATTATCATTCAAAATGATGTAGCCCAGGCAAATGTGTTGGGACTAGGCAGTTTTCTGTTGTTATAGGATACTAAATATAATTTGTATTCTATCTTACATATTCCTTCAAATTCAAATTGGAAATAGAAAAAAATAGCATCAGTACTTAACATATACAGACAGGGTTTCTCTGTGGGGCTGTCCTGGAACTCATTCTGACTCATTCTGTAGATTTTTTTTTTTTTTTTAAATAAAGTCTTTATTCCTGTGGGACTTGGGAAGCAGAGGCAGGTGGATCTTTGAAAATTTGAGGCTAAATAGTGAGTCCCTGTCTCAAACACCTCCCTACCTCCCCTTAAAAAAGAATAAAGACTTTTGTGGGGCAGGGTGGGGGGGGGTTTAGGAATGAGACAAGGTTTTTCTGTGTAGCCCCAGCTGTCCTGGAACTTGTTCTATGGACCAGGCTGACCTCAAGACTCCGAGATTTGCCTGCTTCTACCTCCCAAATGCTGGGATTAAAGGCAATGCTGGGATTAAAGGCACGGACCACCTTTTCTGGTCAGTCTTTAAAGTATACAGTATATTGTTGTAGTTACTTTTCAATTGGTATGAAGAGACATGATGATAAAGGCAACTTATAAAATGTTTATTGGTCCTCATGGTTCTGATGGGGAGAGGCTAACAGGGAATTGTATGGGCTTTTAAAATCTCAAAGCCCACTGTGGGTGAAACTCCTTCAACAAGGTCCCAGCTCTTAAAGTCCACTCCCAGTGACAAACTTCCTTCAACTAGACCACAGCTTCTAATTCTCCCAAACAGTTCTACCAAGTATAGGCCAGGTATTCAAATATATGAACCTATGCGGGTCATTCTCATTTAAAATACCATAAAGAATAGCTATTTGGTAGTATTTACATTGTGATCATTTTGGGTATTATGAGACATTTGAAGTATATGGGAGGATATGCCATTATTATTCCATTTTTTATAAGGGATTTGTACATCTGCTGATTTGGGTCTCCTGAAACTAAACCCACTTGAATATCCAGGAACAATTGTACCTACAAAACATTTTACCTTTTGGCCCCTAAGTGTATAATATTTGCTTTTTGCAACTTTACTGAAGAGTTTGTAAAGGATTTAAATGATTGTTCTCCTATGGCAGCTGAGACTACTGAGAGTCAGGACTTAATTTTGTAGTGGGTAAAGGAGTCTGCCACCAGGTTTGATAATGATAACTTGAGTTTGATCCCAAGGACTCACATGGTGGAAGGAGAAAACTATTTCCTTGCAAGTTCTTCTGATCTCCATACATGTTCCCCCAGCTCATTTCCATTATAACATAACATCTCCATGGAGTGACATGGAGTTGGTGCTGCCAATATCTGGAGAGGAGAGAAGCCCCTTTGGAACATGTAAGCTTCCATTTGAAAAGTAAATTAGCGCGGAGAGGTATTCCAGAAAGGAATTGGTGAATTTGGACCAGTGTGCCAGGTTTGGGCTATTGCACTGGCACAGTGAAACTGAGATGGGGAAGGGAACATTTCTTCCATTACCAGAACTTGTTGGAGTTAGGCTTCTTTGCCTGAGATTGAGAGTCAGCAGATAGAAAACTGCAATTTTACCTTTCTGTGTATTCAGATGGTGGCCTCCTATCCCTTTGCATCTCTCCAATTTTTAATTTTTAAAATTTTAGTGTATGAGTGCTTTGCCTGCATGGATGTATATGTATCCATTGAATAATTGGTAACCACAGAGGTCAAAAGAGAACATTGCTTCTCCTGAAACTGGTTACAGATGGTTGTGAGCTGCCACGTGGATGCTGAGAATCAAACTGTGGTCCTCTGGAAGAAGAGACAGTGTTCTTAATCACTGAACTTTGTCCCCATGCCTGCCTTTGCATCTTTCCAGAACCAGATGAAGTCAGAACTGGCAGCGGTAGCCTCAGAGTTTGGGCGACTAACACGGTTTCTGGCTGAAGAGCAGGCAGGACTAGAGCGGCGCCTCCGAGAGATGCATGAAGCTCAGTTGGGACGGGCAGGAGCAGCAGCCAACCGTCTTGAGGAGCAAGCTGCTCAGCTAAGCCGCCTGCTTGCTGAAGCCCAAGAACGGAGCCAGCAAGGGGGCCTGCGGCTGCTGCAGGTAAGCACTGTCCCCCTCTGCCCTGCTTTATGCTCCCCAGCTCCCTTTTTGTCCTGTTAGGCAGTGCTCATCAACCACTGCTCAGAACTGTCTGTTCCTCACTGGAAGAACCCTAACTCTCTCAATCTGAAGATCAGACTGTTTTGTTTTGTTTTGAGGCTGGTGACAGTTGATATATGTGCCAGTCATACCTAAAGAAGGCAAATTCAGTTGTTACAGATAGGGGCTTAAGAGTTGACAGAAGAGTGATAGTTTGAGGAAGGTGTCTGGGTCAGATTGTGAAAATTATGTTACTGGGGCTTGTGGCAGGATGAGATGTATTAGGTCTGGTGGTCTGGGTAGTTGAGTGTTTATGTTTATTGTGATCGTGGGAGGTTCTGCTTTCTCCCTTCCTGTTCAAGCTCAGCCTTTCTTTAGGGGACTGGGAGAGAGCACAATGAGCCTCATGCAGCTGACACTTTGTCTTTTTCCCTCCCCTTCTTTTTGTCTCTTATTCCCAGGACATCAAGGAGACTTTCAATAGGTGTGTTACCATTCTACCCTTTGTGACCCAGTAGTGTTTGACTCCCCATTCTTGCCTCTTGAGACTCCCTCCCTCCATTCCTCCCCTTCTTCTTCCCTTCCCCCCAGGACCTAAGTTCCTGGTTCTTAGATCCTCCACTTAAACCTCCCCCCTTTGACTTTTGTCCTTTACTCTGGGAATATCATGTTTCCACCCTGTTCCTGGTCCCCCATCCTCCAGGTGTGAAGAGATACAGTTGCAGCCCCCAGAGATTTGGTCCCCTGACCCATGCCAACCCCATAGCCACGACTTCCTAACAGATGCCATCGTGAGGAAAATGAGCCGGATGTTCTGTCAGGCTGCAAGAGGTAGGGAGGTCAATAACCTTCCTTCTTACAGACCTGAGTTGAGGTTGAGGGAAGCTTGGGTAGCTGGTGGTGGCTACTCTGAGGGTTCAAGCCAAGAGTTGTTTTTGTGGTGGCCCCTAGCTGTTTTTGGTAGGTGAGGTGGACAAAAGGGACAGGGGGAAGGCTGGCAGGTGGTAGGAGAGTTAGTGTGAAGGCTAGAACCCATAGATTTGGAGCTTGGCCTCCAATATGGGGTGGGAACCAAAAGTTAAATTGGGGTTAGAGGGAGTATAGAGCTGGAATGGACATTGGTGAGCCTGAGGGGTAAGGTGTTTTAGCTCTGCTGTATTTCCTCTTTACAAGTGGATCTGACACTGGACCCTGACACAGCTCATCCAGCCCTTATGCTGTCCCCCGATCGTCGTGGGGTCCGGCTGGCAGAACGTCGGCAGGAGGTTCCTGAACATTCCAAGCACTTTGCAGCTGACTGCTGTGTACTAGGGGCCCAGGGCTTCCGCTCTGGCCGGCACTACTGGGAGGTAGAGGTGGGTGGGCGGCGGGGCTGGGCAGTGGGTGCTGCCCGGGAATCAACCCATCATAAAGAAAAAGTGAGCTCTGGGGGGTCCTCTGTTAGCAGTGGGGATGCCAGCTCCTCACGCCATCACCATCGCCGCCGCCGGCTCCATCTGCCTCAGCAGCTTCTGCTCCAACGTGAAGTGTGGTGTGTGGGTACTCATGGCAAACGGTACCAGGCACAGAGCTCAACAGAGCAGACACTGCTGAGCCCATGTGAGAAACCACGGCGCTTTGGCGTGTACCTGGACTATGAGGCTGGGCGCCTGGGATTCTATAATGCGGATACCCTAGCCCACGTCCACACCTTTTCAGCTGCCTTCCTTGGCGAGCGTGTCTTCCCTTTCTTTCGGGTGCTTTCCAAGGGTACCCGCATCAAGCTCTGCCCTTGATTAGCCTGCCACCCGCAGGGGCCCCTCCAGTCACTGCTGGGGGGGCGGGTGGTGGTGGATGGTTGCCCACTATGTTTGTGAGCTCAGGCTCCTCCCACTGTTTGTTACTGAGTTGCTTCCTGCTCCTCCTTGAACCCAGGCTGCTTCCCCTTATAGGAGCCTGAACAACTTCCTAGATTTCCTCCAGCTCAGTCTTTTCTCACCCAGGTCTGCATGGGTCCCTAATAAGAACAGATGCCCAATCTTCCTTCCCTGTCTGCCTAGCTTCAGTCCAGCTCTGGGTCCCAGTTTGAGTACAGGGATGAGTGGAAATTATTTCATTCCTTAACTCCTGCTTTCCACACCTACTCTTCAGTCCATGCCATTTCTGAGACTGGAGGGTTTGGGCAAGACCTACCCATTCCAATTGTTTTGGTGCAAGCTCCAATTAAGGGATTTGGAAGCTTTTGTTGGGAGGCAGGCTAGGCAAAAGGGTAGAGTTGTGTAAAGTCTACTTATCTCGGGGAAGTAGGAACTCTTGAAGCTTTCCTTCCACCCCCAATTTCTACCTCCATAGACTGGCCAGAATTTAGCTTCAGTAAGATCTGGAATGGTCAATGTGACACTGCACACCATATTATATTACATCACCCAATAAATTATTTTGTCTTATACGTTCAGCTCCTTATACCTACCTAACCCCTCCAAGTCTTCATTGCCAGGCTCTTTTCCTTCATTAAGTGAATTTCAGTTTCTGGCCTCTCCACGCCTTTTAGTTCTATTTGGTAGGCCCTGTTGAGCTTGGGACAGGGGTCTGGATCCTTGGGTATAATCTATTTTTCTAGTAACCCCTTGCCTTCTGTCACTTAACAGCTTTTGTCCTCTGCTTTGGTGGCCGAGGCCAATTTATGTTCTTGGGGAAAAGGTGGGATGTGTTGCAGAAATAAAGTGTTTATTTGCTGCTGTTGTGGAGTCTTTCTTTAGAAGCAGACAGCCCCGGAGCTGCTTAAAGGTCCTCTTCCCTAGTTGTCATACTATACAGGATTTCCTGTTTGAGTCAACCCCGAATTTCTGGTTCTTGGTGCATCCTCAGCCTTAGGGGTTTCCTGTTTCAGCGAAGGCTGGGAGGTAACTCTTCAGCACCAATACCATTAATACGCCCAACTTTCGCCTACAAGCTGAGTCTGCTGTCCTCAACTTGTAAGCTAAAGTGTCCTTGCAAGTTAATGGTGCAATGAGGTATGGGGTGCTTGTAGATTGTTTAAATGTTTAAATTGCTGGAGCTGAGTGATTGGAACTGGTAAGAGTAATCAATGTTCCATAAAAATCCAAGTTGATGGACTTCAAGAGTTCATCTACTTGGGGATGTAACATCAAACATTTACCAGCTTGGTTATTGCTTACAGGCTAGCATGGGCTTCATCTAAGGCAGTGACGAACAAATGAGGACAGAACATAATGATACCCCCATGCTGAAACCAGCTAGGTAGGCAGGCCTCTTACAAAGTCTTAGGTCAGCTAGGGCAAAGACACTACACCTCACAAAATTTACACTTGGGCTTAGTTCCCATCACCCAGGAGCTTCATTTTCCTAATATCACCTAGCACAGATAGGTAGGCAAACCATATACAAAGAAAAAACATCATGGAAGCCAGGTGCTGATGGATCTCTGAGTTTGAGGCCAGCCTGGTCCACAGAGCTAGTTCTAGGACAGGCTCCAAAGCCACAGAGAAACCCTGTCTCGAAGAACAAATCAACCAGCCACACACTTTAAAGGATTCTTGGGGAAGGTAGAGGGGGGCAATCTGTTACTATAGGTTCCTATAGGATCCAAGTTACAAAAGGAGGAAACATCATATGCATTTAGCAGACTGATTGCTTCATACAAGTTAGGAACTTGCTTGCCAGGTAAACAAGAATACTTCCTTAAAAACCATAACTGAAAATTTCAGAAAGCCACTTTATTTCTAAGACTCTGTCATAAACTTTTAGCGGGTACCAATAGTCACTTGCCACACTCGCACCAGGTTGTCTGTGTAACCAGCAAACAGAGTCTGTAAAAGAGAATGACAATAGGGTCATGCCCAGCAATGAATTCTATAGCCCTAAATAAAGAACTTTGTCTAAGACATGCTCCATATATACTCCCAGAGGAAGCAGCAGCATGCTGTATTTTTAAAGCCTCTTCTAGTTTAGAGGTACAAATCAACATTTCCCCCCAGGTAGAAATTTATTCTTCATATCTAACTAGTCTATCCTACATCAACCTGGTTTATCTTTATCATTTCATTCATGTTAATATTAGTCTTCTTATACCAGAAATACGTAGAGCAAGGGAGACAAGCTGGAAGCTAAGCTGGCAGAATCAAGCACTTACCTGGCCGTCAGCAGACCATGCCAGGGAGGTGCACTGGGGTGGCTCTGCCTTGCTGCTGGTGCTGATAACTTCTTGCTTCAGTTCATCTACAATGATCTTGCCCTCCAAGTCCTGAGAACAGACCAAAATCAGGTAAGGATGTCCACAACAATTACACCGTCAAGACTTTTATAGTTTGTAGTATGATTGTTACTATGCCGTTTTTTTTAAGATGGCAGAAATTAAAAGTGCCTTGTTTGATATTTAATACCGTTTATCCCCCCCCCAAACTATGAAGGAGACAGATTGCCTGACTATAGGCTAGTTATCTTGGGTTCACATGTACCACAATATGTATATTCACAGAGAGTAATGAACTACTTAAAAAAAAAAAAAACTCACTTCTAATTCAGATTTCCAACAGACATTTTTCTCTCAAGGACATTTGGGAGGTGGGGCAGACTACCAAGTTCAGGATTTAATCATATTACTTAGTTGACTCCTAAAAGTAATTTGAGGTCAGCCTGGGTTACACACTGTCTAAAACAAATACTATAGCAATCCCCAGTCTTTTAGTTGTCTAAAAATTCTTTTACAAAGTGTACTAAATCGATACTAGTGGTACAGGTGTGGTAGGGATTTAATTTATGCCTCTCATGTATTGGGTAAGTGCTCTACTACCTGCTACACACTACCGGGATTATTTTTGCTGGTCTTTCATGATGCGTGGTTCTTAATTGTTAATGGTTATCTAGTGGGTGGATGCAACGTATGCTAACAAAATAGCATCTCAAAAGAGAATTACTTTGGCCCAAATGGTGGTTATCACACTCAACAAACTGCTATACATGGGCATTCCCTTTCAATAGTCAAATGTTGCTCAGTGCTACAAACTGTTTAGAAAACAACCCCCCCCAAAACATAACTTGTCAATTGACAGCAGCTAGATGATGCAATCTACCAAGAAAATTATTTCTGGCAGTGAAATCAATGTGCTGCACAGCAGACCACTTACCCAAATCTTGATACTGGGGCCAGTAGCAGCACAGAGCCAGTAGCGGTTGGGGCTAAAACACAAGGCATTGATGATGTCCCCACCATCTAGTGTGTAAAGGTGCTTGCCTTCATTGAGATCCCACAGCATAGCCTGGCCATCCTGGACAGATAAAAAGGATGAGTTAAGACAGATAAAGCTAACGGATGAAGTATCAGTGTTCATGGACCTAAGGCTTTCCTCTAATGTACAATACCTACACCAACTTACTTTTGCCTGCATGTATTCCTGCAGCCAGAAAAGGGCACCAAATCACCAAATCTTAATATATTATAGAAGGTCTTAAGCCACCATGTGGTTGCTGGGAACTGAACTCAGGACCTCTGGAAGAACATCTAGTGCTCTTAACCTCTTAGCCATCTCTCCAGCCCCCAACTTACTTTTAAAGGAAATCTTTGATGTACCTTTCTACATATTTTAAGGTAATGCTTAGAAACATTCCTGTAGTTTAGCTATTCTTTTAACTGGTGCATGCTATCAGATAAGTGTTCTCCATAAATGAGATCAGAGGCTCCCACATACCTTGCCTCCAGAAGCACAGAGGGATCCATCTGGAGAGACTGTCACTGTGTTCAGATAGCCAGTGTGACCAATGTGGTTGGTCTTCAGCTTGCAGTTGGCCAAATTCCATACCTAGAAAAAAAATGGATTCACAAGTGACCAGATTATGCTCTACACTCAACAACAAAGGAATATCTTCTTTTAAAGGTAACTCAGAACAGGCTTCTATTGCAAGCATATGTAATTAAATATTTGGGTGGCTGAGACAGGTCTGTCAGGGATACAATAAGACCCAGCCTTAAAAACAAACCCAACTCCTATGAACTGAAATAAAGAGCCAAAGCCAACTCAATTTGCAAAACATTCCAAACTGGAATGCATTACCATCTGAGAGGAATGGGAACACATTTTAGATTCCTAACAGGGTCATACCCTTTTTAGCTCACCTTGACCAGCTTGTCCCATCCACAGGAAACGATAATAGGGTTGCTGCTGTTCGGGGAGAAGCGGACACAAGACACCCATTCTGAATGACTCTCATCCTACAGAGGATGCAGAGATAAGTAAGAGGAAGCCACACTTCCCAAACTACAGATGACTACCCTAAGTGGGGCAACAGCACTCTCAGGAAAACCTCTACTTCAGGATCAATAGAATACTTGGCAAAGACATGCACTAAATCTGCCGACACATGTTCAAGTCCCAGGATGCCTCCAAAGATTACCTACTCAGGAGCACAACCCCAGGCACAGCTCAGAAACAGCCTCTGGATTTCAGCACTGCAACTCAGATGGCATGTTGGGATCATCACTGCTCTGCCTGGCTTGTAGCTCCTTAAGTACTTAAACACATCTTCAGGAGGTAGGCAATTTAAAAATCCCCTAACCCTTAGAGATTAATCTATGGGACACATCTGGTTATTTGCTCATGCCTGCCCAAATGATGCCTTGGCTTGGGCTTCCACGCACCAACTCAGGAGAAAAATAATCTCCCAAGTCCCATTAAAAATAGTAAATACCAATCAAAATCCCAGACAGGAGAAATGGTATAATGTTACAAGAGCTAGATGGTGGTGCACAGCATTGATCTCAGCATCCAGTAGACAGACCCAAGTTCTAGGCTAACCAGGGCCACATAGTAATGAACCTATCTAAAAAACCAGCAGTAAAATCCCCAGGGGCTGGGAGATAACCTCTAACTTGTAGCTATTACCTCCATCCCTTTACCTGGACAGTGTATTTGCAGACACCCAAAGTATTCCATAACTTTATGGTCTTGTCTCGGGATCCAGAGACAATCTGGCGGTTGTCGGAGGAGAAGGCTACACTCAGCACATCCTTAGTATGGCCTACAAATCGTCTCGTGGTAGTGCCCCTAAGAGAGAGAACTTGGTCACTTTCTAGACAAATTTTACCCATTTACAGTCAGACCCCTTTCTTGGTTGGCTTGATCCCTGCTTCAGTAGGCTCTATCATTCCACACAGCTTACATGCAGCTTCATCCTATTATTAGCCCATTCCTGGTAATGTGCCAGAGAACCCATTCAGAATTGCAGGACATGTCCTCATTCCCTTGTGGGGATTGGTTGACAATGTCTTCTTGTCATCACTAGGATCCTCTATTACACCTGCAGAATGCCCATGTAAGCCAACTTTCAAGATAAAACACTTGTTTTAACAGCTGGGCTGTACTGCTCAACTACACACCATCCCCTGGAACACCAACACCTTACCCCACCCTCCGTAAAAGGGCCAATTTCCAAGGGAGACCACACCCTAGGGAATCTACCTCAATTTTGCCCAGCTCTCCCCCTAGGTCCCAAAGCAGCTACTTGCGTTGTGAGATCCCAGAGGCGCAGTGTTCCATCCCAGGAGCCTGAGAGGGCAAACTGGCCATCAGAGGAGATAACAACATCACTAACAAAGTGGGAGTGGCCTCGCAGGGCGCGCTGTGGTATGCCATAGTTGGTCTCGTCCCTGGTCAGCTTCCACATGATGATGGTCTTGTCTGCAAGGGTTGGTGAAGAAATATCGTGAGGATGTCCCCCCCCAGACTACAGGGTTGGGTATTACACTTGTTGGGATTGAAACTTCCAACTAAAAATTATTTCACATGCATTGAATGTTTCCCCTACATGCAAGCCAATGGTGTTTTCAGAAGTGGGTGTCAGATCCCCTATAACAAGCTACAGAGGACTGCAAGTCACCATGTGGTTTCTGGGAAACAAACGTCCCCTTGAAGAGTAACCAGTTTTATCTATTCATCACTAATTCAACAGTAAAAGCACAATGACTTGGGTGTGGGATAAGCAGACCACCTTTTGTGCCTTTTAAGGGTTGACCAGAAATGCAGTAGCTATAACTAGCATTAGACACTCCAAGGCATGCACCAAATCAAACTGTACAGAAACGAATAGAAGGCCTGGTAAGCTTCACACTGGGAAGGAAAAACATTTCGATAAAGAGAAATCATGGGGGGGAGGGGAGTCTTAGTTACACGGGAATAAAATCTATGGCAGTAAGGGCAATCCCGGAGACCCGGGGAACAAGGCATCTTCAGAGTTTATGCACTGCTCAGAGAGCATAGGGCCAGGCGGTGGCTCAGAAACAGCCTCTGGATTTCAGCAAAGTTAACTCAGATGGCATGTTGGAGTCATCATTGCTCCGCCTGGCTTGTAGCCCCTTAACTACTTAAATATATCTACAGTAGGCAAGTGAGAGATTTAAAATCACCAAATCTTACGGGAGTTATGCGACACGTCTTGGTTTTCGTACATGTGCAAAGGGTCGCCCTAGCTGGGGCCCAGGTTCTGGTCTGCACACACCAACTCATAACTGGGTGAGGGAATGGACCAAACCAGCCAACCCACGCGCCACCTGCGAAGCCAGGAGGCACGCAGTCCCCAAGAAACCCGCTGTTTCTCCCGGCATGCAGCCCGTACCTCGAGACGCAGACAGAATCATGTCTGGGAACTGCGGGGTGGTGGCGATCTGTGTTACCCAGCCGTTATGGCCTTTGAGGGTCCCACGAAGGGTCATCTGCTCGGTCATGGCTGCAGCTGATACGAGTGTCGCCGCAGCGACAAGGATGGCACCGGATAGCTCAGAGAGCCAAGCACCACAGTGGCAGCCACAGCTACCCCGCGGAGAAAAAGAAAGAGCGGCCTCCGCCGGAACCGGAAATACCCTGAGAGCAAGGCGGGGATTCCCATGATCCACTGCTGCCCAAAGATGGCGTCAGCAGGTAGTGGGAGGAGCCGTTTCTTCTGCCACGGAACATAATTTGGCAGCGCTGTACGAATGCATTCGGAAGTAAGATGTACCGGGTTTTAAGAAAGGCTTCTCGGCAGACTAGAACGTGTTGTAGAAGCAAAAGCGAGACCACTGGCTCATTGCCATATTGCAGCGGCTTCTCCCTCCCCCCCACTACGTGGCAGAGACGGAGCTCCGCCCTTTCTGCTTGATGTTCCGGTTCCTCGGTTGGCCACACCGATTTAAGCTATGACTTAAGGAAGCACAGTTAAAGTTGCAATTAAAGGCGTGTACCGTCGAATTGGCTTTTTGTTTTAAGGCAAGGTTTAATGTAGTGAAGGCTAGTCTTAAATTGGCTTTGTAGCCAATGATGATTTTGATCCTTGTGCGCTGTTTTGCACATTCTGGGATTATAGGCTCGGGTCACCTGGCGAGGCTGCAGGGGAAGTACTAGGTTCAGATTTTGGGGGGTTTTATTGGAATCTGTTTCTGTGGTTTTGACCATTCCACAGAAAAGCTTCTAGTTTGTGTTGTGTAGCCCTGAAAGAATTATTCCTGGACAGGGAAGCAGAGGAATACTGACCCGATGACCTTCCCCACAACACGTGTTTAAATATGTAGCGTCCCCCTGATATCACAGATCTCTCCTTAAATTTTATAATTTTATATTTAAAATATTATTTTGTGTGAGTGCGCTTGTGCTTGCTACAGTGCACAGGAGGAAGTCAGGAGTTGGGTGGTGGTGGCCCATACCTTTAACCCCAGCACTCAGAAGCAAAGGCAGGAGTCCTGCTCTCTGAGTTGAGGCCAGCCTGGTCTACAGTTCATTTCCAGGACAACCAGGGTTACACAGAAAAAATAAAAGAAGAAAAGGAAAAAACCAATCATCAACAACAAAGGAAAAACAAGAAATGAAACCAAAAAGGAATGGAAAAGAAAATGCCCAGAACACAGAACATTGCTTGTCAAGTAAATGTTATAGGATAAAGGGAACGCTTCTTGGGTGTTGGACAGTTTTAGGCTTTAGGATATAGCTATGAACAGAAGGAGAAAGAAAGAAGTCAGAGGGCCATTTTGCTTTTGCAATTTACACCTTGTGGTAGAGTAAGAGTGTGGTTAAGAGTGGAGCAGGAGCCAGGCAGTGGTGACACACACCTTTAATCCCAGCACTTGGGAGGCAGACGCAAGTGGATCTCAATGAGTTTGAGACCAGTCTGATCTACAGTCTGAGTTCCTGGGCAGCCAGGAATGTTACACAGAGAAACCCTGTCTCCAAAAATCAAAAATAAAAATAAAAAAGTGAAGTCTGGAGTGAAGAGGAAAGTAATCTCTTATGAGCATGTGGGAATATAATGTTCTGTTGCAAAGGTTCTTGACTGGTATATGAGGACTAAGCAGTGAGAATTGGCACAGAACCTGCTAGGATTAGGGTAGGACCTTAGCAAGGTACATTGAAGGGCATTTGCCAAGGGACATGTTAGGTGAGTATAGCAGCAAAGACACTGTACCCCGTGGTTGCCCAGGAGGGCAAAGGCTAGGGCTTCTCACTAAAGACTTCTTGCCTTTTTGGCCTCCTGCAGCCTCTCTTACTCCCTGCAGCCTCTCTTACTCCCTGGACTACACCAGGTGCTGTCCTGGATGTTTTTCATTACAACCTGATGAATGTCTTTTTAGGACCCTAAGGTTGTACATTACCTGTGTTCTTGGTAAACCCAACTGAATGCGTTTCATTTTCCACTGTTTTGTTTCTCTGGTGGTCCTGGAAGTCACCTGTCCTTACTTATTCCAAAACCAGTTTGCTACCTGTTAAGTGGGTTGTGTTAGCACCTTTCTGTGTCTCTGTACTGCTCTTTGTAAATAGAAAAGTGAACCATTAAATCCACATACTAGCTTCCTTGATATAAACTGACATTTATTCCCCTTTGGGGTAAAAATGTCATTCTCTTTTTCCTCTGGTCTTTGGAAAAATCTAGGCCTTCTATCTTGCTAGACAAACATGCTGCCAATGAGCTACACCCCAAGACCCTTTGCTTTCTTTCTTTCTTGCCTTCCTTTTTTTTTTTTTTTTTTTTTTATTTATTTCAGGACAGGGTTTCTCAGAGGGTTGGAGAGATGGCTCAAGGGTTAAGAGCACTGGCTGCTCTTCAGAGGTCCTGAGTTCAATTCCCAGCAACCACATAGTGGCTTACAGCCATCGATAATGAGATCTGGTGCCCTCTTCTGATGTGCAGGCAAACATGCAGGCAGCACGTTGTATACATACTAAATAAACAAATCTTAAGAAAAAAAAAAAGAGACAAGGTTTCTCTGTGTAACAGTCCTGGCTATACTGGAACTCATTTTGTAGACCAGGCTGGCTTCAAACTCACTGAAATTTGCCTGCTTCTGCCTCCCAGTGCTGGGATTAAAGGTGTCTGCCACCACTGCCTGCCTGGCCCAGGCCCTTTTCTTCCTTTCTTTTTTCCTCTTCCTTATCACCCCCTTTTCCTCTCTTCATCCCCTTCCCAAGACAGTCTGTCACTGTGCAGTTCTCTGGCTGATCTTTTCCTTCCTGCTACTAAAATCTTAGGCATGCTCCACCAAGCCCTGCTGTCTGTTCTCTTTCTGATTTCTCCCTAGGGCATCCCAAGGAATCAGCATTTCTGAACGAGACTGGAAGTCTGTGTTTAAAATGAAGGCTTCCCAAACCTCCCTGGGATGCCTGAGGTGGATGGGACTACTACAGATCCTTTTCCCAGGAGCTGGAGGTTGGGGGCAGGGTGTATGTGGGGCAGCCTTGCCACAGAGACTGCCTTTCAGAGTCCCTGCCTACCACTACCTTGCTCTATCTCTGTCGCTCTCAGGTGCCACCTTCTTTCCTAGGATGGTGAAACCGGGACTGAGGCTTGTGACCCAAAGCTGCTTTCATCCTTCTTTGCATGTCAAGTCTCTACAGAGAGAATTTAGAAATTGTTTTGGATCTCACATTAGCTAAGATGATGATACCAACCACAAAAATGGAGAAAAGCAATGTGGCAGATCTCATGCACAACCGGACTCTGAAGGAGCTGGGTTTCCTTTACTAGTCTTCCTTCAGTTCCTTCACAGGGACCAAAGAGGATATGGCTGCTGAAGAACAATAGAGCCTAACAGGTCAGTGTCTTGTAATATTGGGGATTTCTTGAAGTGTAGCTCCGGGCATGGGCCTAATAGGCAGAGGGGCCCCCTTGCCTGCTCCTCACCCACTGGAGTTGAGCATCCCTTCATCGCTTGTTTTCTGAAGCTTCCTAGTGGCATTAGCAAATGCTCCTGCTTAGTTGGGGCCAGGAAACCATGCCTCTGGGGGAAGAATCAGTACATTTGACTCTTGGTCTGCAAAGGTTCCCAGCTCCTGCTGTCAGAGCCTCCCCCTCCCCTCAGCCATAGGACATTTGAGTATCAGCCACGCTCCTCCTAAAATACGTTTGCAGATCTTGGGAATGAGTGACTCCTGGCTCTTCCTCACTCCCTGGTCATTCCTCTAGTCTTATGGAGATGAGAAGCCTATTGGACACATTCTCCCCATCCCCAATTTGGCCTTTGGGAAAAGAATCAGGGTTGGCCCATTTTTTGTTGGCAGGACTCTTCCTGACTGCCTGCTGTTCTTGTCCTGAAGTTCAGCTGTGTGTCATGGCCTCATGAACTGCTTCTGTTCTACACAAGGGAAGCATACCTTAGGAAACTGAAAAGGCTTCTGAGAAAGTCAGTCTCTGTTTTGTAGAAGCCCTCAGGACCCACCTAGTACACAGAGAGTTTGTGTGTGTGTACACAGCTTCAGGCTGTGTGGAGCTCTGTGACCTTAGGCTTCACCCACTCTTGCCAGCATCTAGTACTCTGGAGGTGGGGGTCTCTGTCGATAAACAGGTATGTGATGAGAATCAGTCAGCCTTCTCTGGGCTATGCAGATTCCTGGTGACTGGTTTTGTCAGGCCTGTGTGTGGTCTCATGGGTCTTCCTCTGCTTCTCCTACTCATAGTTTTCTTCCACACAAGCCTTTACATATTACTTTTCTGCCTAGCAGGCCCTCCATTGCCTACCCTTCCTTCTCATAGCTAAAACTAAACTTCCTTGGATCTCACGTGAGGTTGCTGGGAAGTGCTCAGTGACCCCTTAGGTCAAGATCGGGTTCCTTTGGTGCTTTCATGGCCTTACTGGATTCTTAGGGCTTCCTTTACGAGTGTCCTGGGATAGGACTGGTCTATTTCTGCCCATATTCTATGTTTTCAGCACCATGTTGAGGACTTGGCCTGTAGAAGCTTCTAATCTTTGTTGTTAGCCTCACAGACTTACTTTTAAATGGCAAAAGAAAGGTGTTCCAGATAGAAGGATCAGCATAGGTGCAGAGTCTTGACTTTGAAAATTTAGATAGTAGACAGAAATCCTAGATAGGCAAGAATCACTAGTGAGAAATGTATTTGTAGCTAAAGAGTTAGAATTTTGTCCTGATAATAGTTTGTCAGTCTGTCTTTCAGTGTGTCTGTCTGTTTGCCTCTCTCTTGGTTTTGGTTTTTCAAGACAGGATTTCTGTGTTCCCTGGCTGTCATGGAACTCTCTCTGTAGAGCAGGCTGGCCTCAAAACTTACAGAGATCCTTTGCCTTTGCCTCTCAGTGCTGGGATTAAAGACATGTACCATCACCACCCAGCTTCACAAGTTGTCTCTTTAGGTTAAGAGCAAAGAGACTGTGAACTTCCGTGATTCTTCATAAAATCTACATAATTAAACCATTTGCCCTTTTATTGCTTAGTTCCAAGATCTTGATTTTGTACCTGCTTTGTCTGTGATGGTCCGGTCCTTGTTTTCTCAGCTGGACATGACATAACAGCTATAACATTTACAAAATAATTGAGGGGATCCTGCTGCCTCCACTCTGAGAGCTGAAGAAGTGGGCATTATACCCATTAATACACAGATGCTATGGATACTGTTAGTAGGGTTCTGGCTAGATCAAGTTGTCCTTCCACTGAGCACTGCTGAACATCAATGCCATGTTTTGGCTGTAGGACTTCAGTCTATACTACTAAGTCCACAGGGCTTGTATTTACACTGGTGGTTCTCAATAGCATATTCAAACAATGTTTTTAAATGTGATGATGGGTGTTTTGATTGCATTTGTATCTGTGCACTGTGTGTTCATTGCCCGAAGAGACCACAAGAGGGTGTGGGATCCCCTGGAACGGGTGTTACAGAGGGTTATGAGTGGCTATGGCTATGTGGGTGCTGGGAATAGAACCTGGTTTTTTGTTTTTGTTTTTGTTTTGTTTTTGTTTTGTTTTGAAGAGCAACCAATGCTGTTAACTGCTGATTCAACTGTCTAGCTCTGTGGGGGTGACTCTTGAGTGTCCCCACAGGTGACAGTTTGCAGTTTCTGGAGACAATTGATATGCTGTTACAACTGGCGGAGGGGGCAAGTGCTGTCCCTGTCAACTGGAATCTTGAGACATTCAGTATCTGACAACACACAGAACAGCCCCTCAACCCCAAAGATTTATCTTGTTCTAAGTATCAATTCTGAGCTGGAGAAACTTTCATCTAGTTTAAGTTTGGACCAGATTTTCATGCCTGTGGTATTTAGGCTCAGTTATGTAAGATATAAGGCTAGCAAGTATCTGGTAAGTTGGGAAGGGAACAATACAGAATCAGCGGGCTCTATGAAGCTGCAGAGTAACCCTAATTGTGGTGTGTTTCAATATACTAGAAGCCTTAGAGGTAAGGAAGTTCAGGATTTTAGATATTAGGGAATCTGTGTGAAGATGGGGTCCATGGTGCAGCCACAGTAGAGAGGAGCAAGCTGAAACAGTTCGGCAGGCAACTGAGCAGTCGACAGCTGGGTCTGGACAGGAAGACATTCAGGTGCTTGACCCCCCCAAACTTTTAGTAATACATACTGCTATTTTAAAGATGTAAAAAAAAAATCCAATTCTGTTTCCTTCAGTGTTACTGAAAAATCCAAAATTGAGCTTCATGTAGCTAGTTGATAGAGTGCTTGCCTAACATGGATAAAGCCCTGGCTTCAATCCCTGGCACCCCATAAAACTGGGTGTGGGGGCATATGCTCATAGTTTCGAAGCTTGGGAAGTGGAGGCAGGATGATCAAACATTTAAGATCATTTGTTTTTCAAGTTCAAGGCCAGCCTGAGATGCATGAAATCTGTCTAAAAGCAAAACAACAACAAAAACCCCAATATTAATGATGTCTGGGGGTACTTGTTGCTCTTCTAGAGGGCCTGGGTTGTGTTCCCTGTACCCATACTGGATGACTCAAGACCACATGTGACTCTAGCTCTAGGAATTATGATGCCCTCTTCTGCCTCCAAAGACACTGACATATGCATGGCCACACACACACACACACACACACACACACACACACACACACACACACACACACACACACACACACACACACACACACGCATACACACACACACACACACACACACACACACACACACACACACACACACACGAGCGCGCTCACCCATGCACACACCCAAACACCTACTCAGGGTTGGAGAGATGTCTCAGTGATGAAGAACACATGCTGCTCTTGCAGAAGACCCCAGTTCAGTTCATAGCACCCGTGTCTGGTGGCTCCAAGAGCACCCGCACACACGTGACACATTTACACAGATACAGAAACATATACATAAAGGGCTAGAGACTTATAAGAAGAGCACTGACTGTTCTTCCAGAGGACCCAGTTCAGTTTCCAGCAGCCACATGTCAGGTAACAACTTTAACTCTAAGATCTGATACCCTCACATAGACTTACATGATGGGAGATGTCATTCTGTAAATATGTTTCTCTTATTGGTTAATGAATAAAGCACTCTTGGCAAGATAGACAGGACTAGGAGACAAGGAGGATGCTGGGAGGTGTAATAGGGGAGAGTCAAGATGCAGGGACTCGAGAGAAGAGGTCCAGACCCTCTCTCCGGTAAGCCAAGACCACATTGAAACATTTAGATGAATAGAAATTGATTAATATTTAAGACAGAGCTAGCCAATAAGAAACACTAGTAACAGGCAAACAACTTTATATCTAATACAGCATCTCTGTGTATTATTTGGGGCTGATGTGGCTCTGGAACCAGGCTAGTGGGAAAACTGCTTGTAATACTTACATGCTAGCAAAACACTAATGCAGATTTTAAAAAGCAGGGAAAAGCTGGTTAGTGGTGGCACACAACTTTAATCCCAGCACTTGGGAGGCAGCAGCAGAGGCAGGTGGATCTCTGTGAGTTTGAGGCCAGCCTAGTCTATGGAGTAAGTTCTAGGACAGCCAGGACTGTTTACCAGAGAAACCCTGTCTTAAATAACAAACAAACAAACAAACAAGCAAACAAACAAAAAACCAAAAACCAAAACAAAAGGAAAATATTCACCCTGAGTTTGATGGTACATGTCTTTAATCTCAGCACTCAGGAGGCTGAGGTAGGCAGATTCTTTTAATTCAAGGCCAGCCTGGTCTATCTATCAAGTTCCAGGACAGCTAGGACTATACCAAGAGACCATGTCTCAAAATAAAAAGCAAAAGACAAAATGTATACCTTTGTTGGGACAATATTTTTGATCTCAAACTCTGTACCCAAGGATGACCTTGAACTTTTGAGCTACCTGCCTCTTTGTCCCAAGAGCTAGGATTATAAATGTTCCTGCTTCTGTTTTATGATTGTTTTTCTTCAATTCTATGTACTTATTAGTCCCTAGGAGACAAAATTATAATCTGATGCTGTCAGTTTGCAGAAAAGAAGTCCTAAGCAGCAGTAAACTGTTAATTCTAAAGTGTCTTGTCAACTGAAAAGGGAGAAAGGTTAGCTAACCACTCCAAAGGATGTGAAGAAAATACTGGATTTGAGAGTTACTAGACTTGAACATGGGAAATTAAGATTATGCTTACAGTGGTTTCAGGTAGAAAATAGCTACTGTGACAATACATTCTTTAACAGGGCACCCATATTTCCAGGGGCTTTTCCTTCCCTGGGTGGGTGCTGGCAGAAGATGTGCTCAGTGTTTCCTCTATAGATGCATAGCTCCAAAGCCAAAATTAGAAAGAGAGATGGGGTGGGCTAGTGGGGAGATAAACAAATTGCAAAGAAAACAGTTCCTTACTGGCTTCATCTTCCTCACATGTAGAGACGTAGCATGCTCAGGGTGTCTCAAATGGAACTTGGGTGGAATGTTTTCAGGTCTCTTGGACCTGTCTGATACCCAGTCTGCACTCTTCATCACTTCTACAACTCCTGACTGGGAGCTGCGGTGTCTATTAGCATGCATCTCCATGGCAGGCATGAGCTGCCCGACTTCTGGTGCTGAAGGGTCATAGCAGAACCGCCTCTCCAGCTGCCCTGCTCTGAGTCATCATGTATTTCTAGAAGAATCTTCTCCATATCCCCATTGTGGGTTAAGGCTTCCAAAAATAGGTGCTCCAGACCCCTCCCCCCATTCTTCTATTGTCAGGGTCATTGCCATTGCTGCTGTTCATGGTTAACTTCAACTAGGGACTGTTGTGAGTCAGTGGTGTGGCAGAGGCTGCTCTTTTGTCAGATACTGTAGCCAAGAATTCTGTCACTGAGCATCTTTGTTCTTTTTTTAATGTTTTTGTTGTTGTACAGGGACCTCGGAGGCTCAGCTGAACAAGACACTATATGAGATGACTGGCAGGAGGCTCACAGCTGCTCCAGGGATGTCTCTGCTTCTTGGGCTGGGTACCCATCCTTGTTAGCTTCAGCTGTTGATGTGACACAGTCCTAGAATCAGTGGAGAAGATGGAGCATCAGCTGATAAATTACCCACTCAGGCTGGCCTGTTGCTGTGTCTGTGAGGCATTTTCTTAATTGCCCATTGATGTAGGAGTGCTGTGTCATCTGCAGGTGGGTGGGTTTGGGCTGTATAAGAAAGATAGTTGTGGCCTGGTCAACAGAGGAGTTTGTTTTTGTTTTTTTTTTTTTCTGAGAGAAAAAAAAAAAAAGAAAAATAGTTGTCCAAGTCAAGGGAAGCAGTCTAGTAAGCCTTCCTCCACAAACTCCAGGTTTCTGCTTGAGTCCCTGCCTTGGCTTCCCTTGATAATGGAATGTGACCCTTAATCTAAATTAAATCCTTACTTCCCCAAGTTGTTTTTGGTCAGAATGTTTTATCACCATAAGAGAAAAACAAACCAGGATAGTATCCACCTCTTTTCTTTTAAAAAATAATACAGTGTGTGTGTGCACATGTGAGCATTCCTGTGCTTGAGTGTGCTCACGCATGCATGCATGCATGCATGCATACCTACATGTATCATGGTATGTCATGGTATGTGTGTAGAGATCAGAGAACAACTTTCAGGGGTCAGTTCTCTCTATCCACTATGTGGGCTCTGGGGATAGGACTCATGTTGTCAGGCTTGGTGGTAAACAACTTTACTACTGAACCATCTCATCTGCCCATGTGTCCTTTTTAAAAACATTTTTTTTTTAACTTGTGAGATATTCCTGGCTCTTTGCATTGTTTCATACTAAGAATAAACACACACACACACACACACACACACACACACACACACACGCACACACACACACACACACACACACACACACACACACACACACACACACACAAGCCTGTCCATGCATGCACTTGTGTACATATGTATTTTAGGACTGATTTTCCTTTTACTGTGTATATTTGTTACATACATTGGTATACATTGGTGCTGGTGGAAGCCAGAAAAAAGCGTTGGATCCTTGGACCTGGGGTTACAGGTACTTGTGAGTACTGAACATTTTTTCTTTTAAACTTTTTTTTTTTTTTTTTCCTGAGAGATAGGATTTCTCTGTGGCTTTGGAGCCTGTCCTGGAATTAGCTCTTGTAGACCAGGCTGACCTTGAACTCACAGAGATCTGCCTGCTTCTGCCTCCCGAGTGTTGGGATCAAAGGCGTGCACTGCCGCCAGGCCTCTTTTAAACTTTTTTTAAAACTGAATTATTTTTTCCTTATGTATGAGTGCTTTGCCTACATGTGTGTCTGTGTACCTCATGGTGCTCACAGAGAACAGAAGAGGGCATAAAATCCCTTGAAACTGGAGTTACAGATGGTTGAACACCATATGTAGGTGCTGGGACTTGAACCTGGGCTTCTGGAAGAGCAACAAGTGCCCTTTAACTATTGAGCCATTTCCAGCCCACTACGAATATCTTTGCAATAGAGTGTTGCCCTAAATAAAAGTTCCTTAGTTGCTTTCCCCAGAAGAACATGGGGTCCTATGAGCTCAGAAAGTTGAACCCTGGGTCTTCTGTTTTTACATCTTCTTGGAAGCCATCTCCATTTGCATTACAAACCGAGGCCCAAAGAAAAAGAAAACATTTTAAGAAGGGAGAGTGTTACAAGTAGTTTTTCCCCCAGCTTGGTCCCAGAGCCACATCAGCTCCAAATAACACAGACACTGTATTAGATATAAAGCTAATGGCCTGTTACTAACATTTCTTGTTGACTAGCTCTGTTTTAAATATTAACCCATTTCTATTAATCTAAGTGTTTTCACGTAGTCTTATCTTACCAGAGAGAGGGTTCTCTCAAGTCTCTACATCTTAAATTTTCCCTACTACAGGAGAGAAACTAAAAGAAAATGCCATAAAAACAAAACAAAACAAAAAAACAAAGCAAAACAAGTTTTAAAAAAAAGTAATGGAAGGGACTGTAGCTTCATAGAATTTTTGAGCACCACATCCTAGGCCTTGTAAGTAGGAAATAAATCAGACTTTTTCCCTGAAATTCCATTTGAAAGAGCTCAACATTTAAGAAATACCTGAGCTGGGTGGTAGTGGCACATGCCTTTAATCCCAGCACCTGAGAGACAGAGGCCAGCCTGGTCTACAGAGTTAGTTCCAGGACAGCTAGGGCTGTTACACAGAGAAACCTTGTCTCAAAAACAGACAAACAAACATACAAACAAACCTGCAGGGCTTTTGGGAAGGGAAGGGGCCTGGGGAGCTGGCTCTGAGGCTGAGCATGTCCAGGGCCCTGATCCACATTGCATGGCTTACAACCACCTGCCACTTCAACTCTGAGGGGTCTGATGCCTCTGATCTCCAAGGCCACCTGCACTTGTGCACAAAGACATGGACATATGAATAATTAAAAAATTATACTTCTGTGATAGGGTCTGGCTATGTAGTTGTGGCCTAGAACTAAGCTGAAGTTGGACTGACGCTTCTGGGATTAAAAACATTCATCATCATTACCAATAAATATCTTCAAAAAACAAAAACAAAACCTGGTCTGGGGTGTGTCTCATTTGATAAGAGTACTTGCCTAGCAGGCATGAAGTTCTGAGTTTGTTACTGAAAGACCTGCAGAGCATGGACCTTCACGCTCCCACTCAGGAAAGGCGACACCTCAAATCACTCATGAGAAGCAGTCTCGATGCAAATAGCATGAGGAACTTTTATTCCAAGTACACTGGGGTCCACGGTCATACGCCACACAGGGGTAGAGGACTGAGGACCTCGAGGGCAGAATTGAGATAGTTTTTATAGAATTTACATCAAAGCTAACAAGGCTAGTTTCAAAGCTAGCCTGTTATTTTCACTAGGCCTAAAAGCAAGGTAAGCAAGGTTGTGGGACATTTCAAAACTTGGATGGTTAATAAGGTTTCCAAGGTTACAGAGATTTCATAGAGTACACAGTTTTTACAATGCGGGATTGTTTAGCGCACCTGCAAGGTTAGGGGGTTTTCTTTCTCTAGGACCAGCAGGCTCAGTGGCCTTGTTGTTAAGATAACGGGGACAGGGAGAACGTATTGTCCAGTCAGGGAATTATCTATATCTATTGGCAGAAACACTTGTTCTTTCTGGTTTTCCATTCTTGCCATGAGTCCCATCTTTTAGTTATTAATTTTCCTTCTGGACAGGATGACCCATAACAATTCCCAGACTGTTGTTGTGGATAACAACATTCCTTAGAAACTAGGTGATTATGAATAATAATAATAATTTCCAGAAACCAGTCATCGTGACCAAGCTATTTCATGTGTTTTTTTTCCCCTGAGCTTTACATATGGCTAGGGTGATTTTTAAATACACGCTGGTGGATGCTTTTAGATTTCTAACTTTTAGTGGTCATTAGAGAGTTAGGTTGTATTTTCATCCTTTCAATATCTAGCACTATGAGCTGGGCAGGATGCCCTGCCATCCCAGTACTTGGAAGGGCACATGAGGATAAGACAGAAGGACGACGAGGAGGAGGCAAATGCAGCTGAAGTCAAGAACAGTATACAGAGGCATGTTCTGGAGAGTGGATCTGGATCAGCTCAGCAGATCTTCTCCTTGGCTAAAGAAAAGTCCTCATGGGGGCAAAAGGGGTCACTGTGGAGAGCTGTTGGAGCCAAGGGCTGTTATCAGGCCAGGTCTGGCATGGGCTTCCCAGGAAATGACTGGTACTCTGTCCTTACAAACTAGAGTTAAAATAAATCAGAGTTCTGCTCTTAGAAGCTGGCTCCGGGTCTGTGCAGCTTCTGGCCCCTCTGTTCTTAAGGGAGACAGTCCAGCAGAGAGCAGGCACCCAGCCCCTGCCATTTCCACCCTTCAGGAGGACACCGGCTCACCTCTAGGTCGGGCTTTGTTCTCTGACTCCAGTTGGCTAGTTTTGCCATCACCACAATTGCTAAATGGGACATCTAGTGCCACAAGGAGCCACCAGCAAGGGGCAAGGGTGAATGGGGAAAGGTACTGCAATTTCAAAGCATAAATATCCTGAATTTTGTTTGTTTTGGTTTTTGAGTTTGAGACAGTTTCTCTGTATAGCAGCTCTGGCTGTCCTGGAACTCTTTGTGGACCAGGCTGGCCTCCATATAACAGAGATCCAGCTGCCTCCCAAGTGCTGGGACTATAGGTGTGTGTCACCACCACATGGCTTCCTGCACATTGCTGCTGACTGTTGGGAAGGAGGTGTGAATGGTAAGGTGTGATGTTGTGGGAACAGAGACATGGGGGCCTTGCTTTGGGACAGACTGGGAACTTGCCAGCATGCCGATGCAAACGCAGCAGGTCTGCTCCGGGCCTCAGCCAGGCATCATTCCTGTGTTACAGGAGCCATAGCTCACCTCTCCCATCTCCTTAACCTTTTTGTTTTTTAAATAAACAAGGGCTTATAGTTAAATTTCCTTGGCTCTCAGAGGACTGTTTTTATTTGTGAGTGTGTGATGTATGCTCACTTGTGTGGGTGTCCTGTCACTCTCCACATTACTCCCTTGAGACAAGATCTCTCTTTGAAGCTGGAATGCCAACCAACAAGCCCCTGGAATTCTCTCTTCTCCCCTCAGCACTGGGGTTACAGGTAAGCATAGTCTTGTTCCCTCCCTATGCAATAACTTCATTTGACACAATCTATGAGCAGACACTGAAGTAGGTGGAGGTCTGTGTGAGAACACAGAGCTGAACTGAGACAGACGTGTTCCTGAGGTTGCTCAGGGTCCAACAGAGAAGGTGGATATGGGCAGAGAAGTTGAGGTGGAGAACACATTGGTTTGGGAAGGTGCTAGGGGTTAGGGATTTGTGAGCAGGAATGCAAGACAGTGATGTGTGTGAGGAAGGGAGAATTGTACAGACTAGTGTATCAAAGTGTGCCTAGACACTAATGATGACACTGGGGAACTTGTTAGAGAAGTACGTCATTGGGGCCTATAGCCCACCAGTTACTGTGGATCTCTGAACTCCCCCAATGCTACACACCTGATTCCCTAAAACTGTCCATTCTGTAGACCTGTATCATTTCCTCTAGCAGCACCTCATGAAGAGATAAGTCTGGCTTCTTGGATAATCGGTGTCAGAGACCCTGACAGGAACCTGGCCACCTCGTCCATCTTCCTCAAAATCTGGCAGGTTTCATCCCTCTACAAGGGGTGTCAGCTCTGACTACCTCTGCACAAGGTTACAAGCACACATACCTGTGCTCATCCTTATCACACAGATCTGGGAGTACTTATGTATTCCTGGGACTACTCATGCCAGGTGATGTAGATGGAGTTTTCCTTGGGCCACCAGCTCACAAATGATGACATGGAGACTTATAATTAATTATGAAACCTTGGCTTTAGCTTAGATTTATTCCTAATTAGTTCTTTTTTCTTTTTTTAAGATTTATTTATTTATGTATTATACAATGTCCTGCCTGCATGTTGCATGCACACCAGAAAAGGGCACCAGATCTCATTATAGATGGTTGTGAGCCACCATGTGGTAGTTGGGAATTGAACTCAAGTCCTCTGGTAGAGCAGCCTGTGCTCTTAACCTTCGAGCCATCTCTCCAGCTCCTTAACTAGTTCTTATAACTTAGATTAACCCACTCTTTGTTAGTTTGTGAGGAGTGTCTTCTGTGTAGCTTTGGAGTCTGTCCTGGAACTGGCTCTGTAGACCAGGCTGGCCTCCAACTCACAGAGATCCACCTGCCTCTGCCTCCTGAGAGCTGGGATTAAAGGTGTGTGCCACCACCGCCCAGCATTAATCCATATTTTTACATTCCAGTGGCTCCATACCTTATCTTTCCATCCTGTCTATCCTGCCTCCTCTGTGCTGGCTGGACCCCACCTTTCCTCTTCTCAGAGGCTTCTCTGTCCCTGGAAGTCCCACCTAACCTCTTGCTGCCTAGTTATTGGCCACTCAGCTCTTTATAAACCTAGCAGAAGGTGCCTTGGCGAATACACATCTTCACAGTGCAAACAAGTATTCCACAACAGGAAGAAGCATAAGGGAGACAGGAACATCTGGACTGCCAGGGCTGTGTGAACTAAACATTTATAACTTGGAGGTGAAATTGGGTCTCTTTACCAGCACAAACCTCTAGGTGACATTTAATTGTCACGATGAACCAAGATAAACAAGAAAGGGCAGATGGCTGAACGGAATTTTAACTTTGACCTGAGACAGATAATGGATATTTTTGTGTCCCATGAAGGCTGTCACAGACACCTGGGACACTTTCTCCACTACTTCTAAAAGCTTGGAATCACTAGTCTTGCCTTTGTGTAAGATATTTAATGTGTAATATAAGAGACATATATATTACTTATCACATCTCTATCTTTTTCTGTGGCGCCAGAGCTCAGACATAGGCATAAATTATTATTATTTTTTAATTAAAATAGCCTTGGAGCAACTCAAGGTTCTTTTTTAATTGTGGATGATTAATTTTACAGTTTGAACATTAAGATATTTTGAAGTTGTCTGTAAGAAGGCTCAGAGGGTAGAAGACTCATCAGGAAATAAATAAACAGACATTGAAAATGTTGGGTTGGGGTCTAGCAATGATGGGGGAGAGACCACCAAAATCTCTGAAACTTTTTTCCAGTCTAAAGCAAACTTTATTCCAGAAAAAAAAAAAAAAAGAAAAAAGAAAGAAAGAAAAGAAAAACTGAGGGGCATAAAAAGTTTATCGCTAGCTGAGAATGTAAGGCCTGCAGAGTGGACCTTCACGTTCCCACTCATGAAGGGCGACACCCCAAATCATTCACGTGAAGCGGTCTTGATGCAAATAGCATGAGGAGTTTTTATTCCAAGTGCACTGGGGTCTACAGTCATACGCCACACAGGGGTAGAGGACTGAGAACCCCTAGTGCAGAATTGAGACAGCTTTTATAGGATTTACAGCAAAGCTAACAAGGCTAGTTTTAAAGCTAGCCTGTTATTTTCACTAGGCCTAAAAGCAAGGTCATGGGATAGTTCAAAACTTGGAATGGTTAATAAGTTTTCCTAGGTTACAGAGATTTAGCACACCTGCAAGGTTAGGGGGTTTTCTTTCTCAAGAACCAGCGGGCTCAGTAGCCTTGTCCTTGAGCGGCTGGGAGAATGTACTTTCCAGTCAGGGAGTTATCTATATCTTATTGGCAGAAGCTCGTGTTTTCTCTGTCTTTCCCTTTTTTTGTTATGAGTCCCATCTTTAGCTATTAATTTCCTTTGTGGACAGGATGACCCTTAACAGTTCCCAGACTGTTGTTGCAGATAACATTTTTCAGAAACTAGGTGATTATGAATAATAATAATAATAATAATAATAATAATAATAATAATAATTTCCAGAAAGCAGTCACCGTGACCAAGCTATTTCATGTGTTTTTCCTTTTTCCTGAGTTTGCATGTAGCTAGGGTGATTTTTAAATACATGCTGATGGACTTTTTCTAAATTTCTAACTTTTAATGGTCATCAGAGAGTATTTCCATCCTTTCAAGAACACAGCCAGAGTTGGGGCGATGAGGTGGGTTCTGACCCACTTTTTATAGCTAGAAGTAAAGCATTAATAAAGCAATTTTTTACAATTTTGAGGTAAAACTCAGAAACATTTTGCATTTTAAGATTTACAAATTTCGATGACAAGGTTTCTGTTAAAATGGTGTTTACTGAGGACTGCAGATTTCCTTCCCAGCTAATAGTTTTTGTAAAGAACTTTACGACTTTTCTGGCACAACTGGTTTCCCATAGCAGGGAAGGATACAAAACAATGTAAAGCCAAAAGTCAGTAGGAACAACTTATTAAAAGTTAACCTTGGTCCACAGCTTCTGGCTGTAAGGGGCAGCGGGGCTATGTTAAAAGTTAACTCCTGGCTGTTGACAGAGGCGCTAGCTGTAAGGCAAAAAGACGTTGTTAAAAGTTAATCCCTTGCTGCTGACAAAGCTGATGATTGTCATCTCCCATTTCTTTTAGGCTTACAAATTTATATATTTTTATTTCTATTACCGGGCCCTTCACAAGAAGGGTTCCATATGTAGGAAAAGGCTTACAACAAGCAAGCAAATATTGCCAAAAATCAAACACCTCCACAAAACTCTGACTCTAGAGCTCGGTGCTGCCACCTAGTGTCGTCTCTGGTTCTCACTTTAGCTGTAAGCACCACCTCCCCCCACCCCACCCTTCCCACCCCCGTGTGAGTGTTTAATCAAAAGACAACTAGGAAGAGTCGGGTCTATTCTTTTCACCATGTTGGGGGGAACCTGGGGATCCCAGTTTGTCAGGCTAGACAGCAAGCAACACTACTCACTGAGCCCTGTCGTCAGACCTCATTTAATTTTTAGTTTAGTACTTTCTTATATGATTAGAACATCGTATTAATGTCCTATGGGTATGTGGATAAGTCGTCCTTGGATTTCCCCTCAGGGCAGTGAAGGTATCTGAAATCTGTGTAATAAAGGGAGTCACTCTGATTGGCTCTGACACACATTCCGCACAGGTGAAACCAGGACTCCGAGCTAGTGAGGAGACACAATCATATCTGCCTTGGATTTTGGCAAAGAGGTTGAACAAAAAGCAAGTGTAGGATGGAATGTGGTCACGTGGTGGAGCAGAGGGAGGTAATGAGAAAGGAGAAGGTCACTCTGCTGGGTAGGTTTTCAAGACCACAGGAGCTTGGGTCTAGCCCAGCTTGAAAAGCTGGCGTTGGTGTGTGGACTGATCCACAAAACCTGGGGGGAGGGGTTGAGGGCCGGGGGGCGGGGGGGGGGACGGGGACACCAAGGCTTATCCTCCACCTCCATCTCTTCATTCCGACCGAGGCGGCTTCGCTCAGGTAAACCATCAGGCTCTTGGGAGTGGAGACAAGATCGGGCCCTTATCCGAAGAAAGTGTGCTGTCTGGAAGGAGCTTCAGGTTTTTGTTGACTGCCCCATAGTAACCTCCAACACCCGCCCCAGGGAGGCCCTGTTTTAAATATTCGTCTGCAATTATTCACTCACCAGTCCTCTGAGGTAGGACTTTTATTTTAAAAAGTCAGATTGAAATCAAGTCATCTGCCCAAAGCCAGATACTTTGTGACAGGTTGGGATTTGAACCCAGCACTTTGGATTAGGATCCAGGCAATATGGCTCTAGGCATCATTTTCTATCTAAACCAGAACTTCGCAAACTTTTTCTTCTTGTGACCCATTTTGCCCAAGAAACTTCTAGGTAACCGGGGATGTGTAGCTGTAGTAATTACGTTTCTGTTGTTGCCACAAAATGCCATAACCAAAAGCAGCTTAAGGAAGGTTTATTTTGGGTTATGGTTTCAGGGTTTTAGAGTCCATATGTTGATGGGAGACATTGGCTGCCGGAGCAGGAAGCTGGCTGATCACATTTTCATTTGCAGAGAGAGGAAGGTGGAGGAGGAGAGAGGGAAAGTGAGGGGGGAGGAGCAAGATGTAGGAAATGCAATCAAGCAATAAACTCTCAAAGCCAGCTCCCACTGATGTACTTACTCCAGGAAGGCTGAACCTCCTAAAGGTTCCATAACCTCCCCCAAACAGCGCCACCAACTGGGCAACAAGTGTTCAAACACAAGAGCCGTTGGGGGACAATTTTTTACTCAAACCATTGCAAGAGGTAAATAAAATAGAGATAAGGATGAAACACTGGCATTAAACTATGAAGAAATCTATTATATGGCCAGGGAGATGGCTCAACATGAAAGGTCCTTACCACTGAACTTGACGCCCAGGACCTACATGATAGAAGGAAAAATTGGTCCCCTCTAATTGTCTCCAACCTTAACGTATGTGCTGTGGCATGTATCCCACTCCATCGATTCCTTTGATGATTGTAATGGCATATTTCTCTCCTTTTTTTGATATGGGGGTCTCACTTTGTCTCTCTGGCTTGCCGGGAACCCACAGAGATCAGAGAGCCCTCTGCCTGTGCTTCCCCAGTGTGGGATTAGGTGTGAGACACGGCCCCACAGAGTATGTGCAGAATTTTAAAAACAACACCCAACCTTAACATTTTTTTATAATAGTTTTGTGTGTATGTATATATATATGCATATATATATATACATATTTAAAGATTTATTTATTTAGTATGTATACAATGTTCTGACCTGCCAGAGGAGAGCACCAGATCTCATTACAGATGGTAGTAAGCCATTGCGGTTTCTGGGAATTGGACTTAGGACCTCTGGAAGAGCAGCCAGTGTTCTTAACCTCTGAACCACCTCTTCAACCTTTATGTTTTTATATTTTTTGAGAGTTTCAAAATGCATGTAGTGTATTTTGATCAAGTCCACCTCCCATCCCTCCTTCTAATTCCTTCTCTGTCTGACCCCTCATCTACCCCCCCCCACACATACTGTTTCCTCTAGATTTTAAAATGAGCTGCTTTTAAAACCATCGAGTCAGGGGACTGGAGATGTGGCTCAGTGGTTAAGGTTTGATTCCCAGTTCACAGCCATCTAGTCCCATGGCATCGGCTTTTTCTGATCTCTGTGGGCACCCCGCACTTAAGTGGTACAGAGAGGCACATGCACGTAAGACACCCCTATACATAAAAAATACCCACTTAGTGTTGCCCGCATATGAATGGGCATAAGGTCATCCACCGGAAAATGGGTAGCCTCTCAAAGGGCTGCATCCCCAAAGAAAATTGACTATCCATTCCTCTCCCAGCAGCCACAGACGGCCAATTGCTTTTAGCTAAGGGTGGAGCTTACTGACCTCTTCCTCTCTCCATGCTGGGATTTTGTCTCAGTCAATCTTGTGGAGAACCCACTGTGCGTTCATATATGCAACTGCCCTGTAGATTCAGAAAACACCATGTTGCCATAGCCATCCATTGCCTGTGGCTCCTATAATCTTTTTGCCTCCTGTTCCATAATAATCCCTGAGCTTTGGAGGAGGGGGTTTGCAATACATGTCCAGTTCAGTGCTCAGCCTGTGTCGATAACCATCTACTGCAAAAAGCAGCTTCTCTGATTGGAGTTGAGTGACACACTAATCTCTAAGGATAATAGTAAGTCTGCAGGAGTCATTTTAATACTACTTCTATTTAGCAGAATAGCTGTAGTAGGTTCTCTCCTGGGGACTATGATCTCTCTAACCATGGGGTCTTGACATGGTAATGGTGCCAGGCATGAGTGCTGTCTCTGGGGCAGGCCTTAGATTCAATCAGAATTACACTGGGGACACTGTTGCACCAGAGACCGTATCTTACCAGACTGGTTTTGTTTTTTTTTTTCCAACTGTGTTCATACGGTTCACAGCTGGGAAGACTGATGACTACTTTTCTTAACATCTCATTTGAGCTTCTTAGGAAAGCTAGGAGGTAGCTGCTGTTATCCTATTTCCTTTTTTTTAAAATTGGGAAGTGTCCAGTTATGTGACATCCCTGAGCCGTTTGCCTAGTAGACCATAAAGGTTTAGATCTAGGCCTGCTTCACTCCATAGTCTCTGCTCTCAGTCCATGAATCCTAACTCTGTACTTTTTAGTTAAAATATTGGAGCCTAAATATGTATGACAAAAGTACATGTGTTAGTAGATATTCAGATTATTTTAAAGATAGTTTCTCTGTGGCTTTGGAGCCCATCCTAGAACTCACTCTGTAGACCATGCTGCCTCAGACTCACAGCGATCCACCTGCCTCTGCCTCCCGAGTGCTGGGATTAAAGGTGTGTGCCACCACTGTCTGGTTAGATATTTGGGTATGTTGATGGTAGTTTCTTTTATTTTGAGACAGGGTCTTACTATGTAGCCCTGGCCAGCCTGGAACTTACTACATAGAACAGGCTGGCCAAAAGCTCAACCGTTGAGTGCCTGTAATATTAGGATCCAGACAGAACAGGATTGCTCAGCTGGTTAACCTCTAGACCTAGGAAGGACAGTCTTCTAGTTCTCTTGCTTTATCCCCTCTGTAGCTGTGTCTGCCTTAGGGTAAGGCTGGTGCCTGGAAGCATCTGTTACCTCAGCAGAGGTTGATTATGGCATCAGAGAGTCTCATGGCCACAGCATTGTGAAGCAGGAGGAAAGACCCTGTCTCATGCCTGAGGTACTGTCTATCATGACTAAAAGCAATGTAAGGAGGGAAGAGTTTATTTTAGCTTGCAAGTCTCAGGTAACACTTCATCACTGAGGGAAAGTGCCTCACACGCCAGCTTTATAGAGGCATTTTCTTAACAAAGGTTCCTTCTTCCCAGGTGACTCTAGATTGTGTCCAGCTGACAGAAAACTAATCAGCACAGGTGCTCAAGATGATGCCTGTCGAAGCCAAGACACATGCCCAGCAGTGTTGTGGCCAGGCCATTGTTCATACTCTATGATAGGGAATTCAGACTCCATAGGGTCTGTGTTCTGCTCTTTATTTCCTTAAAATAACCTAAAAGACAAATGCCTTTTATGATTTGTCATTGGGTTGCTGAAAGACTATATACTGCCAGTTTAATTTAATTTTGTTTGTTTTGGTTTTTGGAGACAGAGTTTCTCTGTGGCTTTGGAGCCTGTCCTGGAACTAGCTCTTGTAGACCAGGCTGGTCTCCAACTCATAGAGATCCTCCTGCTTCTGCCTCCTGTTCAATTTTTTAAAAAGTATTTATTTTCATAAAAATGGGTGTTTTCCTTGCATGTATGTCTATGCACCATGTGAGGAGAAGGTGTCGAATTCCCTGGAACTGGAACAGATGATCATAGACCATCTTGTGGGTGCTGAGAATTGAACCCAGATCCTCTGGAAGAGCAAATGGTGCTCTTAACTGTTGAGCTATCACTCCGGTATACACACACACACACACACACACACACACACACACACACACACACACCTACACTCACCCCCCCACATATATGTATATACTTGGTTTTTCCAGACAGTTTTTCTGTAGCTCTGACCATCCTGGAACTCATTTTGTTGACGAGGCTGACCTGAAACCCAGAGACCCACCTTTCTCTGCCTCCCCAGGCTGGTATTAAAGGTGTGCATCACCACACCTGGCTCCAGTCCCTAATTTTAATGATTCAATTTATTTCTTTATTGTGTGTGTGTGTATACCATGGAGTAGGCATGCAGGCCAGACAATAGTCAGTTTTCTCATTTCACTATTTGAGTCTCAAGCTTGGAACTCTGCTTGTCAGGCTTGTGGCAAGACTTTTACTGGCTGAGCTATCTCCACAGTCCCAGATGCAAGGTTTATATAATTATTTGGAAGGCATTGCTCATCATTGCTCATCATTGCTCATTATTTGGAAGGTATATGTGTGGGCCTGTGCAACTAGAACAGGAAGTCAGTCTTAAACGCAGCGATGTGCTAATTAGGTTCACTGTCTTGAGTAATTTTTGGAGGGATGGTCAGCTTTTCTAGTCTTGTCCTGCAGGTGGCAGAGTTGAGACAAGAATCAAATAGAACACCAGGCCAAGAATACTTGTCCCAATTTCCTTTTCCCTGGGGATCAGGGGAAGTGAGTGAGCTTTGTGGTGTTTCACTATAAGGTTTTAAAGCACTTAGCGACTCTTTTTCCTTTTAGTATTGCCATGGGCAATTGGGTGAGGGATTGCATTTTCCTTTACCGTTTTGGCAGTGATGTGAAATGACAGGAGTTATTAGGTACACTAACTCCAGACTACAGAAATGCTTTAATTTTGAAAGTTCTCTTCTAGTTACAGAAATCGCATGTTCATATTCACTACCAAGAGAAGATTGCTTTTCTGCAGTTTGGATACGTTTAGGATCAATCTATTTTTTTCCAAGGCAAAAGCAATTATGAAGAAAGGATTTGAATCAATCTCAGCTTTGCTTTCTATTGATTGATTGTTAGGTGTGTGTGTGTGTGTGTGTGTGTGTGTGTGTGTGTGTGTGTGTGTGTGTGTGTGTGTGTGTGTGTGTGTGTGTGTGTGTGTGTGTGTGTGTGTGTGAGTGCTGTTGCCCTTAGAGGCCAGAGGCACTAGGGTCCCTTGGAGCTGGAATTAATAAATTCAGATCCTTTGGAAGAGCTGTGAACCACTGACCGTTTCCCAGTTGGACATCCTAAAATGAATCAGTAGGTGGCGCTCACTCATTTCTTATTCGTATATTAGTATTCAACTCTGCCTGTATGCCTTTTCATTGATAAGAAGTACTCACTAACAGCCCTAGTCAAATACACCTTATACTTTTGTATATAAAGCAAGAGTTTGGGAGCTGGAGAGTTGGCTCAGTGTTGAGCACTTTCCAGAGGCCCTGAGTTCAATTCCCAGCAACCACATGGTGGCTCACAACCATCTGTAATGAGATCTAGTGCCCTCTTCTGGCCTGCAGGCATACATACAGGCAGAATACTTTATACCTAATAAAGAAATAAATCCTTTAGAAGATGAATCTGGTTCTTTGCTTGTTAATGTAAACTTCTGGGTCCCACTGCTGTTGTGATCCACTAGGTCTTGTGACAGACTAGTTCTTGAAATTTACCCCCATTCAAGCAAGTCCTTCTAGGTGATCGTGTGTTGCAGCACTCCACTCTGAGGACATTCTGGTGATGAACACAGTTGTGGTGACATGTTTTAAGATGGATTAATAGCCACTGCTTACTGGGACCTTGTTGTTTGCTGAGCTCTGTGCTGGTGTTTTATTAAGATGCAATCCTTCACACCATGAGGCAAATGTATTGTTTTACCACTTTACACAGGGAGAGAGTGAAGCACACAGGACTCAAGTAATTGTCACAGAGTCCCGCAGCATGTGAATATTGTCACTGTGATTTAAATTAGGTTTCCGTTGTGCTTATGTCTGCATAGGTGGCTTTTGGGGTCTCTCCAGCTAATCTGCTTCACGTGGGGAAGGCCTTAGGACTCTGATCTAAGCCAAGCTTCCGGCCAGGCTCCTTCTGGGACCTGAGCTGCACAGCAGCATGGCATCACAGCAGTGAAAGGTTGCCTTTATTCCCTTCTCATGCATTCTTACCAGGAGGATGAGGCAGCGCCTCCCCGCCGTCCCGCCCAATTTCATTAATTAGAAAACAAGGGTCTGAGCCCAGAGAGTTCTCCGAATGACTTGAAGAGTCTGTAATGCCCGCTCAGGGGAGTCTAAGATCAGATTGGGCCGCATACTGAGGTTCTCACTCCAAAAGGAAACGGGAAAGATTTGTTTCCAAATGCAAGTTCTTAGCCTGTTCCCACACCTGGTGAGTCAGACCCGCCAGTGCTGGGGACAAGGAGACCTCTTACTTTAACAATGCCCTGATGACCGCTCTCCATGTTGGAGAATGGGTGGAGCCGAGGTGCTCTGTGTTCTCAGACACAGATGCTCGATGGTTCTTAGCGTGGGAGGCCTGACCCCTTAGGTGAATTCCTTAACTAAACGTTAAGTGATGAAAGCATTGCTTCAAACAGGCCCTGGGAGCTATCTTAAATCGATAAGGAACAGGAAGAAGCTTGGATCTGTGTGCGTGCATGCGTGTGCTGAAGATCCGGTACACGGTACGTGAAGAAGATAGTGCAGGCTGTTGGGTCATCCTCCTCCCACTAATTCTTGAGGATGGGTTATAGATGGTTTGAGCACTGTTTAATGTAAAAGACTGTTGAGGATTCCACTTTCAGTTTAACTTTACATCTTCAGAGACTAGTATCTACTATGCTTGAATGCAGTCTTCAAATACTTTGGATTTCTTTCTTTCACTTTCAGAATCATGATAGACTTAAACTTGCTGTGATTGGCTGGTGAACATGCCCAAATAACCCCCTCCAAGTAAAGACGGAGTAGTCATGGCAACCCAAAAGTTCCCTTTATGCTGTCAGTCAACCTTCCTTTGTCTACTTGAGTGTAGCCATTATCCTTTTTTGTTTTGAGGCAGTGTCTCAGGATGTAACTCTGGTTATCCTGGTACTTGCTGTGTAGACAAGGCTGGCCTGGAATGCACTGAGAGTTCTCTGCCTCTGCCTGCAGAAGGGTGGGCATGTGCAACCATGCAAGGTTATAACTCTTACCTCCATAGCTAACAAAAGGCAATTAAAAAAAGGAAAGAAAAGAAACCATACTGAATGAGGTAACCCAGTCACAAAAAGAGGAACATCATACATACTCACTCATATATGGATTTTAGACTTAGAGCAAAGGATCACCAGCCTATAATTCACACTGCCAGAGAAACTAGGATACAAGGAGGAACCTAAGAGATTCATACAAGGTCCCTCACAGAAGGGGAAAGGAACAAGATCTCCTGAGCATATTGGGAGTTGGGGGGGGGCAGTGAGTGGAGAGGGAGCTAGGAGAAAGAGAAGGGGAGGAGAGGAAAGCATGTAGAACTAGGAAGATTGAGTCAGGACAGGAATAGATGAGAGAGAGAGAGAGAGAGAGAGAGAGAGAGAGAGAGAGAGAGAGAGAGAGAGAGAGACCATAAAAGAGGGAGCCATTATAGGTTTGAAGAGAAATCTGACTCTAGAGAAATGTCCAGAGACCTACAAAAAGACTGACTCCAACTAACAATTTGACCAGCAGTGGAAAGGCTACCTTAAATGCCGTTCCCTGATAAAGAGATTGATGACTAACTTATCTACCATCCTAGAGCCCTCATCTAGTAGCTGATGGAAACAGAAGCAGACACCCACAGCTAAACACTGAACTGAACTGGAATCCAGATGCAGATAGGGAGGGCAAGACCAGGCTACAGAAACCCACAGAGACAGCTGACCTGAACAAGGAGGAGCCAGTGGGCCCCCAGACTGATAGCTGGGAATCCAGCATGGGGCCAACTCAAATCCCCTGAATATGGATCTCAGTTAGAAGGCCTGGGCAGTCTAAGGGACCTCGGACAGTGGAACAAGGATGTATCCCTGGTGCACAAAAGGACTTTAGGAGATACATTCCCCATGGAGGGATACTTCCTTAACCTAGAGGCAGAAGGGAGGGCCTAGTCCCTACTCCAAATAACTTGACAGATTTTCTTGATCCCTCCTGGAAGGCGTCAGCCTCCCTGTGGAGTTGGTGGGGGGATGGGATGGGATGGGAGGGTGGTCAGGGGGCATGGAAGGGAGGGAGGGAGAGAGGGAGGGAACTGGGATCGATATATAAAATAAGAAAACAAACAAACAAAAAACTGTAGGGCCCTGCATGAACCCCCGAGGCACCTTGAACAAACCTGAAGCTGTTGGCTGGAATTCCTTGCCCCAACCCAAACCTGTTGTTGTTACTCTTCCGGTTTTGATAACACACACTTTGTAACAGCACACCTGGTGGGGAGGAGCTAAGCCTAAAAATCCTGTAATTTTCCACTGTGCTGTAAGTCAGTACTTAAGGCCCTTCCATCCCCTCAGTAAAAGGCATTAGGTGTTCCAACATTGCCATTGAACGAATGACCTGCTGTCTTGTCTCTTTATTTCAATCTCTAGGCCTTCGCCCGATTTAAAACAGATCGTAGCGCAGGCGATACAAAAAAAACAGTCAGCTTTTGTTTTGTGTAGCTTCTCCAGGCACCCATTATATGCCTGCTGCTGAGGACGCAGAAGAAGTACAGTTACTGCCCAATGGAGTACATTTTTGACAGGAAAAGAGGCTAAAAATCAGCTATATCAAGTGATGATTGTGCCGTGTGTGACAAACTTGGAAGGGCGGAAGACTGGGCCATTATTTTCCTAAAGAGGTACAATGATGGTTGGAGAGAAGGTGCAGTAATTGAAAGCACACACTGCTCTTGCAAAGGACCCATCTTTAGTTCCTGATCCACATCTGGCAGTTCGCGACCACCTGCAACTCCTGAGCCAAGGTGATCTTCTGCCCTCTGCTGGCCTCTGTAGGAACTGCCCATAATTAAAAAAATTGGACGATCTTTAAAATAAGAGGTGCAATCAGAGTAAAAGGGTAAAGATATTGATCCACAAATATATGGAACCATAAAGAGTTATAGCAACTCAAGGGGATTCGTTTTTATAGCATGAATGTCAGGACTACACCACTCCTTCCTGAGGCCTGTGTGAAATGTAAGATGGCATACGCATGACTTTTGGAGATGACTGGGTTTAAATAATCCATACAGGGCTCTGTCTAAGTCCAAGGAGAAAGATGTGTGACATATTCTGCAGTTAATGTAAAATAAAATAAAAATGGATCTGTTTCTCTGTAAATGCTGAAGTGTAATTAGATATTTTCCCTGCTTTTTGTCTTAATTAACAGAGAGGTTGTACTACCCATTTTAGCTGATTAGAAGAGGCTCATTTACACATGTGTTTTTAAAACAGAAAATGTTTTTGGAGTTAGGTGAGCATTCAGACAGATTCCAAAGCAGGAGGAGGTAACACTACGGGGATATTAAAATTTTTATGGGCCAGTCTCTGAACTTGGTAATTGTCCAGTGTACAGTTTACATACATATTTTTGTGAAGATTATATATCTATATCTATCTATCTATCTATCTATCTATCTATTCTATCTATCTATCTATCTATCTATCTATCTATCTATCTATCTATAGTTCTGTACACTGCAGACCAGAAGAGAGCACCAGATCTCAATACAGATGGCTTGGAGCCATCATGTGGTTGCTGGGAATTGAACTCAGGATCCTCTGGAAGATCAGCCAGTGCTCTTAACCACTGAGCCATCTCTCCAGCCCCATGCTTTATATTTTTATGAGCATCATTTTTTTTCCTTTCTGAAAGAGGGGTCTCATGTAGCCCAGACTGGCCTTGAACTCACTATGTAGCCAATGATACACTTGAACTTCTGGTCCTCCTGCTGCTACCTGCTGTGCTGGGATTCTAGGCCTATGCCACCACACTTGCTGTATGTGGTGCTGGGGATTAAGCCTCGGGTGGCTTCCTGCATGCCAGCTAAGCATTCTATCACTAAAGCTTCATCCCAGTCCTAGGATATATTCTTAAATCAGCCTACTATGAATTTTTAAATGTATAATTTAGGATATTCTGTTATGATATTGAAGCCACATTGAATGAAGGAGGAAATATTGGTGGGTGAATTATACTTGTGCACTAAAATAAAACATTTTAAACATTTCTCCATTAGCGACGTGATGAGTCATCATTTTTCACATATGGCCCGTGAATGATCATAAAAATTTCACTTTGGAGGGCAGGGGATGGCACTATTACTGTCAAAGAAAGCAGAATTTAAGAAGAGAGTGTTACGTGAACCCCAAAGTGTTGTTTGATGTGCACCAGGAGGAACACATTCTGGAGTTAATTTGAGAAAATGTCCAAACCCCTTGAATATCAGCTCCATGGATCTCGAGAGTCCATGGTGGCTCTGGGGTGAGAAGTCCTGATGTTGATGACATAAGCCTTGCTTGCTAAGAGGCCCCTCACCTCTCTCCTGTATCCATGCTTTTTGTGACATGACTCCACTGCTCTTGTCATTAAGAGCATGGAGTCTCTGGAACTAGGTTGATTTTTGTGGCTTCTTTTTTTATTTTTTTTTAAAAATTTTTTTTAATGATTTATTTTTATTTCCTGTGCATTGGTGTTTCCTTGAATGTATGTCTGCGTGAGGGTTCAGATTTCCTGGAACTGGAGTTACAGACAGAAAATAGGCATTGTTTGTTAAAGAATGAATAGTCCCTTCTATTATGTTTCCGTATTTCCTTATTTTGTGTGTAAATGTATGGGCACACACTTGCTATGGTGTGTGTGTGTGTGTGTGTGTGTGTGTGTGGCAGAGGGCAGCTTTCTGGAGTTGGTGCTTCCCCTCCATCATATGAATTTCAAGGACTGGATGCTGGTTGTCAGGCTTGGCAGCAAGTGACTTTATCCACAGAGCCATCTTGCCAGCTCAACAGTCACTCTTTTGGCCAAAATAAAGAGATATTTGGCAGGTTGCGAGTGCCACAATAACCTTACTATTGTGTTCTTAGACAAAATTATGATGTCACTAACTTCATCTTATTTTATAGTTTGCTATTTATTTATTTATTTATTTATTTATTTATTTGTCTGAGACAAGGTCTGTCTGAGTCCAGGTTAGCCTCAAACTCTCCATGCAGCTGAAGAGGTCCTGGAACTCCTGGTCTTCCTGCTTTCCCTTCCCCAGCCCAGGGATGACAGGCTGCCACCAGTACAGTGGCATGCTTCATCTCTTTTAATCTCACAGTAACATTGTTTGAGGTTGGTGTTCTGAGATTGTGTCTGTCCTTTTATTTTATCTGCCCCAAGAATAATCATACTTGCTGACTTCCTGGGTGTGTCCCATCAGGGTCAGGCAAGGTTCAATGTCTACTATTACTTAGTGTTTTCTGAGAGTTCAGTCAAAGTGGTAAAATAAACCAGGAGATTTTATTGAAAATGAAGAGATTATCACTTGCATAGGACTGAGGAACCCAAGAAAGTCAGTGAGGACCATTACAAGAGGCTGAAGAGACGACCCAGTTGCTAAACACTTTCTGTGCACGTGGAGGACCTTCAGATCTCAAGTCACAAGCTAGGCTCTGTGGGTCTTCTTGAAATCCCACCAATGGTTGAGTCGGATGGGGGGGGGGCGGGACTGGGAGTTTGCATAGCAGCTAGCCTAGCCTATTTGGTGAAGTTCCAAACCAGCGAGCCTCTGCTGCAAATCAAAGTGGAGAGTGCATGAGGAATAGCACTCAAGGCTGTCTTCGACTTCCATATACATGTGCACACATGTTGTGTGAACTTCACCCACACGCTACCCCTCCCAGTTTCTCATAAGGGGAGTTCAATAAGGCAATCAGTGTGAAAATCAGGTTGTAAGCCTCAGAGCTTATCCTTTAAAATCAACGCTCATCAGAAAATACAAGATAGCAATTAAAAAAAAAAGCTAGTACAAAACTAAATGTTTAGGGCTAAATGAAGCATTTGGGTATAAATAAATAAAATTGTAAAGCATCACCAAAGGACCTGAAGGAAAACGTGAATAAATGGTATGGCTGTTTGAATTCTAATAATTAAAAAAAAAAAAAACTCACCAGGTTTTTATAGTGGATGGTATCAATCTAAGGCCACCTGTGCAGCTTAGTAAAGGGTGAGGAGGTTTTGGAAGACCGAAGGGTGACTGACACAGCTAGAGAAAATATTTGTTATTAAAACAGTATGCTTCTTGTGTAGCCGTAAAAGTAGTCCTCAGCCAGGCTTAAGGATACACATTTCTTACTGGACAAAGTTGTCGTTTAAATGGATTTATGTTTCTTCTTATGATAAGAAGCTGCAAAAACGCATCACTCCCCCACAACAATGAGAAAAACAACAGGCAAATGCCAAAAATTTATGACTCCTGTTGAAGCCTTTAGAGATAAGGTTAGTGATGACCCTTGCAGCCTAATCCAAGAGAGATGAGCTTGGTGTAGGGGAGAGGGGGCTTGTACAGCCATTACAGAGTATGAAGTGTGAGGGGAAAGCAGCTAAGCTGTAAAACACTGTTGAAATCCACGTGTGGGGTAACAAGGAGATCAGGAGGAGGGGAGGGCGCAGGGGAGATCACATTCGGCTGCAAAGTCTGTCCCGGAGTTCCCACAGAATGTTCACAAGGAATATCGGAGGCAGCAAGAGGCTGTCCCTTTCCAGCTGCTGTCCATGGTGGACACAGGTAAGTGATGGAATGCAACATGCCTTCTCATTACCTTGACTTTTCACAGACAAACTGAGGTTTCACACATGGAGAGAAAACGCAGGGGCAGCAGGCGATTAAAGGATGTTACGTGGATCACATAACGTTGTTGAATTAGGTACAGCTGTGGTATAGGTGCGTGTACAGCTGACAACCTGAGCAAAACTGCTTTTGACTCAGGCCGCCTGCTCGTTACAGATGTTAAGGTCCAAAGGAGGTCTGGCACAGGGTACAGGACAGATGGGGAACACAGTGGGATGCCTTGGGAAAGTAACTGAAGCAAAGGAAGCCACTAAATACCCTGCCCTGTTTTTAAAGTAGGAGGGAAGGAGAGAGCGCTCTTTTGGGAGTTTATGCTTAAGGCTCCATTGGCCAGGTGCTTCTCTGGCCAGTTGCTGACCTGGTGAGTTTTAGATATAGTCTCTCTTCATCATTTGCTTGCCCTTAAGCCAATGTGCTAAATTGCCTCTGTTAATGGGCAGATAGCCCATGGCTAAGTGGAATGTATAGGCATCTTCTATGTCCTTGAGTCCCAAGCTTAGCTTTTGTGTCCTTCTCTGCCTTAGTCTGTACTATCCTACTGCATACTTAAATGACTCCAATGGCCTTCCATGGGCTTTGGGATGAAGTCTATACACCTCTTCTTGGCCTATAAAACCATGCCAAACGTAAGTTAGTTCACACCTGACATGCTGTTTTGTGCTTTGGACTTTTATGTAGTTTTGCCATTGTGATCAGACACCTACTGTGTGTTAGGCACTGTGTTTTATATGCATTTTCCTTGCTTTATAGGCTTTAATTTGGTGTCTGCTTTGTTGGTTAGAAATCTGGGGCTGGAGAGATTACTCAGTGGTTTAAAGCGCTGGCTACTTTTCGAGAGGACCTGATCTTGACTCCCAGCACCCGCATGGCAGATCAGAATCCAGTTTCAGGGGATCCAATACCCTTTTCTATCCTCTCTTGGTACTAGTCATGCACGTGGTGCATAGACATGCATGCACACGCACACACATGACCTAATAACATAAACTAGAAGAGGAATCTGAGGGTCAAGAAAATGAAATAATTTGTCTAGGATTACAGTAACTCAACAGGTGGCAGAGTTAGAAATCAAAACAAATTTGACTTCAAAGTTGAAATGGATTTTTAAAATTGTGATAAAATACAGATAACATAAAATCTACCATCCTAGCCATTTAAAGTGTATAATTCTGTGGAACTAAGTGCAGCTGCTTGCCGAGCGCCAGCATTCATCATTTTCAGGACAATTTACCCATTAAATGATTATCCCCCCCCTTCCCTTCCTGATGTCCAGTGACCTTTAACCTCTACAAATTTGAATATTTCAGGTGTATCAAACTAATGGAATTAGACTAAAGTACGTTTATTTGTTTATTTATAGACAGGATCTCACTGTATTTTCCTGGTGGGTCTCGAGTTCACTGTGTGGCTGAGGCTGGCCTTGTACTCATAGAGATCTGCGTGCCTCTGCCTCCTTAGTGTTGGTATTGAAATAGTGTGCTGAATTTGCTTTTACCACATCTGAATTTACTTTTTCTTTGTGACTGGTTTATTTCATTTAATGTAATGTATTCAAGGTTCATCTATGTTGTTGGATGTGCCAGATTTTCTCTTTAAAGTTTAGCTTTTTTCCCCCCACTATTGTAGCGTGTATGTTTCCGCCAGCCCGCCAGTCTGGGCCCACAGCCGCGCCATCCCCAAACAACACTCAGAGACTCTGTATTTGATACAATCCTGTTGGCCAGTTACCATTATTGTTAATGGGCTAGCTCTGCCTTAATTATTAACCCATTTCTACTTATCTAAGTATTTCCACATGGTCATCTTATCGGGGAGCCTTGGCGGGCATCTTCCTTCCTCTCTGGGCTACATCTCGACACCTCCCTACTACTTCCTCTTTCCTCCTCCTGGTCTCCTAGCCCCACCTATCTTGTTTCCTATTGGCCACAGGGCTTTATTAACTAGTATGAGAAACATATATACAGAATAACATCTCCCATCATCTCCTCTTTTCTGTCTAAAGTAAAAGAAGGGGTTTAACCTTAGCATAGCAAAATATACCATTCAACAGTTATCAAATAAGAATCACAGTTAACAATATTTAGTTCATTAACATTTTGTAAGACTTAAAGAAAATACCATCTATCCTATCTTTGTGAGTCTAAAGTCCTATATGTAACTTACCTTTAATCCTAACTAAGGAAAACTATAATCATAACTACCTGTCTTCAACTCCATCAAAGACCACAGAAGGATAATATATAAACTCTAGAAATGACAGAGACAACTCATTGCCTGGTCAGTCACCCGAAGTTCTTCTGTAATGTTCCATCTTCAGCCCATAGGCCATAGTGTGTCTCCAGACTCCTCAACAAGGCAGGAAACTTTTCTCTGTGTCCTGTAGACTGTCTGGCTGTCTGGCAGCCTCTTCCATGGAGCAGGAATCCTGTAGCAATGTCCATCTTGAATCAGCAGTCACCTTTTTGTGGGTCCTGCATGTCCAGTTTCTACAACATAAAGTCAAACAGTCTAGACAAGAAAAGTACCTTGCTCAAATGGCTAGTCTTGCCATATTAGAAGCAAACTTTGTAACGAGTTTCTTCGATGTCCATCTTCCTTTTTGACGCAGGTGGTGTTACCAGGAGCAGTTGTGCTTCATTGTCAAGAAAATCCCTAAACCATTTTAAATGCCATATTCTGTAGGTCTTTGAAAGGTTTGAAGAATGCCTATCCATCTCAAATACATCTCTGTATATCTAGAAATCCTAACTAACTTAACTCTAAGTTTTGACTATCATAGGTAACTCTCTATAATCTGTATTAATTTATACATTACATTTTCCAATGAGCTATATAAACACAATACCTAAACAAGAGGAGAAATATACATATCACAAAATTGACCTTAAATTGTATCAATAAAAGAAAATTCATTCCAAAGCAAAGTATTCATATCTATACCATAATTCCCTTTTTACCTTTAAAAAGATTGCTTGTGGTTATAACCATTTACAATCAAGCCCATTTAAATGAAAACAAACATTTATAAACAATATTTGGGAATTTGGGCGTCGTTCTTTCTAAGCTACTTCCTGCTGGTAGGGGGCGCTGTCATGGGGAATCCTAGGAAGACATAGAAATCTTGGCTGTAGTGGTCTGTAAGGTTGTAATGTCCCATTGATGTTGCTTCAGGGGGTCTTGCTTGATCAAACCACACAAGTCTGGAAAGAATCCATAGCTTTTCATTTTCTGTGGAAACAAAAATAGAAATCCTTTTCCCCAGTAACTTGTCCTTAGGCTTAAATTTTTGAGTCAAAGCATTTTTAAAATATATAAATTGAATTAATCCAGCAGCATTTCTTTTATCAGTAGTTATTTTCTCAGCAATCAAATAATTTAAAGACAACAGAAGCACGTATAGTATCCAAAATTTCTCTGTGTTTTCCATCTTTATGTGGCTTTATTATTCTATTTATTCTACTTCTATTTTTACATATTTTGAGACAGGGTTTCTCTGTGTAAATTTTATCTGTCCTGGAATTCATTGCATACCAGGTTTACTTTGAAATAACAGATCTGCTTGCGTCTGTCTCCCGAGTGCTGGGATTAATGGCATGTGCCACCATAGCCATCCATTCTATTTTCTTTTTTCTTTTTAAACCATTGTATCCTGTTTGTTTTTCTCTCCCAAGCCAGCGTATTTTTTAAAACACAGTGTAAACCTTCATTGCAGCTCTCGTACACACCAATGAATTGTTAGCAGAGCTCTTTAAAAGCAAGGCGGCTTTTTGCCGCTTATGCTAATTTTGGAAACCTCCCTTAAAGGAGCCGCACAACTCTGTCTACAGCAAAACAAATCCAACTGAGAAAATGCTGCTACCAAGAAGTCTTGCTAGTCTCTGTTCCCTTGTTTCTAAAAACTATTTTTTAAGCTTTTGTTAATTTTAAGTAAAAGTTCTTATAGCCACATTGGGCGCCATTTGTAGCATGTATGTTTCCGCCAGCCCACCAGTCTGGGCCCACAGCCGCGCCAGCCCCAAACAACACTCAGAGACTCTGTATTTGATACAATCCTGTTGGCCAGTTACCATTATTGTTAATGGGCTAGCTCTGCCTTAATTATTAACCCATTTCTACTTATCTAAGTATTTCCACGTGGTCATCTTATAGGGGAGCCTTGGCGGGCATCTTCCTTCCTCTCTGGGCTACATATCAACACCTCCCTACTACTTCCTCTTTCCTCCTCCTGGTCTCCTAGCCCCGCCTATCTTGTTTCCTATGGGCCACAGGGCTTTATTAACCAGTATGAGAAACATATATACAGAATAACATCTCCCATCACACTATGTACTTTTTTTTTTTTTTTTGCCCCTTCATCACTGATGGACACTTGGGGGATGATCACCTTTTGGCTGTTGTAAATGCTACTTCTGCGAACACTGGCTTGCAAATCTCTGAAGAGCTGCCTCCACTTTTTAATATTTGCTTGGAAATAGTTTTCCATGCTAGTTCCCTTATTTGCATTCCCACCAGCAATGCACAGTGTCCACTACACTTGCTGTATGTGTGTTTCTGTCCTAGCCATCACAATGGTGCAGGGCAATGCCTCTTTTCGGTGTTGTGGAATATTATTGTTCTTTTTTTTAAAGAATTATTTTTTTTAAAGATTTATTTATTATGTACAGTGTTCCACCTGCATGAATGTCTGCAGGCCAGAAGAGGGCACCAGATCTTATTATAGATGGTTATGAGCTACCATGTGGTTGCTGGGAATTGAACTCAGGACCTCTGAAAGAGCAGGCAGTGCTCTTAACTGCTGAGCCATCTCTCCAGCCCATGAAATATTATTTTAACTGAGCAAAGATTTGTTACATATATTTACACTACAGAATATTGCTTTAACTGTGTAAAGGTGTGTTTCTTTTGTTTATGCTGCATTTGTTTAATTATGAAAAAATGTGTTGCATCTGTTTCACCTTGCCTGCTTAAGGTCACCTGATTGGTCTAATAAAAAAGCTGAACAGCCAATAGCTAGGCAGAAAAGATATAGGCGGGGCTTCCAGAGAGAATAAACGGGAGGAGAAATCTAGGCTCAAGAGGAAGGAGGAGAGATTGAGGGACACACCCAGGGCCAAAAGCCAGGCAGCCATCAGCCAACCAGACACAGAAACAGCAAGAAATTAAGAAAAGGTAAGAAGCCCCAAGGGAAAAGGTAGATAAAGAGAAACATGTTAATTTAAGTTAAAAGAGCTAGCCAAAAATTAGGCTTAGCATTTAAAACTAATAATAAGTCTCTGTGTCATGATTTAGGGGCTGGTTGGTGGCCCAAAAGAAACAGCTTGTTGTATTCTGGTTTTGGTTTGTATTTTCTGAATGATGAATGAAATTGTGCATCTTTGCATATAAAATAAAAAATTCTCAACCTTGAGCTGGGCATTGGTGGCACATGCCTTTAATCCCAGCACTCGGGAGGCAGGGGCAGGGGCAGGGGCAGGGGCATCTCTGAGTTCAAGGTCAGTCTGGTGTACAGAGATAGTTCCAGGATAGGACAGGCTCCAAAAACAATACAGAAAAACTATCTATCTATCTATCTATCTATCTATCTATCTATCTATCTATCTATCTCTACATATGTATATGTATATGATGTATATGTATATGATGTATATGTATATGTGTATATGTATATATTCTCAACCTTGGCTTGCTTAAATATTTAATGACTTTATTTTTATCAAAGAAATAAATATCTCTACTGCCAAGTGCCATTTTTCATCATACTTAGCCTTTTTCTTAGAATGGAAAAATAGAAGTATATTTCATATACACGGTTATCAAATAGAGGTCACCTGCTTCAAGAAAAATGTAAATGTCACTTAAAGAAAAGCTTTCAGAATAAATACTGCTAGGGACCAAAGCCAGGTGTCTTATGCATCTTCAACACTCCAGCATAGAGCTGCACTGCTAGTTCTTGGAAATAGCATCAAATACAGAAGTGCTGGCGGTAACACTGCATTGTTTTTCTTGTTGCTTTGATCAGATATTTAACATAGACACAGTTTAAGGGAGGGGGGCTTATTTTGGCTCACCATTTGAGAGGATTAGTCAGCTTGGTGAGGAAGGTATGGTGTCAGGAGTGTGCAGGTGGGACTCTGCCTCCTCACATGGTGGTGGAAAAGGAAACAGGTGGGGCTGTGCTATAAGATCTCGTGGTCATCTTCAGCGACTCACTTCCTTAAGTTGGGTTCCACTTCTTAATGGTTCCATGACCTTCCAAAAAACAAGGCCAACAGCTGGAAACCAGGTGTGCACACATGTGAGCTGAGGGGGACATTGCAAAGGCAAAGCACAGCAGCTGCACAGATCCATGGCATATCCTCATAGGGAGATCCGTGGCATATCCTTCATAGAGAGATCCGTGGCATATCCTTCATAGGGAGGTCTGTGGCATAGCCTTCATAGGGAGATCTGTGGCATATCCTTCATAGGGAGATCTGTGGCATAGCCTTCATAGAGATATCCATGGCATATCCTTCATAGGGAGATCTGTGGCATAGCCTTCATAGAGAGATCTGTGGCATATCCTTCATAGAGATATCCATGGCATATCCTTTATAGAGAGATCTGTGGCATATCCTTCATAGAGAGATCTGTGGCATATCCTTTATAGGGAGATCCCCTGACATTAATTGCGTCAGCAGTGCTCTTGATTGCTGAGGGTCCTGTTCAAGTTACGGCATAGCATCCGGATTCCCCGTCTCTCTAGTTTCTTTTGGCCTGGAACAGCTCCTCAGCTTTATCCTGACATTCATGAGCTAGACATGAATTGAGATTATAGGGCAGGCATTTTGCAGACTCTTCCTCTCTGTTCTTGCCCTGTTTCCTCATGGTGAGCTCTAAGTCATGTTTTGGCTGTAGTGGCATGGTATGGTTATTTGGTTGCTGTGCTTTTAGCTTTAATTACTTAGGCTGGCCTCTGTCACCACAGCAAAGTCACTTTATTCTCACTGTAATTATTAAACACCCTGTGAAGAGATGCTTTGAGACCATGTGAATATCTCTTTCCTTATCAACCTGTCACTTGCTAGAGTTTAGCAGCCATTGATGTTTCTTGCCTGAATTAATTACTGCTATCATGGTTGTCATGGTGTTCATCTTATTCAAGAGATTATAAAATGTTGCTATTTATTTATTTTTTTTACACACACACAATGTGTGAGTGTATATGAAAGCAAGTGTGTGTGTATGTGTGTGTATATATGTATGTATGTGTGTATATGTATGTATGTATGTATGTATGTGTGTTAGTGTGTATGTATGTATGTGTGTGTGTGTGTGCAGGCTTGTGCACATGTGGAAGTTGGAGGATATCAGGTGCCTGCTCTATCACCTTCCATGCTGTGCCTGCGTGGCCAGAGTACCAAGCTTGTCAGAGGATGCCGGGATTGAAACACTTTAACAGACCACCACGAGAAGTGAAGAGGAAGCTGCTGCCTTTTATTACAGAGAGCAATGGGCTTATATACCCAAGCCAGGGCATGGGCTAAGCATAGGAGGAAATCATGCACCCCCCACATCTGAGGTCAAGGCATGGGCACTGCACACTGGAAAGTTATGAGAACAACCTTGTTTGATCAACCTTGAGAGCACGGGAGTTCTACAGCTGGGTGAGGAGGAAGAGAGCTGCAAGGGACAAGTACTTAAATTTCCCAACACTTCCACTTTATTTTCTGTAGACAGGGTCTCTTGTTGAACCCTGGCAGCCATCAAGCCCTAGCAATCTTCCTGTCTCTGCCTCCCACAGGAGTAGGATTATAAGTATGAATGAAGCCATATCCATCTTTTTATGTGGAGGTTGGAGATTAAGACTCAGGGCCCCTCATGTTTATGCAACAATCACTCTATCCACTGAACTCTCTTCCCAGTCTTTGCCTGTATTTGTTTATTAAAAATCAGTTATTTTATTTTATGTGAGTATGTGTGTGCTTGAATGTATGTATGCATACCATGTGCTTGTAGCAGTGGGCAGAGGTAAGAAGAGGTGTCAGATCTCGCAGAACTGAAATTAACAGGTGGCTGTGAGCTGCCATGTTGGTGATGAAAATCCAAGCTGGGTCCTCTGCCAGAGAAGTAAGCATCTTCATTAAACACAGAGCTATCTTTTCAGCCCTGTTTGTATTTATTTCTTTATAAATTAAAAAACTCATTTCATGTGTATGGGTGTTTTGCCTGTATGTATGTCGGTGTACCACATGTGTGGGTGGCTGTAGAGGCCACAAGAGGGCATTATATCCTCTGGAACTGGAGTTTCAGATTGTTGTGAGCCACCATGTTGGTGCTGGAAATCGAGCTTAGGTCCTCTAAAAGAGCCGCAATTGCTTTTAGTTGTGGAGCCAACTCTCCAGACCTTCTGTTTTTATTTATTTTAATGCTCAGAATTTCCCAGTTTGGTCAGTGGGAGTTTCTTCAACTTAGTTTCTTTACCTTTCTCTCTCTCTCTCTCCTCTCTCTCTCTCTCTCTCTCTCTCTCTCTCTCTCTCTCTCTCTCTCTCTCTCTCTCTCAATACCTTTTCATCATTGTTTTGAACATTTCCTTACTTTATGACACAAAAGATATTCCAAGCTCATCCCACTCAGTCCTTGGATTCAATGATTTAAGACAGCATATTTAAAAATTAAAAAGAGAACAAGTCCCCCAGCTGTTTCATATGTACACGGCTGATATTGAAGGTGAGTACTTCCATGCCCGGTTTAAACTCTTTTTGTTGTCGTTGTTGTTAATTTGAGCATTCTTAAGGAAGGGGGCCATATCCATCTATACTGAAGGCCATTGAGCTCCCCTGTCTCTGACACTCAGGAGCTTGCCATCATGGGAGCTTTGTCTAGAGAGAAGACAATTTTTACACAATTCTCTATAATGGCAACAGAAGTTAAACTGTTGTGAAAAGACACTAGGTTTATGTTGCATGTATGTTTTCTGCCAGCCCGCCTGGTCCAGCTGCCCCGTTGCCATGCCAGCCCCCAATAACACGCAGAGACTCTGTATTTGATACAATCCTGTTGGCCAGTTACTATTATTGTTTATGGGCTAGCTCTGTCTTAATTATTAACCCATTTCTACTTATCTAAGTATTTCCACGTGGTCATCTTATCGGAGAGCGGCGGGCCAGCATCTTCTTTCTCCATGCTCTACATCTTGACTCCTTCTAACTACTTCTTCTTTCCTCCTTTTCTCCTAGCCCCACCTATCTTGCTTTCCCATTGGCCAAACAGTGCTTTATTCATTAACCAGTATGAGAAACATATTTACAGAATAACATCTCCCATCAGGTTTAGACTTCCCTTTATTGCACTGAGGGGTGTTCATCACTTCAGCCTTTAATAGCTGAACTCAAAATAGCCCATATTTTTGCATTGAGCCACGGAGGGCCAGGAAATATCCACTGCAACAACACTTCAGCCATGTAATTTAATATAATTACTAATTAAATGAAAATAAAATAGAGCCCATCACAACAATAACAATCATTGTAGCACTGGTCTTTACCCAAGTACTGTTTGTTGGAGCATTACCTAGGAGAAGATCTCCTGCAGGAGGCTTGCCTACAGAAGGAGCCGTGGCTGCTCATTATTGCTGAATAAGGCATAGGGACTACTTTGGGGCACTTGGCAGCCACAGTCCTCATCTTATAGTCTATCTCTATTACCGTTCTCATGTTGTTTCAAGGAATTTATTCACTAGCACAGAAGGCAGGATGCCAATGAAAATCAAGGGCAGGGAACAGGTGGGTGGCACTTGTCAGTGGCTTTATTTCAGCACAGAGAAGAGCTCAAGCAATCACCTTGTCCGTAGTGAGGGTCACACTGACATTGTCTCAGGAAAGGTGAAGTTGTTTCTTAAGGACCTTTGAGTGTATGTGTCCTTGTTGAGTGGCTTTCATTGGGATCATGTAATAGTGTACATGGAGCAGGTTTTGAATAGCTGTGCAGAAGCTTCTCTGAGTATTCACAGGCTGCCTGGGTTTCTTTTATTTCCCTGTTAGGGTGCCCTAAAGGTTTGGCCCATTCCTTTGTCTATTTATTCATTCAATATACACTTATTGAGTGCCTATGGTTCATCATATACTGTACTAGGTGCCAGGGTTATTAAGGCAGTTATGATTGCTACCTCAGGAATCTGACAGTCTGGGAAGGAAGAGACTAATATGGATAAATAGAAAGTGTCATGGGGAAGAGAGGAGAGCACTAGGGAGGGTAGAAGATAGGCATGGCGTCACTGAGGGAAACTAAGAAAATTCCATTTCTGCTGGGAGCTGAAATCAAAGAAGGGTTTGGCCAAGTAACGGATGGAGGGAAGATGTTCCAGGCAAAGGCATCGCTGTATGGAGGGAGGATATTCCAGGCAAAGGCACCGCTGTGGATAAAGGCTGTCAGTGAGCATAAAACCTAGTTGCTTTGAGAAACTAAAGGAGTTGCAAAGTGTGCAGAGTAAGCAGACGAAGGGAGAATGTGCCACATGATCAGGATAGACCTGCCAAGTGCAGGGACTGCTGTGAGAGGAGCCCAGCATGTAAAGGCTCAGCATGGAGGCTGGTGGAGAACAGCCTATGGGGAGCAGGACCTGGGCAGATGCAGGAAAACCATGTAGCAGATCCCTTAGGGATTCAAATGAGAGATGAAGGCAGCTTGGTCTGGGAAGATGGTAGAGAATAAGGGAATGCTGACAGATGGACACTCACTCAGGTGGGAGGATGGACCTGGAGTGGTCAGGCCATGAGGAGGAGTGAGGGTATGCTCCCCGATGCTGGCTAGAGCAGAATGGCCAATGGTGCAGCACATTCAGCTATGAGACAGAAGAGGACAATTGAATCTGAAGATTCTAGAAGTTCTTAACTATGCATGACTCCACCCCATTCTAAGTGTGCAACTCAACTGCCTCTGTGGCTCAGCCATTGCCACTATCCATCTGACCTAGATGAAACTGCATGCATCTTACACTGCTACAGTTGTCTTAGCCACCTTACCATCCCTGTCCACCATTATTCCACACCATGTTTCTACAAGTTTGACTACTTTGGGTTATATAAGGGGGATTATAGTAGGACACATCAATTAGGATCTCAGAAAAGGCTTTTTAAATTGTAATTTATTATCATCATTATTATTCTTGTTACATGTGTGTATTATGGCATGCATGTGTGGTCACAGGATAATTCTCTGAAGTCAGTTCTTTTCTTCCACTTTACATGGGGTCCAGAGATCAAACTCAGGTCATCAGGCTGTGTGACAAGTGCTTTACAGGCTGAGCCATCTCTTTGTGGTTCATGAAGAGGTTTTTTTGTCTAGTTGAATCCCATTGGTCATAGTATGCAGTGAGCTCACAAACAATCTCTCTCTCTCTCTCTCTCTCTCTCTCTCTCTCTCTCTCTCTCTCTCTCTCTCTCTCTCTCTCTCTAAGCCAGGGTCTCGTGTAGCCGAGGCTGGCTCAAGCTTGCCATGTAGCTGAGGATGGCTTATTACAGGGGTGTACCACCACATCCTGCTCCTGTTTCTGATTCCTTTTGTTGCTCCCATTGACACTAATGGACGATGACTGCGTATAAGCTGCAAGTTAGCATAGTGGAAAGCTCTAGAAATGAGGGGTTCATTGTTATTTCTTGGAAGGTTTACCTTCTCAAAGTTAACTGGATTTGATGACCTTCAGAGCATTCTGCTTGTTTTCACTTTTTCCCTAACAAAGGAAACGTGGCTTTAGAGAACTTTTCAATTTCTCTCTGGGCTTTCTTTCTTCCCCTGGTTTCTGTAGTCCTAACGAGCTAACATAAAGCAGTCCTTTGTTTTCTAAGCTGTTGATTTACCCTGAACAGAACAAAGGCAAGATGTTATTAAAACAAAACAAGTTCCAATTGAGCTGCTAATAAATGCCGAAATGCACCCACATCACCCCTATTGATTACCTCCTGCCAACAAAGGCAAACACAAGCTTGTAAGGCAAGCTGCCTGTGGGAATGAAAGGTTTAATTAGATGAAAACAGAATGAGCTGGAAGATCTACCGCACGTCGTCATCAAATGATTGCACTTCATAATTGGCTCTTTGAGACGTGCCCGCCTCTTGAGCCTTTTTCACTTGGAGAATTCCTTCTCTATGGTGCATCAGGACCAGTGCATCTCTAGTAAATTTTCCCCCTGGGCACTTCACCAGCTCAGGGGTGTGGACTGGAATGAGGCATGTCAGGCCACAAATCAGGTGTAATTCAATGTCTTGGAATTCAGAGTTAGCAAGCAAGAACAGGAAGACTGGATCTTCTGCAGCCCAGGCCCATCTCCAAATGTTGAAGATGGGAGAAGAGAGGCCCACAGATTCCTAGAGTGGAATTTTTCAGAACTCTCAGTGTCTGGATTGAAAGCCTAGAGCCTGCAACTGTACTGATAGTTAGTGGTGAGAGTGTATTAAAAAGCTAGTGTTTACTGCACGGCAGTGTTTCTGACTCCTATCAGTGGTGTAACTTTTCAGGACAGTGGGGGAAAAGAGCAGTAGAAGCATTGCCTGAGGCAGCCATGTAGCTCTCAGCTGTATACAGGTTTTGCTGCATGAAGCCCCAAGTGCATCGTTAACCTTTGAAGGATGGGTTTCCTTATTCACACATGTGGATGTGGAGTATGATTTGTTAGGAAGATGGAATGTGATAGTGTAAATGATTCCTTTCACACGGTAATTGGGTACACAGAGCACTAGGACCATCAGCTTTCACAGTAATAGTTCACTATCCATATCTGCAGGTCCTGAGGAGACATCGTTTCTTCTATTCATAGCAACTTGACCTCAGGAGGCCAAGGCCAACCTCAGGTTCCTCCGAGGCAGGGGATGTAACTGAGTGGTGGAGTACTTGCCTAACATGCCCAAGTCTTACATTCAATTCCAACATCATTTATACAACAATAAAAAAATTAAGCATTAAAAATGTCCCTCTGATGTGATGCATGCATTTAATCCCAGTACTTGGGGGGCAGGAGCAGGGATCTAAGAGGATTGCTTTAGCGTATCACATGATTTAGGTTTTAAAGCACCATTATGGGATTAGGCACTACTGTCTGTACTATAGATGAAGAAAGAAGGACTCAGGGGCTAGACAGATGGTGCAGTGGTTAAGAGAACCAGACCTGGGTTTGATTGGCAGCACTCACTGGGCAGCTCGCAACTGTTCTGACTCTAGCTTCAGGGGAATCTGGTGCCCTCTGCTGGCACTGATCATGTTTGGGGCATAGATACACATACAATAAATATATGAAATTAAAAGAAGGAAGTCCTTGGTGTGCACAGTGGAACACACCTTTAATCCTAGCACTTGGGAGGAAGAGGCAGGAAGATCCCTGTGAGTCTGAGCCCAGCCTGGTCTCCATTGTGAGTTCTGGGCCAGCCAGAGTTACTTGCTGAAACCCTGTCAAAAAATATAAATACATAAATAAAAATTAAAAAGGTTCCTGTGCATTAAAAGATCATCCACGCTTCAGTTCTTAGACATTCAGTGAGAATTCATAGTCATTTCACAAATACATATTTAAAATATTGAATTATTTAAAAAATAAACTTGGGATTGTACAGAACCAGCAGCTGCTCACAGGTGTGCATGGTAGTCTAGAGGGCAGGTGTGGGGCCAGGCAGCGTGGTGCCCTGATCCTGTTCTTTCTCTGCCACTAATGTAATGACTAGACTGTATGAAAATCAGGTGAGCTAGTGTTGGGATAAGGCCTAGCACAACATACATGTCCAACAAATACTAACCAGTATTGAACAAAATATAGCAGCCTCAACCCAAAACCAAACAATTGAACCCCCCACCCCAGAACATCTAAGAGTGCTTATTTTCACAACCCTGCATAACCACTGTAAGTTCTCAGAAAGTACACGCCGTGGAGCAGCAGTGCCTACCGTATGGGACATATATACTTACTATTCAGCCCATGTTGTGTCCCTTGAAGGGGACTCCACATGGTGGAGGCTCCCTCCTAGACTTAGGATTAGGCACAAACCACACCCAAACATCTGTTTTCACAGAAGGTCCTTTATTAAGAAAAGTTAAAGTGGCTGCTTTCTGACTCAGGCAGAAAACAGCAGCGAATGACCTTGCAGATGTGATTTTTAAGAGCAGAAGAAGGGGAGGTCTGTGTTACAATGGGATAGGATGTGGGGGTAAAGGAGATGGGGACAAGGGAGAAGGGGAAGGGGATAAGGAAAAGGGGGCAGGGATATTTGTCCCAGAGGAACAAAGGAATGCCTCTGGATAGGGGGGAGACAGGTGTGGCATATGGGAAATGGGGTTTATAAAGGTAAAATGGGAACCCCCATGTTAGGATGAGGTGTTTAATTTTAACTGGGCATGTTAATTTGGTGAGCCAAAGGGGACTTCTGATTGCTGGAATTCAATACTTTTAACAACTGGACCTTGGTAGTCACTCTCAGGAGGAGGAAGTGGCCAAATAAGGGGACAGTCCTTGGTGGCTAGCTTTGGGAATGTAATCTACTGGCTTTTAGCATGGCAGAGGGAATGGGGAGAAGGGCGAGGCCTGCCAGAGCCACAGGATGGAGTGGACTAGACTCCCTTCAAACCTAATGAAGCCTCCCTTAATATATACTCATCTTATCAGTCTGTTCCTCCAGGAAACCCCAACTGAAGCCGGCAAAAACATTGGTATATATTTAGAAGCTGTAAGAAAGGATTTTGAATGTTTGCTCAGTTATGTGTAATAATACACACTGGCTCTGTGCTTTGCACATCAGTTCTGGCTCTTTCTCTTCCTTCCCCCTCCCCCTTTCCTTTTGAGAGGAACAAATAAGATCGGTGAAGCCGGGCAGTTCCTCCAGTGCCACACATTGATGCAGCTAAGGTTTGCAGTTGGTCTCTTTGACTTCCAATGTAGCACAGGCTGGCCTTGAACTCATGGAGATCAGCCTGCCTCTGCCTCCAAGTACTGGGATTAAATGCGTATGTCATCATGGCCCAGCTCAGGTTCACATTTTATATACCACCTTACAAGCCTGATACTGAATTAAGAGCAGGCACTCCACACAAAATAGAGACAAATGATCTAGATTTATATCAGACAGCAACTCCAATGCTCTGGGCTCAGACTTTTTAACACAGTGATTTGGACATTAAAGCTAGAGTTTCTGCTACTTATTTTAAAAAATTTTTTATTAATGTATTTCTTACATTCCAATTCCCCTGCCCTCCCTCTCCTCCTACTCCCTCCCACCCCCTCTTTCCCATCTGCTCCTCAGAGAGGGTAAGGCCTTCCCTATTAAGTCTACTAAGTCTGTTCCATCATCTTATTGAGGCAGGATGAAGGCACCTCTCCACCCATCCCCACTCCCCTGTATCTAGGCTGAGTAAGGTATCTCTCCATGTAGAATGGGCTCCACTGAGTCAGTTTGTGCATTAGAGTTAGATTTTGGACCCATTGCCAGTGGCCTCATATATTGTCCCAGTCACACCATTGTCACCTGTATTAAGGGAGTCTAGTGCAGTCTTATGCAGACCTGAGTCAGTGATCTCTCACTAGCTTAGGTCAGCTGACTCTGGATTTCCCCCATCATGGTCTTGACTCCTTTGTTCATATTATCACTCCTCCCTCACTTCGATTATATTCCAGGAGCTTGGCCCATTGGTTAGTTGTGGATTTCTGCATCTGCTTTCTGGAAGAGGGTTCTGTTACTTATTAAACAGCTTCTCAAGAAGCTTTGAAAGCTACACTTTAAGAATAGAGTTATTTATTTGTTTGAGTGTTTGACTGTATGTGTATGTGTACTATGTTCAGGCCTGACTGTCATGGAGACAAGAAGAGGTCTTCAGAACACCCTGGACCTGGAGTTAGAAATGATTGGTAGCCACCATGTGGGTGCTGGGATTGGAACCCAGGTCCTTTACAAAAGCAGCAATTTCTCTGAACTGCTACACATCTCTTTAGCACCTCTAACAGGTTACTCCTAAAAGATGTATTTTTATTATTAAGAACAGGCATGTGTGTCTGTATGTGGATATGTGCCGAGGCTGGAGGTGTCAGACACCCTGCAGGGGTTACAGATGGTGGTGAACTGCCTGGCATGGGTGCTGGGACAGAGCTTGGGCCCTTTGGAAGAGCTGCAAGTGCTCTTAAGCACTGAGCTTTCTAATGGGCTCTAAGAAGCCCTTAGAGGGTCTGTCTGCTCAGACCCATTTCTTTATGCCTTCTTACACTGACTTTGTGTGACACTGGGATTATATTTCTTTACTAACTGGCCCCTCCTTATAAAATAATGTAAGGCATTCTTGTTTTTCAAGTGGAATTTCAAGTCAAGAGGAACAGATGAGCAGTGTCAAGGAAAATACGCTTTGCAGAGAGTGACAGGATCTGTCCCCCAGAAATGAGGAGAAAAAGGTTGCATAAATGTTTAATTTTACTGTGCATATTAATGTAACCATTGAGCATACTTGGCCCCCAAGCAAATTATTTGTGACAGGATGAGGATGAGGGGCACATGCTGTGTATGGCATGTACTTATCTACAGCACTATTTGCAATGGCTGAAAAATGGAAACAATCTTCATGTCTTCCCAATGAAGAAGAGGAAAAAAACTATTTTGCATTTGTATATAATGCAAAATAGTTCATCTTAAAACAGATGAGGTCTTTCGACTGGTACCAACGTGGATGGAACTGAAGATCATTATTATAAGCCAGGCACAGGAGGTGCATACTGCTTTATTACACTCATGTAAGGACTGTAAAATGTCCATTTCATAGCTGTTGAGGGCAGAATGGTGGTTACCAGATGCTGGGGAGAGTGGCTGGAAGGTTGATTAGTGAGTACTATGCTAGACAGGCATGAAGTTCTGTATTCTAGTGTAGACTATGGTGACTGTAGACAATGATAATGTACTGTGTTGTGATATTTCATCTTGGCTGTCAACTTGATTAGATCTGGAATCAACTAAGAGACAAGCCTTTGGGTGAGTCTGTGAGCATTAACTGGAGACATCGTGGTACCTTCCAGTCGCAGCCCAATCATGAGAAGGCCCAATGGAAAAGCTGCTTCTTCTTGTCTACCCTTTGTGGTTGAGCTCATTTACATTACTGTCTCTACCACCATCCTTCACTGATCTTGGAGTCCAGCTTTTTGGGCTTTTCAGTGTTGACTGAGGCTCTCCAGGAGTACTCCAGGCCTTCAGTGATAGATTGGGATCCCTGAGGCACTCAGTCTGGTGGACAAGGGTCTCAGCCTCTCCCTTATGAAGACAGCCATTGTTGGACTACTCAAGCCATAAGTGTGAACCAATCTAATAAATCCCCATTTGTAATATGTATTTATTTCTGTTCTTCTCCTCCAGAGAACCCCAATGCATGAATATATACTAATGTATGTATTTTTAAATGACACAAGAGGAGCTGGAGAGATGGCTCAGCAGTTAAGAGCACTGGCTGCTTCTCCAATAGACCCAGGTTTGATCCCAGCACCCATGTGGTGACTCATAACCATCTCTAACTCCTTTACCAGGGATCTGATGCCCACATCTTGCCTCCCTGGGCACTAAGCCCAGGATTTGGTATACAGACTTCCATGCAGACAAAACACAAATAAATAAATAAATAAATAAATAAATATTTTTATTTTTAAAAAAGTTATAAGAAAAGATTTTGAATGCTTTCTTTGAATAAGACATAACATTGTAGATGGATTTTTTTTTTTTGGGCTACCAGCTCACAAATAATGACATGGGGACTTACTAATTATGAAAACTCAGCCTTAGTTTAGGATTGTTCCTAACTCATTCCATTAAGTCAAATTAACCCATATCTTTTTTTCTTAGTTAACGTTTTATTGCTGTGAATTTATTGCAATTTTCATAAATAAAACATTTAATTGGGGCTGGCTTGCAGTTCAGAGGTTCAGTCCATTATCATCATGATGGGAACATGGAGGCTTGCAGGCAGACATGGTGCTGGAGCTGAGAGTCCTGCATTTTGCAGACAACAGGTAATCGACTCAACCCATATCTTTGAATCTTATGTTCTTTTCTGTGGCTTGGTTACATTTATTCTGTACTGTCTCTCCTGCTTCCTCTGCAGGCCACAAGGGGGCATTGTATCCTCTGGAGCTGGAGTCACAGTGGGTTGTGAGCTGCTCTATGTGGGTGCTGAGATCTGGACTCAAGTCTTACGTTAAGAGCAGTAAGCACTCTGAATTGCTGAGCCAACTCTCCAGCAACCAGAAAGCAAACACTTTCTGAAGTTTTCTGATATAATAGGCACTCAAATATCATAACTTACTACTTTTAGGGTGAGAGGCGGATTGAAGGAGTCTGGGGAAATTGTTAGCATTACAATCTCAGAGAACACTTCTTTCTTCCAGTGAAGTGGGAATCAAGAGTTTTATTCTGCCCACACTGTAAAGAGCACACCATACATCTATACAAGTTCTCTGGTGATGGTGGGGTGTCCTGTGTGTTCATTTGTTTCTTCAGGGTGGTTGTGAGAAAAGTAAAGGTTGTCTTAAAGAACAAAATCCTCCCCCCTCTCTCACCTGTGTTATTTGGGAACCACTCTGACACTGGACTAACCCTGCTATTCCTCTCTCCAGCTCTGTTGCCAGCATTTTCATTTTGAGAAGCTCTGAAATTCTCTCCTGCTCTCTCTAATCAGAAGGGAAAACAATTCAACAGAATGATAACCATTCTTGCTGTTCACTGCCACAGCTACTACTGCAGAACTAGTTTTAAAAGCAGATCTATAAGGTGCATGTGGTTTTCAGAGCTCTGGTATTTAGGGCAAAGGCCAGCGGGGTATAGGTAGGGGAGATGGTTCAAAGACATGTGCTCACCAGAGAGGACAACTATGTCTGGGCTAAAGGCTGTTGTTCAGACTGTTGGAGGCCAGTGAAAATCAGAGCCATCTTGGTCCTGCTCATTTGGAGCCAAGGGAAAAGAAGGAGAATTCCTTAGGATTTCCCAGGTCATTGCTCGGGAGGGGATGCAACCTCCAGCTCACTGATAGGGAAGGTTATGTCAAGATTGGATGTAGATGTCTAGTTTGGGAGAGAGTAGTCACGAGTGGGATGTCAGGATAGGCATCAAAAGATGAATTCTGTCTATCTTGTGCTTTGAGGACTGGTCTGTTGCCTACAGAACAAGTGGGGTATAACAGTTGCTCCCAGAGGGTGTTCCATAGATTTAGAATATCTGGAACAGGCAATTCCCTAGGGGGTAGAAAGTGGATTATTGGCAGCCAGCAGGAAGACTGGGGGAGAAATGGCTTCATGGGATTTTCTTTTAGGGTGATGCAAATATTTTGGAACTAAATAGTGGTGACTATTGCCTATAAAATGCTCCTAAACTGCACAATTTAGGCAAATTTTATAAAAAAAACCAAAAAACAAAAACAAACAAACAAACAAAAAAACCACCACCACCAACAGAAGCAGAAGTAAGTAAAACCCCTCCTCAGGTGACCTATATAAAGCTGCTGACCCCAGATAGGCTCTGTGGCTAGTGTAACACTCTTGACTGAGTACCATGGTATGCAGAATTCTCAGTCCCTTTGACCTGCCCTGTACAGACTGCTGGCTGAACCCACAGAGCTTCCTGCATCATCCCTGAGTGCAGATGAGTGGGTTTTCTGAGGCCTTTGACCTGAGCGTGGATTCTGCCACGGTGTGAATTTGGATGGTGTGGATTTGGATGCTGTAGAACCTCTCAGCCTCTGTTTCCTCACTTGCCAAATAGTAGTGGTGCTCTCTCCCTGGTAGCATTTTCTATAACATGGACTGAGTATGGAAAGTAAGTATCTCAAAACAGCACATGGTATAACTCCCCAGCGGAAGTGGCTATTATCAGTAACAATTCTATTATCTCTTCTATCTGTCTGAGCACGGCTTGCCAAAATCCAGAGTTAGCAAGATTGGACTTTTCAACCAAGTCCTTTAAACAAAATCTCAACCCTAATAGCCTACTACAAAAGGTAGTGTTTAGCCACTGACTGCCTGTCACCCTTCATCTGGGGTGGGGCCTTGTTAGATTCCCACATCCACATTGTCATGTCAGTTGGTTTTGTCATTGTACTGATCTTGTTTACTCTGATCTTCCTCCTTTTAAATCTTCCTGCTTATTTGATGTTCTCTGAACCTTAGGTTTAGAGACCTACATGTCACTATCAGATCTCTGCATTTTGACCAGTTGTGGCTTTCTGTAATAGTCTCTATCTACTGAAAAAAGACGCTTCTTTAAGTGCTCAACATCTTTAGCCATCAGGGAAATGCAAATCAAAACAACTCTGAGATACAATCTTACTCCTGTCAGAATGGCTAAAATCAGAAACACCAAAGCTTATGCTGGAAAGGATGTAGAAAAAGGGGAACACTCCTCCACTTCTGGTGGGAGTGCAAACTTATACAGCCATTTTGAGATCAGTATGGCGGTTCCTCAGGAAAATGAGAATCAGTCTACCATAGGACCCAGCAATTCCACTCTTAGGCATATACCCAAATGATCCATATCCATGCACACAAAGACATCTATTCAACTATGTTCATAGCAGCATTATTTGTAATAGTAAGAACCTAGAAGCAACCTAGATGCCTCTCAAAAGAAGAATGGATAAAGAAGATGTGGTACATTTACACAATGGAATACTACTCAGTGGAAAAAAAAACAATGGAATCTTGAAATTTGCAGGCAAATGGATGGAACTTGAAGAAACCATGCTGAGTAAGGTAATCCAGTCACAAAAAGAGGAATATGGTATTTACTCACACACATATGGATTTTAGACATAGAGTGAAGGATCACCAGCCTACAATCCACACTGCCAGAGAAACTAGGATACAAGGAGGTACCTAAGAGATTCAAATGAGGTCCCTCACAGAAGGGGAAAGGATGAAGATCTCCTGAGCATATTGGGAGTGGGGGGGCAGTGAGTGGAGAGGGAGTTAGGAGAAAGAGAAGGGGAGGAGAGGAGAACATGTGGGACCAGGATGATTGATTTGAGTCAGGGGATGAATAGAGGAAAGCAAAAAAAAAAAAAAAAAAAAAAAGAGAGAGAGAGAGAGAGAGAGAGAGAGAGAGAGAGAGAGAGAGAGATACCTTAAAAGAGGGAATCATTATAGGTGTGAAGGGAAAATTGACTCTAGAGAAATGTCCAGAGACTTATAAGGCTTACACCAACTAACCATCTGAGCAACAGTGGAAAGGCCACCTTATGTGCCCTTCCCTGATAATGAGATTGATAACTAACTTATATGCCATCATAGAGCCCTCTTCTAGTAGCTGATAGAAACAGAAGCAGACATTCACAGCTAAACACTGAGCTGAACTCCTGGAATCCAGATACAGAGAGGGAGGAGTGATAAGAAAAGGGATCAAGACCAGGCTACAGAAACCCACAGAGACAACTGACCTGAATAAGGGGAGCTCAAGGGCCCCTAGATCTATAGCTGGGAATGCAGCATTGGACTGACTCAGACCCCCTGAACTTGGGTCTCAGTTAGAAGGCCTGGGCAGTCTAAGGGACCTCGGACAGTGGATCTAGGATGTATTCTTAGTGCACAAAAGGGCTTTGGGAGCACATTCCCCATGGAGTGATACTCCCTTAGCCTAGAGGCAGGTAGAGAGCCTAGACCCTACTCCAAATGACTTGACAGATTTTGATGATCCCTTCTAGAAGGTATCACCCTTTCTGTGGAGTGTGTGTGTGTGTGTGTGTGTGTGTGTGTGTGTGTGTGTGTGTGTGTGTGGAATGGAATGGAATGGGAGGGAGGTTGGAGGGCATGGGAGGGAGAAAGGGAAAAAAGAAAAAAGATTCTTTGATGAGTGTTGAGATAGACACTCATCTGTGGGTATAAGGATAAGCATTTAGAATGCAGTTAGAACTCATACTGGTTTAGAAAAATGGCAGTAGTAGTCTTTCCTCTAGTGTCCATGAGCTCTCTAGCCAGAAGTAATTGGTTAGTTTTATCGTATCATGCATGACTCCACTTCTGTTGAGTATGTGCTAAGTCCTGTTAGATGAATGCTGGTTACTCACAAGTGCCACTATTGCAACATTAGGAAACCTCTTGCCTGGCTGCCCATTGCTGTATTTTATTGGCTTTGCATCTGGGTAGGACTATTGATTTTTTCCCCCCTTGGTAGCTTGTATAGTGCCTTTGGATACTGTGAGAAATAGTCCTCAGTGAGGCAGCTTGGGAAGCCATTTTAAATAGCTATTTGCAAGGACTTTGTAATGGTGTGGGAATTATGTGTCATTATATAATAATCTCGAGTAGAAAAACATCAAACGTACATATAGCTTGAACTCAGCTATATTGAACCTTCTCTAATATTACATTCAGAAAAATGAAAAAAAAAAAAAGGTAGAAAATTTCCAAAATACACAGTGGCTGTTTTTTTAGTTTGCAGAGTTGACTGGTGTTACTTTAATGAGAGTATATTTCCTTTTTTTAACGGAAACCCCAACTATATGAAAAAAGAAAGGAAGGGAAGAAAGAAGGAAGGAAGGAAGAAAGAAAAGGAACCATTTTTCAATGGAAGAGTTACGTATTATCCATCAGCTAAAACAACAAGTCTGAGCTTCATAGATTCTTAAGGATGCAGAGTGTTAATGTTGCAAGTGATTTTAAAGATTTTCTTTTTGGGAGGAGATCACAGATCCTTCTGTTGTGAATCTTCTAGAAACTACGACTTCTCAGAACATATTGCTATAAACACGCTGCCATTGAAGTGGCTTCTAGTTTTAAGTTACAGAATGCTGTCCTAAAAGCAGCTTAAGCAACAGAGTCCTATTCTTGAGTTCCAAGGGTACCTACCAGTAGAAGCTTTGAACTTCCAAGTCCAACATGAAACACTGCCTGTTTCAGCATTCCTAGCAGATTTGGTTTAGACACATGATTATCCTTGTACTACAACTTTGAGTTCATGTCTTTGGGACCACATTGATCCTAACAGAAACTAAGGGTAGTGTTGTTTCTGCACACACAGCTTGCTGGACAAAAGTTAGCTGTTTTTTTTTCTATGGGGAGCAGGCAGGGCGGTGGTAGTTTGATAAGGTCTTGCTATATTGCCTAGGATGGCCTGAAACTCATGGTTCTTTTGGCACATGTTCTCTAGTGCTGGGATTCCAGGTTTGAGCTATACATCCAGCTTATTTAGCCTTATTATTAGACTCTGGTTCCTACCTAAGTACTGCATGTTGAGTACCCATGTTGAGATGGGCAGTGATGACACATGCCTTTAATCTCAGCACTTGGGAAGCAGAGGCAGGCAGGTCTTCTTGAGTTCGAGGCCATCCTGGTCTACAAAATGAATTGCAGGAGAGCCAGGATTGTTTCACAGAGAAACCTTGTCTTGAAAAACAAAACAAAAACCAAAAACAAAAAAGTACCCAGTCTGACCCAGTCTTCTCTGCTTAGTGATGAGGATTCAGAGGCCCAGAGGAGGTTATAAGTACCCAAAGCTTCCTAGTCCTGTCAGCCTACTGCTCTTCGGGACCGCAAACTCCTCCCTCTGCATATCCTAAGTTAGAGATGATTAATAACAAGAAGGTACTGAACAGTGTCTCACACAGAGGTTCCCAAGAGACCCAGGATGAATACATTTTGATCCCTCATATCAAGAGATGGGAGGCACAGCATGGATTGGGCTGTATCAAGCTGCAGCTGGAGATTCCCCATGTGAGGGACCATGGGAGGAAAGTGATAGAAATGAGGAGAGAGGGGGAACGATTCTATTACTGATGCCTCTATCTTGAACATAATCATTGTAATTTCCCCTCTAACAACTGCTGCTTGTTCGGAGGCGATGGCTGTAGTCTAATAAACACTTGCTTATGAAATGTGCAGTAGTTGGATTGGGGTGTGATAAATTATTAAACTGTGTGTGTAGGGTGTCATTTCTTGCTACGTGTTTAGTGATCATGTTCAAATGTGTGGGGCTTCCCTATCTGCCTGGAAGATAAGATTCCTAGGAAGAAAACTGCCTAACCTGGGTCAGGGTGAGGGTAGGTTTTGGAAATAGTTGTGTTGAATAGGTCCTTAGGAGCATCAAAGTCCAGCTGCCTATGTACTTATTTGTTTGTTTAAGACAGGGTCTTGTGTAGCCAAGGCTGGCCTGGTGCCTGATAGGCAGTCAGGGATGACTTTGAACTTCTCACCCTTCAGCCTCTACTGTTCAAGTGCTAGAATTCCATGCCTGAAACTATCATAACTGCTTTATAGGGTGTTGAGGATTGAACTCATTTTAGAGGCAGGACAACTCCATCGTTATTTCTAGGAATCTAGAATAAGAGAATTCGTCAGGCCCAGGGTACTTGGCCATCCTATGGAGTGTTTTTGTTCCAACAACCTGAGCTATAGAAGTGGCTTCCTAAAGGAAAGGTGGAGAGCAGTTTACAGAAAAGGGGAGCGGGAAGCTGTATAGGTGGGAATTCATTATCGACTATAATGTATTCTTTCTTTATTCTTTTTTCAGAAAGATTTAGTTTATGTGTATGAGTGTTTGCCTGCATGGACATGTATGTATTGTGAATGTACCTAGTGCCTGTAGAGGCTGGAAGATGGTGTTGAGTCCCCTGGAACTGGAGTTACAGATGGTTGTGAGCCACTGTGTGTAGGGAATCAAACTTGGGTCCTTTCTCTGCCAGAGCAGTGTGTTCTCTTAGCCCCAGAGCCATCTCCCCAGCCCCCTTAATTCTTGATTATCTACTTTTTGAATCAGTGCTACAATCTCTGTTTTCCTTCAAGCATTCCTCTTCTTCCTCCTTTGAGCCCATCTCATTTGAGATGCCAGATGATCACCATCCATTCCTAGATTTTCTCTTAATGCTCTTCTACACAGAATCTTCCAGGAGCTTTCAAAGCCATCAGAGGTCCAGCCTTATTGTCCACCCACTCCCAGCCCTTCTTCTCCGCAGGTACAAATTTAACTTCTATTTACTTATTTGTTTTCCTAGTGCTACAGTCGACTTCCACTTAGAGTCTAGATCAAACTCAATCTCGTTCAAGTCCCTTTCCAGATGTCTTCTTGGAAGTTTCTCGTGGTCTGCGAACATTGTTCTAGATTTCCTCCCTCTTACACCAGTGGGATAGGACTTCTGTAACAAAATGCTGCAAAGTTGATGGTTGAAACAGTGGGAATTTGTTTTCTTGCAGTCCCAGAGGCTAGAAGTTCCAGATCAGGTGTCCACAGAGTTTTCCTGCAGTTTACCTTGAGGATGCTATCTTCTTCTCATTGCATCTTTAATAGCCTTTCCTCTGTGCATGCATTCCTGAGGCTTTCCTTACAAGGACAATAGTCATAATGTATTAGGGATACCCCAATAACCTCAGTTTAATTTCACTGCATTTTTGAAGGACCTATCTCCAAGTCCAGTCATATGGATTAGGGCCACCATGTAATCTCATTTAATCCTAATTGTCTCTTTGAAGATGCTGCCTCCAAATAATGTTTTATACTAAGACACTGTGGAGATGTGACATCCACATAATGAGTATTTCCTAGGGTTAGAATTTAGTTCCCAGTAGCACTAAAGCTTCTCCAATTTGTATTGTTAATATTTGTGTGCTTATCACTCCCTTAGAAGATGGAAGTTCCTTGAAGGCAGGGGCTGTCAAAGCTACTCATTTATATCTTTTATCACTCATTTTGTTGTTGTTTTGCAGCTGCTAGGGCCTAAGAAACACAAACACGAGATTGAGCGCCCACGTGGAGTTTATTGAGAGAGGGGAGAGGAAAGGGGGTAGCTGGTGGCCAACCGAAAGCGGGGAGAGAGAGAGAGAGAAGGGGGGGGGCCCAGAGAGAGCAAGAGAGGGAAGCAAGAGAGAGGGACAAGAGAAGCGAGAGCAAGAGAGAGAGGTGCACTTGGCGCGCTTGCTTTAAAAGGGGAGCTTGTGCATGCGTAACCCAGTCTCTGAGGCCAGGTAGCTTGGGCAGCAGGGCTTGCGCATGCGCATGCGTAACCCAGTCTCCGCCCAGCCAGGTAAGGCCTGATGTAGTGATTACGCTTCCCGCCCATCAGAGGCGGGGCCCACAGACTGCCGAGCCTCAACATTCCCACCTCTTATTACTATTAAAAAGGTGGGGGTTGGGCATGACCCAACAGGGTGAGACTGCAGGTTTCTAACATTCCCACCTCTTGTTGGTATTAAAAAATGGGGGTTGGGCGTGGCAGGTCAGGGAATAAGGGCGTTGAATTCTCAAAAGACTGCTTCCTGCTGACTTGGGGCGTTGATCATCCTTTGGGGAATCCGAGAAAGCTGGGGTGCTGCCATGTCCTGGTAGCTGGTTGTTTCATCGCAGTCCTGATTGTATGGAACTCTGGTGTCTCTCTGAGACCTGGCAAGATGTTAGCAGAGCAGAGGACAAGGTTAGGTTTTTCTTCTTAGGTCTTAGTACTTAAATAGGCGAAATGTAAGGTGGGGGAGGAGTTCCCAAGGGGGTCCCAGGACAAGGGAAGGAAGTCCCGAGGCCAGGAAGAAGTAGAGTAATATTTATTTGGAGTGAATCTGACCTGTTTGGATGGGTCCAATTTGGCTCCCTGGAACTTACAAGGATCCTTTGAGTTTGTGAAAACATAAATATTAAGACACATTAGCAGCATACTCATGTTAGAAATGATTTGGCTGAAAGAATTAACAAATACAACTGACAAGATTATTAGCACAATGAAAAGCACCTTAATTTTGAGCTAATAGTTACAGTTATGATCGTATACTGGCATAGTATGGTGTTTAGTACTCTGTCAGAATTGGATTAGTAGCTCATTAAAACTATAAACAGTAGCAACCTTAAAATATCCATTTCTGAAATATGTTTTGTAACAATTGGAATAGTGGCTGCTGATTTAAGCTACCGTTGCCACTTTCGTGGGTAGAGCTTCTTCGGTGTCCATCAATCTTCTTGGAGGAAATGGGTGGTGCCAGCAGCTGGCCTGTCTCTCTGTTATAAAAGCTTTTTAATGAAACATGTTAAATGCCATATTCTCTAGATCTCTGAGCATTTGAGGGCTGTCTGTTTAGTATACCTTAGTATACAAAATTTGTCTTAAGTTACCTGCCTTAAGCATATAGGTGGCTAGGTAAGGATTTATCCCTGTCTGGAAAACTGGATCCAAGCTGAGAGGCTGTGGAGAGATGTTACACTCAGAGCCCTCCAGTCTGACTCTAACTGGTTTTAACTTAGTAGGTTAGACATACACTTGCAAAGGACAAAGAGGTAGAGAATATCTTCCTTTGATAATGGAGGCTTAACCTTTATAAACAGCTTAGAGGAAGGACTGGGTGGCATAAATATTTTGTTAGTTTGAAATAGACATTTAGAACCTTAAATGTTTACCATCATTTAAAGACACATAATAATTTAGAAATATTTGACTTAGTACAGTTGAATTTAAGTTGTAGAGTTTAGCTTATTTTTGTATAAAGTTAAAATTAAATTACATGTACAGATATAACATAGTCAGTGAAAAAAGAAATTAGAGACAAAGAATAAAAGGCAAAAGGTAAATGAATTACAGGTATAGCAGATTAAAGAACCACGGAGGGGGGAGGGCTTAGCAGGCCACATGGTCAAGATGGCGGCTTCCATAAATCCCTTCCCAAGAGCTGGCAGAAATTACAAAGTTTTGAGATATCAGAGTATCTTGAGCAGATGCTCCTTCAGCCCCGCTCACTGCTGAGATGGGCTGCAGCTGTGGAGGGCAGGAGAGTTTTAGAGCGGCAGGAAGAGAACAAAAACAAGTTTAGGGAAAGAGATTGTGTAGCAGAGAAGTAGAATAAAACTCCTTCCATTTACCTGTTCGCTGGCAGTAATTTGAAAGATCCCGTAAGATATTGGGATCTAGAAAGCCGTTATGCAGCCAATTTGAATTATTTTCTAGGGGATATCTAGGCCACTTTTCAGTACATAGGTAAATAAGTCTGGGTGCCTTAACAAGTGGCATTAAGTGAAAGGGTTTCAAATTTTATATTAGGCATCCCAGTGGAGTGGTGGGAGGTATTTCCTTGGTCGGTTTATTCCCCATGGGTGGAGTGAGACGTGACCAATCAGTCTTGGAGCTCGTCAGCCCAAGAGTGTGGCCACGCAATAATCAGAGAATGGCAGAGCGTTATTCGAAGCTCGTCAGCTCGAAAACGTTGCCAGAGCCAACAGAGGCCGGAGGACTCAGCAGTCCAAGACAGATGTACCGCCCTGGGCAGCACGTCTTCCACCCTTGAGGAATGTACCCGCCCTAAGGAAAAGGGTTGAAGAATAGTTTTTTTTTTTTTTTTTTTTTTAAAAGGGTACCTTACCTAATTGAAGCCGGCGTGGGATGGTATTTCCAGCGAACGGGTGGATGAAAGTGGGCCTCTGGATCAAAATCAGGGTCCCCAAGTGTCTCTGGCTAGCTGCCCGCCAGCAGGTAGCTGCCGAGTCCTCGGGGGGGAGCCCGACCGGGTTTCGGCACCAATGTTGTTGTTTTGCAGCTGCTAGGGCCTAAGAAACACAAACACGAGATTGAGCGCCCACGTGGAGTTTATTGAGAGAGGGGAGAGGAAAGAGGGGGGTAGCTGGTGGCCAACCGAAAGCGGGGAGAGAGAGAGAAAGAAAGGGGGGCAGAGAGAGCAAGAGAGGGAAGCAAGAGAGAGGGACAAAAGAAGCAAGAGAGAGCAAGAGAGAGAGGTGCACTTGGCGCGCTTGCTTTAAAGGGGGAGCTTGTGCATGCGTAACCCAGTCTCTGAGGCTAGGTAGCTTGGGCAGCAGGGCTTGCGTCTCCGCCCAGCCAGGTAAGGCCTGATGTAGTGATTACGCTTCCCGCCCATCAGAGGCGGGGCCCACAGACTGCCGAGCCTCAACACATTTTGCTTAATATAATTGCTTAGACATCATCTAAAGTTTTTTAGTTGATAATAGACTTTTATACAATATATTCTGATTAAAGTTTCACCTCCCCAAACTGCTTCCAGATCTCCCCACTTCCCCACTTCCCCAAATCCATACCTTCCCTCTCTCTCTCATTAGAATACATGAGGCATCTAAAAAAAAAAATAAGATGAAACCAAATTAGAATAGGACAAGACAAACTAATAGCCAAAGAAAAAGTACAAGAAATACATTCAGACCCCAAGACACATACGGAAATCCCATAAAAACGAAAGTGACACCAGAGAGAGGTGGCTCACACCTTTAATTTCAGTACTGGTGAGGCAGAGGCAGGCAGAGTTCTGTGACTTTGAGGCTGGCCTGGAGTTCTAGGACAGCTAAAGCTGTTACACAGAGAAAACCCTGTCTCAAAAAACAACTTTCTCTGTGGCTTTGGAGGCTGTCCTGAAACTAGCTCTCATAGACCAGGCTGGTCTTTGACTCACAGAGACTCCTCCCACCCTGCCTTTGCCCCCCAAGTGCTGGGATTAAAGATGTGCACCACCACTGCCAGCACGACTAAACATTTTATTGAATGAATAAATGGTTAGACATAAGAATTTCTCATTTTCCAAATTCTGTCTCAAAAAAAAATCCAGTTATATAGTAGTGGTACACTGGGATTTATGAAAAAAAAAAAAAAGAATACTTTTGTGCCAATCCTGTTGCTGTGTAGTATGTGATCTTAAGCACCACACGTTTTCCTTGTAGTTTTGGATGCTTCACTCTGGGCCTCTGTTTTCTTAACATAAAATGGAGATGGTAATGCTTTCCATTTGTTTCATATGGTTTCTTATGAGTATTAGTGAAATTATTTAATCGCAAATGGGCACCTTCTGCATGCCAGACAGTGTTTCAGGCACAGGGGATACAATAGGAGCAAGCTGAGCAAGGTTCCTGTCTGCATGGTTATTGGAGAATGGGTGATAAACAAGAGTGCTGATATAGAAAAAATTTTAAGAGGGTGCTATGTTCTATGCAGACATTAATACAAAGGGCACCTTAGTAGAGGCTTAACTCCTTTAAAAGGATGTCCAGTGACCTAAGGAGGTCATATTTAGTTGAGATATAAAGAGGGGAAAAGAAATTCCATTGTGGGGAGAGAGACTAGGGCAGAGGGAACAACAAAGTCCCTGGAGTTTGAAGGATGAGGGTGAATACTGATAAGCTGGGGAAGCACTGACATTTCACATAGGATGCCTGGCCAGTGTGCAAGGCCTCTTGGGCATTACACATAGACCCTTGGAGTGTATTATATTATAGTGTTGACTGTCTTAGTTACTGTCTTCTTTCTGTGATAAAATACTCTGACAAAAGCAACTTAAGATAGAACGTGTTTATTCTGATGTACAGTTCGTGGGTGCCGTCAGCCACCTTGAGAAAATCAAGATGGCAGGTGCTTGAAGAAGCACATCCCATTTACAGTCAGGAAGAAGGGTGAGTGCAGGGCAGGGTTTAGCTGGTTTTCTCCATCTTACACAGTCTAGGATTTGTATCTAGGCAATGTTCCCACTCACAGTAGGTGAGCCTTTTCACCTCAGTTAGCCCACTAGCCCACCTTGACTCAACATGTTGGAATTTTTTTGGAGACAGGTTTCTCTGTGTAGCCCTAAATGTCCTGGAACTTGCTTTATAGACTAGGCTGGTCTTGAGCTCAGAGGTCTGCTTGTCTTTACTTCCCAAGTGTGGAAATTAAAGGTATGCACTATCACACCCAGCTTCCATGTTGGGATTTTAAAAAGAGATTCATTTTATTTTGAAGTGTGTGCATATGTATGCGTACACATGCTCATGAGTGTAGATGTAAGGCCCCTTGGAGGCTAGAGGAGTTAGCTAGAATTACAAATGATTGTGAGATACCTGATGGGGGTACTTCGAACTCATGTCTTCTGAAAGAGCAGTACATTCTCTTAACCATGGATCCATCCCTCTACCCCCTGGAATGAGGTTTGGTTCAACTAGTGAAGTTTTTGTATTTGAAGCCTTGGGAATATCAAATGGGATAGCCAGTGGTGACTTTCTTTCCACGAAAAGTTATCAATTATGAATGAGAAGACAATCAGATCAAAAGAACTCCTATTTCCCCAAATGAATTACTGGATTTTAGAAAGAGATGAAACAGAGCTAGCAGACATTTTTTAAAGGAGAGGGTGAGGGATTTGAAGCTGGATATATAAGGCTTTGGATCAAATAGACCTCTTGTTTTTGTTCCAGAGTCTTGGACCACTTGGGCACAAGGGCCAAAGAGCTGGCAGTATATACTGGGACACCTGAGAGAGTTTGTGGGCTGGCATCATAAGAATGGGCACCTTCAGTGCAAAGGACTGATGGCCATCTAACATCAGATGCCAGACTCTCTTCTTTCTCTGCTTTGGTACCTGTTAAGTCCTCAGTGCCATTAATTCTTCTGAGATTTTATCAGAGGAGAATGCTGCAGGAAGATTCTCCTAATATCCCAAGAGGAAACAATGTGCTTGTGTCTGTATCCTCAATGCTTTTTAGGGTTTGTTTCTCTAGGGAGATGGTGGAAGCTGTTGCAATTATTTTCTCAGTGTCTCTATCCCTGCCTGTCTCTATCTATGTGATTTCCAAATCCTGCAGTATCTGCATGCCTTCCATCACCAGAAGCTCACACATTTATATCTGCAGAGACGGAGAGAAAATCTTGTGCACGCATATTTGTCTATTTAAGGCAGAGAATGACTTAGGACCATACCTCTTATGTACCCAACAAGCTACTGACTAATGCATATTTAACACACACACACACACACACACACACACACACACACACACACACACACACACACAGAAAATACTGATACCAAGAGAATGAAATTTAGCTGTTGCACAAGGTGTTTTCTTTTAAAATTAAATATTAGCTTTTAAAAATTAAGAGTAATCTACATGTAGGAAAAAACACTGAACCACTTCAAAAGGGCCTGAAATATAGAGCCACTGTCCCTTGTCAGTAGATTGACAATTTAGTTCACTTGAGATAGAAAATTCCAGAAATTTGCTGACTATACAAGAATATATCTCAATGTATATTTTCTGAAAAATCATGATAGAGGATAAGTCACAAATTGTTCTGTGCCTTATTTTATCAACAGAACATTCCATTTATCTATTGTTGAGCCACCAAACTAGTGTTCTGCTCAGAAACAAAGACAAACGCCTCAGCCCTCCCCCAGAGTGTGTCCAACTAGGCAGACATTGGTGACATTCTCAGTTTTACATAGTTCAGGGGCAGTGATCTTGACACAGGCTGACTGCACATCTCATGTGCACATCCTTACAGGTCCACTTGGGTTCTTCTTCATTGGAGTCATACTTGGCTTTATTTCCAGTATTTACTGGGTGGGGTAGGGGCTGTTTTTCCTTTGTTTCTTGGCTATGAGTTGCTTGATGTTAAGAGTCTTGTGAGATGACATGGTAAGGAATGGAACCAACCATGTTGATGGAGAGAGGGATCCTCCCCCATTTTTAAACAGTATAGTTCAGATACCTTTTCATGATAGAACATATAGAATATGTCTTTAGAATGAAAAACACTCATTGTGCACTTCATGCAAATTTTGGATCTTGTGCTGATGTGGGAATATCTCTGAAATGCACATTGGAGCATGAAGAGTCAGAAAGAGAAAGGCCACAGAACTACTGGGAAATGGTACTTCATTATTCAGGAATCTGTCATGTTTATATATTTATGTTATCTTTGTGGAAGGAAGTGACAAGTTAATTAATTTGTCTTCTCTCTAACCAAGCATCCCCACTGCACAAATCCTCTTGACATGTTGAATTACCGTCTTTTTGATGCCAGCAGTGGCCCAAGTCACAAGTCTTCTTGACATGTGGATTCAGCTGTATTCTGTCTTAGGGCCTCACGTGGGTAAAGAGCTACTTCCTGAGGCCTGAATGGTGCTGGTTTTGGGAGCAGCAGGTGTTTAGGGAATGAATCTGTGCTCATCATTGTTGAGGTGACTTTGGGTTCTTTAACTTTTCTGACTTTTTATTTATGTGTGTGTTTCTGTGTCTGTGTGGACATATATATATGTGGGTATTGCTGAAGGCCAGAAGACAGCAGCAGGTCTCCTGGGGCTAGAATTGCAGGTGGTTGGGGATGTCCAATGTGGGTGCTGGGATCTGAATGCCAGTCCTCTGGACTAGCAGCAAGCACTTTTCACTGTTGATCCATCTCTCTAACTGCCCAATGTTTGTAGCATGAAAAATAAAAGACCCAGAGTATAAGACATACCAGCCAGTCAAAGATGGCACTGAGGGGAAGTCAAGAGGGCAAATCCTGAGTTGTTTACAAAAAAGACGGTTGGTTGCCTACATCGAACCAGATGAGGTAAAGCATAAGGGCATCTAGGCATGTGATAGACTGACCTTTAAAACCATTGACTAGATGTTTTCCTGTTCTGCAGTTTTTTCCTTTAAAAGATGCCTGCTATGGGACGATAAACAAACTCCTGCTTGACTAGATTTCCTGCTGCATCTAATTGTCTTTGGGAACCTTGGAGGCTGGGGAATGGGTGAGCAACTTACTTACCTCTTCCTCAGACCCAGCTCAATCTTCCATGGTTGGACTAAGACCCCCCACATCTGGCACCCAATGTGGGGCATGAAGGACCTAAATTTTGGCCGAGGTTAAGTGGTCTCTGAGGGTGAACCCTCAGTATGGGTAACTCTATTTTCAGTGAGAAGGGAGAAGTGGAAGGACGGAAGAAGTCTTCAAAAGACAAGACAGAAGAGGAATGGGTCAAACCATCTGCCCCAGATAACTCCAGACCCCCACCTTACATTCCCAGAAGCTAGGAGGTTGGGTCTGCCTAAACCACCCTCAGAGAAAATCTGCAGGACCTGGACCCCTATGATCGATCAGACAATGGCAGGTCGAGACCTGCAGGCCAGGTTTATGCTGAAGCCTACCCAGTAAACTTTGCCCCTCAGCCTTGGCAGGCCTCTAAATTGGTATCCTTGGGAGACCTAGGATCTTAAAGAGCTCCACAAGGTAGTGGTGGAAGATGACCCTAATTCCCCTTGGGCACAGACCCTGTTACAGGACATTGCCTACCATCCATTTGTCCCCAAGGACTGGCTGGATGTGACTAAGGCAGTCCTCCCTAGTTCTCAGTTTATCAAATGGTGTGCCGTTTATAAGGAGGAATGTAGGATGCAAGCTGAGGCAAATAGACAAGCTAACCCCACCATCACTATTACCTATGCTATGCTGTCGGGAACAGGAGACAGTTACTCCACTGGGATTCAGCAAGCAGGGATGCCTGGGCCATATCAAGGTCAGGTGAGGCAGGCTGGGTTGAAACCTGGGTTAAACTACTGAGTCCCTCAAAGTTAGGGTGAGGCAGAAGCCCAGAGAGCCTTTGCCAGAGTTTATAGACCGGGTCCAATAGAGCATTTGGTGCAAGCTGCCACCAGAAGACCTCAGAAAACAATGTATCAAACTGCTGGTATGGGAAGGGATGAATGGGGACCATAGAATGGCCTGCAGGGGATTAAAATACAGTTCCCTGAGAAGATGGGTGGTAGCCTGCCGAGATGTAGGTTCCAAGCAACACCAATCCTAGTCTCTGGCCCTGGCCTTATAGACACAGATGACTGCCATGACAGAGGTCATCACCCAGGCTCTGGCAATCGAGAGTCAAGGGTCTTCATGAGGCCACTGGGAAAAGGGATATGCTTTAGATGTGGTCAGGAGGAACATTTTAAAAGACACTGTCCTCAACTGCTCCCCCCCCAATAGGCCAGGAGGGGCTAAGCCCTCTTCTATCCCATGCCCTTGGTGCAGGAAGGGATCTGTTGTGATTACAGATTATTAGGCTTTTTATGAGGAAGGGAAAGAGGCACAAAGGGTAGGAAAGGAGCTAAAGGGGGTCACAGAGAAGGATTTTTTCAACCACCACAACTATAGTGGGGAGACTGAGAGGTCTATCTGGGTGTACCTCCAATCATAGGGGCCACTGCCTCCCAGGTGCCGCTTATCAGATGGGCACTAGGAAAACTCGAATGGGTGGAGCAGTGGCCACTGACTAAACCTAAGTTGCTAGCACTTCATCAGCTAGTGGATGAACAATTAAGGCTGGGGCATATTTGCCCTTCAATGAGCCCATGGAACACCCATCTGGGGCTTGGCACATGCTCCAGGATTTGCGCAAGATAAATGAGAGAATGGAACTGGTGGGCACCTCCTTAAGGGGCATGCCCTGGACCCCTGCTATTCCCACAGAATATATATTTATGGTAATTGATATTAAGGATTGCTTCTTTTCCATACTGCTACATCCAGAGGATTGTGATAAATTTGCTTTCTCTGTTCCTTCACTTAATTATTCTAAACCTGATCAATGTTTTGAATGGGTAGTGCTGCCACAGGGAATGGCTAATAGCCCGGCTTTCTGTCAACAGTATTTTGCTACTACTCTCTTAAGGCCTATGCTAAAGTCAAAGGACTCAATAATATATGCTTATATGGATGATTTAATTTTGGGACCTTGGGATCCAGCGTATCTGGAGGGCTTTGTGACACAGGTGCTCCAATTGCTTAAAAAAGGGGGCTTTACTGTGGCTTCAGAAAAGATCCAAAAGATGCCCCCCTTCAAAGTACTTGGGTTATGCCTCATGCTGACACAGGCTAGCCCACTTAAGCCCATTCTGGAGGTACCTGAATCTATGACCCTAACCTATCTCTAGGGATTTCTGGGGGAGATTAATTGGCTAAGACCTTGGGCCTTGCCTTTTCCATAGGCTGGTCAAACTAATCAGAACAAAGACTCGGGAGACCAAACTGATGACTCCCTTTTGATTGAACCTTGACAAAAGGTGCTATTAGAGGCAATCCTCTGCAGACATGCTAAGAGGCCTGAGCTTCATAATGAGTTGGACCACAGTCTAAAACAAAAAGGAGGAATGAGGGCACACGATCCAGTCAAAGATGGTGCTGAGGACAAGTCAAGAGGGCAAGTCCTGAGTTGTTTACAAAAAAAAGACAATTGGGTTGCCTATATTGAACCAGATGAGGTCACTACATGCATAGCTCATAAAGGTAAAGCATAAGGGCATCTAGGCATGTGGTAGACTGACCTTTAAAGTCATTGGCTGGTTGTTTTTCTGTTCAGCATTTTTTTCTTTAAAAGATGCCTGCTATGGGACAATAAAGAAGCTCCTGCTTGACTAGACTCCCTCCTGAATCTGATTGTCTCTGGGAATCTTGGAGGCTGGGGAACTGGTGAGCAGCTTACATACCTCTTCCTCAGACCCAGCTCAACCTTCCGTGGTTAAGCTAAGACCCCAGAACCAGAGACTGATATTGGGGTTCAAACTTCAAGCTGAAGATCAGAGAAGCAAGGCAGCTGGTTACTAGCTCTTACTCTACCTGGGAATAAAAGGTGATCCTAGCTTTGTAGTCACTCTCTTTTGTGTCCTCTTTTTCTACCAAACCTCAGACTGTAACCTCTCCTCAGCATGGCTGGAGAATTCTGAGAAGACTTCAATGTCTTTCTATCCTCAATGTAGCTGGAGAATGAATTCCTGATACTGACTTCTGAAGACCTTGCTCCTATCTTTTATGCCTCCTCTAGTGCTGGAATTAAAGTGTGTGTTCCCAGGTGCTGAGATCATCTTTGTGTGTGCTGTTTCTCTTTAGGACTGGTTCACTCTTGTATAGATCTGGGTGGCCTTGGATTCACAGAGATAGTCTATCTCTTAATCCTGAGTCCTATGATTAAAGGCGTGTACCACCACCTCATAGCTTCTGGCTGCTGGGATTAAAGGTGTGTGCCTGGCTTCTATGGCTTATGACTGACTTTGCTTTCTGAATCCTCAGGCAAGTTTTAATAAATCATAAATAATGTATCACTACACATGTTCTTTAATCAGGGCGGAGTTCAAAGTAGGGACCTCTCCTGCTCTGTGGGTGAGAATCTATGCTGCTAATGACTAGGATTCCACATGGAATCACACCCAGAAAGTGGACAATGGCTATTGCTTTTGTGACTAGTGAGTTCTTCCCATGACCTCTTCTGTCCTGATCCAATGCAAGGACAACCTCTAGCCCAAACCTCATGCATCCCAATCAAGGCTTGGGCTAATTACAGCAGGGACCTGAAGAATACTGCTCCAGAGTAGACATGACAGTGAATGTGCCAAATAAATTTTTAATATTTTGAGTGTTATCTTGTGTACGAGTCAATAGTCAGTGAAAAATGTGCCCTTGCTTCTAATAAGAATGTTTGGGATAGGCAGTGATGACAAGGACAAAGCAAACACTATGGAAAAATCAAGCCCAGTTGATGCTCTATGAAGCTTCAGGTTATATTTCCTTTATCAGGTGGCATGTTGTGAGGGTGGGCTTTAGCCTCCTCTGACTTGGAAGCCTCACCCAAGGACTTTCATTGATGGCCTTAGTTTATGTGGGCAGATCCACCCCAGTGTGGCTGGTACCTTCTGGTAGCAGCCCTGATAAGCAGCCTTATTTTTTCTTTCTGAGTTTGATCTCCCCTTTCACTGCTGAGTTTATTTATTCCACTGTTGGCTTCTTCATTCACTGATGTCAGAACCCGAATTTCCAGTCTTCAAGGTTAACCAAGGACCAGTAGCTCTCTAGAAATCCTCTAGGTTTTTAGCACCAGATTAAAACTACTAAGGGTACTCTATCCTGTGGGGTGAGCATACAGGTCTCTCCAGTCTAAGCTAGCCACTGTGGGACTACTTGACTGCTGAAGCATCCATCCTCAAGGACCAAGTGACCATCAATTCTCAGTGCTTGGTGTGATTCAACTGTTGCTGCTACTTCAAAGGAATAGAATTTAATAAATTACACACACACACACACACACACACACACACACATCCTACTGGGTCTATTCTTTTAGAGAACCTGAATGAATGCACATGTGGGGAGCCATCTTGATCTCTTTGTTGCTTCCACAACCAAAAGCACCCTTCCCAGCAACAGGCGAGTTGGAGCCTTGAGAGATGTTTATGAAGCAACCACTACCAGCATGGTATCCTGGGGGGAGATGCTTAGTTGCTCAACCATGCCCTGCTGGGACCAAATAGAATGTTTAGAAAGATTCAGTGTTGATGCCAACTCTTCTTCTTTGTCTACAACTCACGCCAGCAAATTCTGTCTTCTTTTTACGAACCCTGGGACTAAGAGAATTTAAATGGACCAGATGGAAGTGGAGTAAGTTGCTTTTTGTAGTTCTTGAACAATGGGAAAAAAAACCGTACTCTGTCACTGAGAAAGCATCAATTGGTCTGTTTTCTCTTCCTGGTTCGTTATCACATGCATATAAATATAATGGTCATAGGTATGTGCTTATATGTATGTACACATATAAATGGGTATACATACATATACATATGTGTACATGTATTTTGAGACAGGGTCTTACTGTGTAGCTCAGGCTTGAAACTGACTTTCTTTCTGCCTCAGCTTTTTTAATGCTGGGACCATAGATAGGTATGTACCACATATTTCTTTAAAAAAATAGATTAGTCTTAGTTTATAGAGTTTTTCTGTTGTTTGTACTTTAGTTATATTAAAACCCCTGACAAAGTCATTTAGTATTCTTCTGGGATAGAATATTTAATGTTTATGTAATGTTTCATCTCAAGGCTACAGCAAAACTTTGTAACAGTTTTCCTATTTTGTTTGTTTGACACAGGGTCTCAGTATGTAGTCCCAGCTAGCCTAAACTTGTATAGAACAGACTGCACTCAAACTCAAAGAAATTGTTTGCCTCTGCCTCCTGAGTGCTGGAATTAAAGGCATGTGCCAGTATGCCCAGATATTTTTCCTGTTTTTGGACATTGATTTCCAAATCTTTGCTAATATAAGTAACTATATGATGAACTGTCATATCTTTTCACACTATTCCACATTGGAACAAAGAATTTCAACTTCAGAAGTATCTCTTTTATTGTTCACATGCCAACACATCATTGTCAATGACATTATTACCTTTAATTTTTCCATGGTCTTTTCACAGCTGAGCACCTTCTTAAATGATTTCTGAAAGCATAGAATTTCAATAAAAAGAATTCAGCAGCTGAAAACAACCCTCATCTCAGACTCATGGGCTTTCCAAACCATAGGGCAGATAATGGCTTCTGCCAATAGCTCCCAGGTTTGTATGTATAGTGCCAATGTCTAACAAGAGGTGGCCTCTTTTCCCTTTCTTGCTTCTTTTAGACAGACATAATCTGAATGCGATGTTCATATCTGTATCCATAAACTGTGGGTCAGGTAATGTGAAGAAAAATTTTCTAGAAAACAGCTTGTCAAAGCTGGGCATGATAGCATAGGAAAATCCTTAGGGTTCACTGGCAAGCCAGCTTATGCTATTTGGAAATTTCTAGATCAGTGAGAGAACCTGTCTCAAGAGAAAAATAAAAGGTGGTTGACTACTCTTGAGGAATGACACTAGAAGTTGACCTCTGACTCCTATACATATAAGTACTTCAATTACATCAGAAAGTCACTCTCTGTGGCTCCTCTTATCAAACAATTTCTTGAAAAAATTTTTAATGAGTACATAACAATTCTATAAAATCATGTTTCTCATAGTGACAATTTCATCATACACATCTCCTCTTTCCTCTCTTAACAATCCTCTCCCTTAATCTATTTTTTCATAACCCTCCTATGTTTTCATGTCTTTTTTTTGGTATTGCAGGCTGATTTCAAACTAAAGAGATTCTCCTGTCTCTGCCTCCCAAGTGCTGGAATTAAAGGGGTGTGCCACAACTGCTCAGATTGTTTTCATATCTTTTTTGAGTTTCTAAATTCTATAACATGGCATTTCTCTTTCTGAATTTGTTTTGTTTTATTAGCACAATGATCTCTGGTTCTATTTATTTATTTGCTTGCAAAGAATATCTATTGTTATTATTAATTTCATGTATGCAAGTGTGTCTGTGTGTGTTATGTGCATGTATGTGTAGTGTCCACAGAGGTCAGAGATATCAGACACCTGCCCAAATGCTATTATTAGTGGCTGTGAGCTGCTGGACATGAGTGCTAGGAACTCAATTCAGGTCCTCTGGTAGAGCAGAAAGTACTCTTAACTGCAGAGCCATCTCCTCAGCCAGGGCTATCTCTTAAGCCCAAAGAATATATTTTAAAAACTCAACAATACTTCATTGTCATATACACACTACATTTAAAAAATCCATTCTACTGATGGGCACCTAGGCTGATGTCATAACTTGAATATCATGATAAACATGAATGTGAAAGTGTCTGTATGGTATGTCAGCTTATATTTGTTTGGGTACATAATCAGGAATGGTGTAGCTCAGAAGAAAATGACATTTCAGATAGAGTTTTATGAGGTCACCAACAGTGTTGATACAAAAGGCATGACAAGAGAAAAGATTGCTGGTCCATATCTCTGATGGATAATGATGCAAAAACCTTCAACAATTACTAGCTATGACAATCCTCAAAAGATACTAGTAGGGCCAATGCAACATCACATTAAAAGGCTCACACACCATGGTTCTCTTGAATTTATCCCTGGGATGTAATAAGGATTTAACCTATAAACATCATTAGATGTGATGCAACAATTCAGCAGAGTAAAAGAGAAAATCACATAATCATAGATTCAGAAAAAGTGTTGAAACAAAATTCAGTACTCTTTCATACTAAGAAGTTGAAAAATTATTAAGAATGGAATGTTTTCACTCAGTAATGGGAGTTGCAGTGTCTCATCTTTTCAGTTAACACAATGCTGGAAGTTCTACTCAGATAAGTAAGGCAAGGAAACAAACAAACAAACAATAATAATAAAAAAACACACCGAGATGGAAAGTAACAAGTAAAACATCCATATTAGCATATGGCACAATATAGTATGTATGTATATTTCTTACTATGTTTTTCTTTGACAATTTCACACACTGATATAATGCATTCAGGTTGCTCTCACCTCTTTCCTTGTCCTATCTGCCTTCCATCTTCTTCAATTTTCTCTTCTCTCTACAAGTGTCTTTCCCATATTCACGAGCATTGCGTCTAGAGCTGGTGATACAGCCTTGAACATTGTACCTGTAGCTAACAATACAGTCCTGTGCTTTTTGTTGGCCTTAGAACTTAGTGTTCTTAACACAACTGGGCCATATTTAAAACAATTCTGAAGTTTACCTACTTAATTAGTTATTATTATTTAAAAATTATGTGTATATGTGTCTGTGCACCTAAGTGTGGGTGCTCTTGGAGGCCACAAGAGGGTATCATGTCCCCTGGGGCTAGAGTTGCAGGTGACTGAGCTGTCTCACATAGGTGTTGGGAACTAAGCTTCTGTAAGAACAGTCATAACCATTGAGCTCTCTCTAGCACCCAAAATTACATTAAATATTAAGAGGTTCGAAACTTTTCCCATGTAAACAGTTCATAAACTATTAAATAACAGCTTCAAATTGTCACAGTTGTTTGGAAGGAGCTTTCCTGTTGGGGGCCGGCCGCAAAAGCAAACATCTTATGCCAAATGGCTTGGAAAACAGAAATACTGGTGACCGACTTGTCTGTGGGATTTCCTGACCTTCCATCATATCGCGTGTGTCTCCTGGTTTGGTGTTTTGTTTTTTCAGCATGTGGGACAATCATAGTGCTCTGCATTATTCTCCATTTGTTAAGACTATTTGGCTCTTTTCGTGTCCTGTCTGGACTGCCAGCTTGCTATCTGGTGTCAGCTCTGTTCATGTCTCCCGAGATTTTGGTCTGAGCGATTAGCGTGTCCTTTGCTTGCAAATGGAGGCCTGGTAGCATCTGAACTTTTTCAGAAACAAACAACTAAGAAACAGTGTTTCCAATGGGAAGCTGTGGGAGATGGTGAGAGCCAGTGGGCAGTCTGCTCTGGGTCTTACAACTGAGCGGAGACTGTAGAGAAGCCTCTGCGGATGCTGAATCTGGTAATGCGGTCGCCTCTTCCTGGTGGGAATTGGCTGGTGAGCGCAGCTCTAGACTCGGTGTTAGACACAGTTGTGGAAGCTCCGGCTGCCTGTCCCCAGGAAGGGGTTTTAGCCTGGGAGTTTTACATTGGAAATGCCAACATTATGTTACCTACTTTACTTACTTCAGTGTCTCATTTCCTCTTCCTCAGGTCACCAGGAGATAGGGACCATTGTTACCCTTTTTTCAGTGAAGAGAAAGGGATGCAGACTGTCCAAGGCATCCCCACTATAGTTCCTCAGGGGTGGTTTCATTTAGTTTAAAATAACTTTTAAAATAGCTGATTAGAACTTTTGTTCAGGTGGCTGCAGAGATGACTCAGCCATCTGGAAAAGCAATTACTGCTCTTTGAGAGGCCCCGGGCTCGATTCCCAGCACCCACATGTTGGCTCACAACTGTCTGTCACCCCAGTTCCAAGGGACCAGATGACCTCACACTGACATACGTTTAGGCAAAACACCAATGCACATAAAGTAAAAATAAATAAATAAACAAATAAAATATAATAATCAGCCAGGTAGCAGCGAACACCTTTAATCCCAGCACTCGGGAGGCAGAAACAGGTGGATCTCTGAGTTTGAGGCCAGCCTGGTCTACAGATTGAGTTCCAGGACAGCCAATGCTACTGTCTTGAAAAAACAAAAAAAAATCTTTAAACAAACAAAAAACCTTTGTTTATTAAACTTGGCATTTGGGCAGGGTGACGGTCCTCAACCCGATTTCTTATCCAGGTTTCCTCTATGGATTTAAATGCAGGGCCTTGCATATGCTGGGTATGAACACTACAGTGACCTGTCTCATGTTCTTTGTTGAAAGCTGGAGATTTTGGGTAATAAATGTGGCATTTTTCCATTCCAGAAGATTTGTTATTACAGTTCTTTATCATTGAATAACCTTAAAAACCAATTCTCTCTATCTGCAGTAGTCTCATGTGGTCACTGAAGTCTCAAACAGCTAATATAGAGTAAAACATTTTATGAATGCATCTTCAGTCCTTGCCTAGGAGCTGTCAGTTAGGCATAGCTTCAATGCTCAGCTAATTTAGCTTGACTTCCAGCCATAACAGAGCCCCTTTGTTAGCTAGAGATGAGAACTTGCGACCTCTAGGAGTCTTTTCTTAGCACTAACATAACCCTCCATGTAACCTTCCTAAACACACAGCAGTATGTTAGAGCTTTTCAAAAGCAGCTATACACATCTCATGTCTTGTACCTTTTGAAACTTTTTTGTATTTATTTACTTATTAATGTAATAATTATACAATGTGTTCACTATCACATTTTAATACAATGTATTTCAATCATATCCACCCCATTACCCTCTCCTGTTCTGCTACTCTTGCTAACACCCTCTCACTTCCCAACTAGCCCTCTTCTACTTTCCTTTTTTTTTTTTTTTTTTTTTTTTTGGCTGATTCAATGAGTTTCATTAGGGCAGTTTAAAGGAACATGGGTGAGGGTTGTTTACAGGGGTATGGACACTTTACCAGTGGCTCACATCAATGACCACTTATGACTCTTGACCATTACAAAAGAGAAACTTCTCTGACCAAAGCAGACCGCAACACTAACCTATGGCATAAACATAGTTATCGAGAAGACAATTTGATAGCCACATCATCCACTCAGCTAATCAGCAACAATAGCTTCCCCATGAGAGCCTGTGATCTCCCCAACTTCTGGCTTTTGAGTGGGTTTACAGTACCAGAGGTGAATTGTCTCCTGTGAAATGAGCATCAGATCAAATCAAAATGTGCTTGGTTATTCTGGTAACAGACTTGCCACTGTTGCACTAGTGGATTCATCTTTCCCAGCCAGTCAGTATTAAAGCACACAATGTCTGTGGCTGACATTCTCCCCTGCATCTCCTAGCACTACAGGTGTTATCCAGCAAGGAGGAAACTCCCGGGCCAGCTACAGCTTGATTTAGCTATGTCCTGTGTTCCGTTCTTGAGCAAAACAGTCTTACCGCATAGTTCTGGTGGGCAACCAACAGGGGAAGAAATTGCCTGTATTGTTTGGGAGACTGAAAGTGTCTCCCTGACCAACATTATATGCCATTATATTTGTGTTTAATAGTTAATATTTGTGTTGAATAATTAATAATTAATAATTAGGATAATTTTATCTGCCCACAGAGGGACACTCTTCAAACTTTGCTTTCCTTCAATTAATTAATTTTGGCTATCTTATGAAGTATTAGAATTCCACATGTTTTTTTTCATAATTTGTCCATTTCAGATAATCCTTACCTCTCTCAACTCACTTTCCCTCTTTCATATCTAGCATTCACCTATTTACATATTAGAAGTGACTCACTATCTTTCTCCAAATCCATTCATGGGTTCCATTTTAGTTTTCTACATTCTACACAAACTTACTCCCATATATGATGTACACATATGAACAATGAATATACATAATAGTCAGAGGCTAGCACCCTACATGCGAGAGGCCATGTGGAGTCTATCTTTCTGAGCCTGAATTACTTCACTCAGTATGTTGTTGGGCTATCCATTTCCCTGTGAATTTTATTTCTCTTTATGGCTGAGTGAAATTCCATTATGTGTACTCACCACATTTCCATTATTTGTTCATCAGCTGATGGGCATCTATGCTGACTCCATTTCCTTGCTACTGGGAGCATCAGTAAACACGGATGTGCAAGTATTGCTGTGCCAGGATTTCGTCCTTTGGGTATATACCAAGAAGTGGTATAGCTGGGTGGTATGAAAGCCATTTATTTATTTATTTTTCTTGAGACAGAGTTTCTCTGTATTTCTTTAGAGCCTGTCCTGAACTAGCTCTGTAGACCAGACTGGCTTCAAACTCACAGAGATCTTTCTGCCTCTGCCACCCGAGTGCTGGGATTAAAGGTATGTGCCACCAAAACCTGGCAAAAGTCCTATTTTTATTTATTTATTTTGAGAAACCTCCAGATTGATTTCCATAGCAGCTTTACTAGTTTATACCCCCACCAGCAATGAATAACCATTCACCTCTCTCCACATCTTCATCAGCATCTGTTGTTATTTGTTTTCATTGTGATACCATCCTGATGGGGTGAGACAGAATCTCAAAGTTTTAATTTGCATTTCTCTAATGTCTGAAGATGCTTAATGCTTTAAGGTATATTTATTAGGCTTTTTCTTTCTTGAACTCTGCGTTCAGTTTCTTAGCTAATTTTCATTATTTTTCTTTTTGAGTTGTTTGTTTCCTTGTTTAGCCTTTTCAGTTATTTTTATATTCTAAATATTAATTCTGGGCTTTCCTTTCCCAGCTTCTGGAGTGCTATTTCCCAAAGACTCCTCTGTGATGTAGTCTTCTCTCTTCTGAGTCTGTGGGCATCAAGGTGGTCTCAGATCTGGTCACACCAAATTCCCTCACGGTTCCAGCTGTGAATGCTGGCCCAGCCTCCATTTAGCGCTTGGAGCCTGTGTGAAAGCTGCCAGGTGTGTTTTGGTTCCCACCAGGCGTTCAGCTCCCTGAATGCTGTGTGGGTCAGGTTCAAAGTTTCTTTCTACAGTGTCATAGCATCCTGTTAGTGAGATTTCAGTGTATACCTGAGATATACTAAGTCTGAGTTTCTTGAGAGTGTGTTCCACAGAGGGTCTTGTGTCTGAGCTGCAGGCAAGCTGAATTCTTCTTGAAATGGAATTTTGCTTGGTTTTGTTGGTTGTCAATACTTTGGACCTGGCACTAGAAGGAGAGAGCCTCCCCCACCTCCTCTTTCTGTTATTGCGGCTGCTGCCCTGGATATGGTCTATTTTCCAGTGTCTATTGCTTTTCTGAAAGCAGTGTTTTCACGTTTCCTCAGGTCACTCCCCAAGACTCTCCCCTACTCTGCCTGGGCATTGACTACCATCTTGGGGTCCTCTTTCTGTTTCACCTTTGAGTTTTTTGATTGGCTTATCGATCACCTCACCTGTCATCCACTGCTCCATTCAGCAATCATTTTCAATGAATGCCTCCAGGGGCAACTATGCTCAGACAGAGTAAGCTCTACAGCAGGTCAGAGGACTCTCATGTGGGGTCTTCCAGGGAAACACCAGGCAGGTTGGATATTAGTAGTCTTCTGGTCATGAGGCTTTGAAAGAGCTCCATCCCTATTCTTCCTAGCTGCAATTGCCAGGGGATACTTCCATCAAAGGCTGGTGGTTTTCAGGTACTCCTGAGGCTAAGGGGAAGAGGAGAGAGCAAGCTGATAATCTTGTTGTTCTTACTGACACTGCCCTGCAGGTTGCTGCTAACCGTTGGCTAATTTCTATAGTTCTGAGGACATTGGCTTTGATAATGCCTGCCCCATTCTCATTGTTTTTATGGAGAAAGCTTTTGGATGGATTTACCCCCAATTCTCACTGATGTCAGCTCACTAATAAATTTACTCTGCAATCTCCTTCATTATCATGATGTATCTTTGAGGTGTTTTTTTTTCTTAGAGACGAAACACATTGTACATCACTTCCCTTATGTGATGTGGAGTTGTGATTGCACACGTGTGTTGTCATTCAGGCTATTCCTGTTTTTATATTTCCTATCCAATGGGAGTTAGAGGTGGGGTCATATTCATATTTGATTAATTTTTGCAAGGCTGAACCTTAGGTGTCATGTGCTCTTCCACGAGGTAGTGCATAAAGATGGTCCTTTAAATGTGATTTTAGCAGCTGGAGAGATGACTTTCCCAATAAATGTGCTGAGAGTCAAGCCTGATTACTGGAGTTTGATCCTATGGATTTACTTGATGAAAGGAGAGATTCAACATCCAACTATGAAGTATTGTCCCCTGACTTTCATACACTGTCCTAGTTAGGTTTTTAGGGTTGTGGTAAAGATCAGGACTAAAAGCTACTTGGGGAGGGGAGGGTTTATTTGACTTCCATATGCAGGATTCCAGTCCATTGAGAGAACTAAGGCAGGAAGTTCAGGATGGCAGGACTCTGGAAGCAGGAAGTCCAGGAGGGCAGGACTCTAAAAGCAGGAAGTCCAGGAGGGCAGGACTCTAAAAGCAGGAAGTCCAGGATGGCAGGACTCTGAAAGCAGGAAGTCCAGGATGGCAGGACTCTGGAAGCAGGAAGTCCAGGATGGCAGGACTCTGGAGGATTAAAGGCATATGCCATTACACCTAGCACATGACTCAGATTTTCAATGAACAACTTTCTTCATGGAAAGTTCAATAGTTTTAAAAGGATAGTATAATGAATTGCTGATTTTTAGAAATAAAAATAAGAATTTGTAAATATGATCTGATATGATAAAATATCATGTCAGTGTTTGACATAAGTGTTATATTGCTTTTTTTTCTTTTTCACAAAGTAAAAATTCTGCTGGGCATTGATGGTACACATTTTTAATCCCAGCACTCGGGAGGCAGAGTTCAAGGCCAGCCTGGTCTACAGAGCTAGTTCTAGGACAGACTTGAAAGCTACAGAGAAACCCTGTCTCAAAAACAAAATAAAACAAATTAAAAATATGTGTTTGTAAAGATTATTTAATAATATAAAAATCATTCTAGTGTTTGGGATTTACTTCTGTTGGTACACTCAGGAATTTACTGTATAATATCTCTCTAAGAATCATCCCAGCTTAGTAGGGAGGGATGAAGTACACTTGTATGTACATATTGCCAAATATATTTTTTTTATTTTTTGTTTTTTGAGATAGAGTTTCTCTATGTAACAGTCCTGGCTGTCCTGGAACTCACACTATCCTCACACTCTGCTCTCTCTCTCTCTCTCTCTCTCTCTCTCTCTCTCTCTCTCTCTCTCTCTCTCTCTCTCTCCCTGGTTGTTGTTTCAACATAAAGGCTCTCAGCCACAGCTCCAGTGCCATGCCTGCCTGCTTATTGATGTGTTCCCTGTCATAGACTCACCCTCTGGAACTGTAAGCCCCAATAAACTCTTCTGTCAGTGCCTTGGTCACGGTGTTTCTTCACAGCAATAGAACTGTAACAAAAAAACAAAACAACAAAAAAACCCAACAACCACTATTCAAGTTTGTCTCAGTGAACCAACAAATTTACTGATATTGCTTATTGGAACATGGGTAGGGATTTGCTTACAGAGTGTAGTGACCCCAAAATAGATGCACAGCAGGAAAGTTACATACAAATATTGATCTCTCAGAGATTTTATAGATGTAGTCCTCACCCTTTGAATTAACCTTCCAGCTCTCACATATTCTAGCTCCTTCCAAAACCACAACCAGCTAAGCAGGATTGCATAAGGTCAGAGGGAATTGCAGAAGGAAATGAGTAGCCAGATTCTAAAGTGAGGGTCTAACAGCCCTCCTGATGGGAGATGTCATTCTGTAAATATGTTTCTTGTATTGGTTAATGAATAAAGCATTGTTGTCCAATAGGAAAGCAAGATAGGTAGGAGTAGGAGACCAGGAGGATGCAGGAAGTAGTAGTAGGATATTCAAAATGTAGGACTGAGAGAGAAGAGTTCTGGGCCCTCTCTCCAGTAGAATGAGTTCACGTGGAAATACTTAGATTAATAGAAATGGGTTAATATTTAAGACAGAGCTATCCAATAAGTAATGCTAGTAACAGGCCAACAGCATAATATTTAATACAGTGTCTCTGTGTGTTAGTTGAGGCTGACATGGCACTGGGACCAGGCTGGTGGAAAAACATGCTCATAACAACGTGGCTACTAAGTTCCACTTAAAACTTAACAAAAGCTTAAGAAAGGGTTTTAGAAACAAACAAACAAAAAATCAGAGACAAGCAAAGCTTCTTGGTAATAACATTTTTTCTTGATTGGGCTCTGTTTTGCTAGAGACAAGCAGAGATTTGTGCAGCTCGGCTTTTAAGAAGCGTTGCTAACAATTCAATAGTGTGTATGGTCAGTGCCACAGATGTGGACAAAGTGAATATCTCACTACACCCTCCCCTGCCTCTCCTTCTGTGAGGGAACTTCAATAAGATAGATCTTGTAAGGGTCTCACAAGAGCAATCACAACTGCTCTGATTTGGATGGCAATGGCCTTGTTATGCCAAGAAGACAATGTTCTATTGGTGTACAGCTCAAATCCCAGCACATTTTATGTTACAGAGTACAATGGCTCAGCTTCCTTTGGCCAGAGTGTGTCCTATACCACAGGAGGCCGGGAGTATTACAGATCTAATGCTTCCTGCAGGCAACCACCATCAATAATTGACAATATCTGAGTGGTGGTGGTACACACTTTTAATCACAGAACTTGGGAGGCAGAGACAGATCTAAAATGCTGATTGTTGCTCCCTGAACCTGATCTGAGGTAGGAGAAAAGGAATTCTTTATGTTCCTTAGATATGTATCTGAAATAGGTACCCGGGAGCTGATTTGGCTAAAAATCATTGGCCTCATGTGGGCCCACAAGGTAGCTAAAAGCTAATTGATAGTCTGGCATCCCAGCCTTCATTCCGCATCTGTCTCCTTTACTTTGGCTCATGTGCTTACCTTTGTAGGTAAGCATGTTGCCCACTCAAGGAGCGTTTATCTAACATATCTCACTATTCCTCAAGACATAAGGTATAGAGATTACTCATCACATTAAACCTGTAGTCACCTTGGATTCTAGAAAAAAAGCAAAGTCTAGAGTGAGGCTGTACCTGGACACAGAATAATCACATAGAAACAGGGTTGGTCCTGTTCAGAGATTATTATAGAATATTATTTCAAGATGTGTTACATTTATTTATGCTGTGGAACATTTGTTTTAATGATGCAAAGATGGGTAGCATTCTTTTATGTTGCATTTGTTTAACTCTGTGAAGCTGACTTTGCCTGTCTAAAACATCTGATTGGTCTAATAAAGAGCTGAATGACCAATAGTGAGGCAGGCGAAAGGATAGGCAGGGTTGGCTGGTAGAGAGAATAACTAGAAGGAGAAATATGGGAGGAGAGGGGAAGGAGCAAGAGAACAAGGAGAGGAGTATGTCAGGGGCCAGACACCCAGCCACACAGCCAGCCATGGAGTAAGAGTGAAAGTAAGACACATGGAAGTAAGGAAAGGAAAAAGCCCAGAGGCAAAAGGTAGATGGGATAATTTAAATTAAGAAAAGCTGTCTAGAAACAAGCCAAGCAAAGGCTGGGAAATTGTAAGAGTAAGTTGTGTCTTTATCTGGGAGCTGGGTGGCGGGCTCCCCAAAAGAGTAAAGAGTTAAAAAATAACCAAAAACTACATTTTGGCATTCCAATGTGAGGCTAGAGTAAAAGAAGACCCAACCACAGGTGATGACAGTGACTACCAGATTAACAATTTACTGGACTACCTTTCAGGATCTGTCTGAGACACTGATAAGTTGGTGATAGGTGGAGCCATACTTTGGCAGTACTATTTGGCTTTCCATACCTCTTCCCATCTACTTAGATCCAAACCTCTTGCCAGGACCCTGATGGTACACTTGAGAGCCTTTCACCAGCTCCTCTTCTCCACATGGCGCCACTGAATACAATGCTTCTCTCTGTTCTTCACCATCACTCTTGACTCATTAGGGCTGCATGGCTAAGTTTAGTCTGTCTGGGATTTTGCCCTAAACATCCTGCTTACATATCTATGAGGGTTCCAGTCCTGTCCTCCCCCCACCCCCCACCCCCGCCACTCCACTCCATTCACTCTTCCTCCATTTCTATTCAGAAAATGTCAGACACCAGTATAACATGGCATATCACGTTGTAGTAAGACTAAGCACCTCACCTCATATTAAGGCTGGGGAAGGCAACCCTTTTGAGACAGGATCTCACTTTGTAGACGAGGCTGACCTGACATTTGCTATGTAGACCAGGCTTGGCTGGAACTCAGAGATCTACCTGCCATTGCCTCCCCAGTGCTGTGATTAAGAGATTAAGGGCCTGTGCTGGCATGCCTGGCTTGTTTTCTCTTTAAAATTGTGTGTGTGTGTGTGTGTGTGTGTGTGTGTGTGTGTGTGTGTGTACATGTGTCACAGTGTGAATGTGGAGGCCAGAGGACAGTTCACAGGAGTCTGTTCTCTCCTATAATGTGGGCACCCAGGACTGAACATAGGCATCAGTCCCTTTTGTTTTCTCCTGTGGTGAGGACAGCCTAAGGATTTATTTTTTTTCCCTCTCATATATTACATTCCAACTGTAGTTTTCCCTCCCTCCTCTTCTCCCAGCTTCCCCATTTCCCTTTAGGAAAGGCCAGCCCTCCCAGGGATATCAACCAAATACGCATATCAAGTTGCAATAAGAGTAGGCACTTCCCCTCATATTAAGGCTGGGCAAGGCAACCCAGTATGAGGAGTAGGGTCCCAAAAGCAGGCAAAAGAGTCAGAGATAGCTCCTGCGTTAGGAGTCCCACAAGAAGACCAAGCTACACAACTATAACATATATGCAGAGGACCTGGGTCATTCCCACACAGACTCCATGATTATTGGCTCAGTCTCTGTGAGCCCCTGTGAGCCCAGGTTAGTTGATTCTGTGAGTTTCTTGAGGTGTTTCCTCTGGCTCCTACACTTCTTCCCCCTCTTGTGCAGGATTTCCTGAGCTGCAGGTGGTCAGTCTTAATGGCAAGTGCCTGTATCCCCTAAGCCATCTGACAGCTCTTGTTTACTTACTTTGCTTTCTATGGCCACAATTTTGAGAATTTAAGAAGTATTTGAGAGCTAAAATAAAAGAGGAGTTCACTTAGACAGCTGAGTGAGGGCAAGGCAAATACCGGCTGGAGAGTGAGCATGGGTCTTTAAAATAGAGAGGATGGGGAGGCAGAAAAACTTGCAGAGATTCCTGAAATTTATCCTGAAGCCCCTTCCCATGGCCTGTAAGACTATTTCTTATTGCAGTTACAGAAGCATTTGGAGCCTACATGTGACACCAGTTCCTATTGCTTGATTTTTCTCACAACTCAGAATTTTGATGTTAAGCTCTAGCTCAGTGGTTCTCAACATTCCTATGTATTAATACAGTTCCTATGTATTAATAAAATTATTTCATTGCTACTTTACAACTATAACTTTGCTACTGTTATGAATCGTAATATAAATATCTATATTTGACCCCCAAAGGGTCACAACCCACAGGTTGAGAACCACTGCCATAGAGGCCTGATGGTAGGATATGTGTTTGTCAGAAAACTTGTTTTAGGACACTGAGTACTTCATGGTTGTGTGACAGCTGAGGTTTTCTGGGGTTAAGTGTTATATTAGTTTCTTTTTCTTATTGCTGTGTGAAAAACCTTGACTAAAGCAACTTTAAGAAGGGTTTCCCCATCATTTGAGAGTACGGTCCATCATCCCTGAGCTGTGGTAATGGTGGCATACAGCAGCTGGTTGAGTTGCATCCAGTCAGAAGGCAGGGTAAGAGGGATACTTGTGGTCAGATTCTCTCCTTTTTATTTGGTTTGGGAACCCAGCTCATGGAATGGTGCTGTCTATATCCAGGGTGAGTCTTCCTACCTCAGCTGAAATCTGAAGTCACCTCTCAGATGTACCCAGAAGGTGTCTCTTAGCTGTCATTATGTTGACAGTCAGGATTAACGGTTACAAGTGTCTTGTAACCTGGAAAGTGTTTACCTGGGCTAGGAGATAATTCACAGTGAGGTGGAGGAGGTAAAGAAGATTAATCTAGGTTGGGTTTGATGAGGACAATGAAGACATTCCAGAACTCCCACCCTACTCCCTGTTCATTGCTAGTTTCACTTTCAAAACAAGTCAAGGAAGATGCTAGCATCTTCTGGGATGTCAGTTTTGTCACTTATAAAGTGGGGACAATCATCCCTGCTTAATCTGGTTTTTAAAAATAACAAGTAGGGTTTACAAGATGGTTCAGTGGATATGCATTTGTCCTGTGTCTTAGTTTCGTGCCTTTTGTTGTAACTAAATACCCTTACAAAAAGCAGCTTAGAGGAATTAGCTAACAATTCCCTGTCACTGTGGGGAAATCAAGGCAGGGGTTTTGAACAGCTAGTCCTATCACATTCATAAGTCAAAGCAAAAAGCAATGAATGCATGCCATCTCCCTTTCCCTTTTGCTTATTCTCAGCTCAATTTCTCTACTCTGTAAACAGTTCAGAGTCCTCTGTCTGGCAAATACTGCTGCTCATACTGGGTGGATAATCCCACGTCAATTAACTTAACTAAGACATGCACACAGGCCAATCCAATGTAGAGTAGACAGTCCCTCATCAAGACCCTTTTCTTAGATGATTCTAGCTTGTGTCAAGCTGACAGTTAAAGCTAAGCACAGAATCTACTGCAGAAGGAAAAAATTGACTCCCAAAAGTTGTCCTCTGACTGCCCATAATTTGACTCCCCAAAGTTGTTCTCTGATTGCCTGCATGCATGCCCGTGCATGTGTGGGCATGCACATGTGTGCGTGCGCGTATACACACACACACACACACACACACACACACACACACACACACACACAAATGTGTGAACACGTTAGGCATGGTACCTGGCACCCAAAAAGTTCATGTGAGTGATGTCTGTTTCTAGTAAGACAGATTGGAGAACCTCAACTTTCTGATGGGGAAGCTGAGTGAATATGACCTAGGTAGGTCTGTGTATCCTGATCTCCCAGTTCTTGCTGGCTGGAATCCCCCTTATCTTTTAAAATCTTGTATCATTTCCAAGTTCTTCAGCCTTGAAATCCTGACTGGTCTCCTAGTGCTGAGCTTTCTCACCCTGAGGAATTGGAGGCTATTGCCAGGGACCATCCACACCTCTGTCTACCTGGGCCAGAACCCCACACTCTTCTTGTCCTGGCAGGGAGTAGGCAGGAATGGGTCTGAAAAGCATTCTGAATGGGGTCCCCTGGGGAGGCATCCGGTGGGTAAGTGCTGACCTGCTGGTGGAAAGAATTTAAAGTGATTCTCTGGCATTATCCTAAGAGCATTCATATGCAATCAGGGTGGACACATTTTCTAAAAGGCAGATAGAAATGCATCCCCGCTGTGCTCAGGAGCCCAAATTTGGAAGGCTCTTGTCCAATTAAAGTATTATGGAGTCCAGCTGCTCTTCAAGGTTATTGCTGGAGAGGGGGGTTTTATTTTTTCCTTCTATTTTTATGGTAGAGTTGCAGCAGAAAGGCCAGTGCCTGTAAAGAACAAGAGAATATCTGAGTTTGTGCTGCTAGAAGTGGACCTGAATCCCCCCTCCTCTCTCTGTATGCATGTGTGTGCTGTCTTCTCTCTAGGTTTGTCTCCCAGTGTCTCCAAAAATTTAGACTACCTAGTTTTGAGTCTTATGTATCTTTGGACACATGGGCATGATTTTGCCTGCCTTCCTTCTTTCCTTCTTTCCTTCTTTCCTTCTTTCTTTCCTTCCTTCCTTCCTTCCTTCCTTCCTTCCTTCCTTCCTTCCTTCCCTCCTTCCTTCTGTTAAGTATTAGATCCCTGGTTGCTAGATTCCTCTACCACTGATGCAGTAAGCTAAACCAAACCAAATTAATAAATCCAGATTTAATAAACAGCGCAATGCAAAGTAGAACATTCCTGGGTCTGTCCCCTCAGGAAGACAGGGGACAGAACATGTGGGCACACATAGCAGATCTGTGGGCTAGGTCTTAAATAGCCAGTAGGCATGGTCTTGAGCAGCCCTGGAGAGGGTGTAACTCTTCAAGGGCTTTCTAGGGGGAGGGATCACTGTTTGGTTGGCTTTCTGAGGGGATAGGGTCTGGAGAGAGAAAGAGAGACAGACAGAGCAGAGAGAGAGAGAGAGAGAGAGAGAGAGAGAGAGAGAGAGAGAGAGAGAGAGCGAGAGCTGGGTATTCCACCAGAACATTCCAGACTCTGAATATGGGTGTCACGGGCTTCCACCAGAACTCTTCCCTCCATTCCTCTCTCTGTTTCCCTCCATCCCCCATCCCTCTCTTTCTCTCTCACTCCCTTCCCTCCCTTCCTTCCCTTCCTTCCTGCCTTACTTTTGACAGGGTCTCTTGTGTCTCTGGTTGGCCTTGAACTTTCTGTATACCCTAAAATGATCTTGAACTTTTGATCCTTCTGCCTCCACCTGGGATTACAGTCATGCATCTCGAAGGCTTGGGGATGGTAGTGATATTAACTGGTTCACAGGGCTGTGAGAGGAAGTGAGTGTGAAGCATTTAGGGTGCTCATTCTGTGCACCAGAATGAGTGCCTGATAGGGTGCATGTTTCCCTGCTTTCCTTTCTAAATGCTCACAGGTCTATTTGTGGTATGTACAGCTGGCTATATTAGGTGCCCTGGCTGTGGGGTACAGAAGTGATTGCAGGTAGGCTCTGTGGCATCTGGGTTAAAGCTGTAATTTATCCAGAACCAAGGACAGCAGCTAGTCCAGCTCAAGTCTCTGTTTATTCAGCACCAAAGACAGCACCTGGTAGTCTCTACTCTGTTTCTCCAACACCAAGTCCAGCTCAAGTCTCTGGGTGTTCAATAAACAGCTGAATGAATGGCAAGTGAAGGAGCCATTAACTTAGTCAGGAAAGGTCATCTAGGTAGTAAAGATGGGGCATAAAATGTTATGTGAAACCTAAGAATGGGGATGAGTTTTTGGGAAGAGAGGTAAACCAACCTGGAACATCACTGTAGACATACTCAGCACCTCCTGCTACCTTTGTAACTTTGCCTTATTCCTTTTTGTCTATACACTGTTAGATCACAACATGCCCTTTTAAGACCCTGGTCACTCTTAGGAAGCCAGATTACACAGACTGAAAGAAAATCAGGCCATGCCCCCTGCAGCTTTCTTCTTGGGATAGAGAACTAAGGAACTGTTCTATGCTATACATCCAACAGCAGCCATAATTTATAGTCCTAACCAAGACCTGATATCTCATGTTCTTTGTCACATATACTATGCTGACCTTTATCATGTTGTATGAAACTTTCTGCCACCTTTGAAAAGATTTAGAAGTCAGATGTTTCTTTTGTTTAAACCTGGAGAGAAGCTCCATTAAGAGAGAACTTAGGGGCTAGAGAGATGCCTCAGGGGTTAAGAGTTCAATTCCAATTGTAGAGCTGTCTCAGAAGTTGAGAGCACTGGCTGCTCTTCCAGATGTCCTGAGTTCAATTCCCAGCAACCACAAGTTGTCTCATAACCATTCATAAAGAGATATGATGCCCTCTTCTGACCTGCAGGCATACATGGCAGAACACTATACATAATAAATACATAAATCATTTTTTAAATTTATTTTTCTTATTTTACATATGGATCCTAGTTCCCTCTTCCTCCCTCCCTCCTTCCTTCCCTCCTACTCTCCCATGCCCCTCCACCCTCCCATTCCACCCCCACTCCATAGAGAGGGTGATGTTTTCCAGGAGGGATCAACAAAATCTGTCAAGTCATTTGGAGTAGGGACTAGGCCCTCCCTCCTGCCTCTAGGTTAAGGAAGTATCCCTCCATGGGGAATGGGCTCCCAAAGTCCTTTTGTGCACCAGGGATACAACCTGGTTCCACTGTCCAAGGTCCCTTATACTGCTCAGTCCTTCTAGCTGAAACCCATGTTCAGGGGGATTTGAATCGGTCCAATGCTGGTTTCCCAACTATCAGTCTGGGGGCCCATTGGCTCCTCCATGTTCAGGTCAGCTGTCTCTGTGGGTTTCTGTAGCCTGATATTGTTCCCCCTCTCTGCATCTGGATTCCAGTTCAGCTCAGTGTTTAGTTGTGGATGTCTGCTTCTGTTTCTATCAGTTACTAGATGAGGGTTCTGTGATGGTGGATAAGTTAGTAGTCAATATCATTATCAGGGAAGGGCATTTATGGTAGCCTTTCCATTGTTGCTCAAATTGTTAGTTGGAGTCAGTCTTGTAGGTCTCTGGACATTTCTTTAGAGTCAGTTTTCTCTTCAAACCTATAATGGATCCCTCTTTTATGGTATCTCTCTCTCTCTTTTTCTCTTGTCTATTCCTCTTCTGACTCAATCTTCCTAGTTCTACATGCTTCCCTCTCCTCCCCTTCTCTTTCTCCTAGCTTCCTCTCCAATGTGCCCCCCCCAATATGCTCAGTAGATCTTGTTCCTTTCCCCTTCTGTGAGGGACCTCATATGAATCTCTTAGAATCCTCCTTGTATCCTAGTTTCTCTGGTGTTGTGAATTATAGGCTGGTGATCCTTTGATCTATGTCTAAAATCCATATATGAGTGAGTACATACCATGCTCCTGTTTTTGTGACTGGGTTATCTCATTCAGGATTGTTTCTTCAAGTTCCATCCATTTGCCTGCAAATTTCAAGATTCCATTGTTTTTCTCTACAGAGTAGCATTTCATTGTGTAAATGTGCCATATCTTCTTTATCCATTCTTCAGTTGAGGGGCATCTTCAGTTCAGTTCCAGGTTCTTGCTATTACAAATAATGCTGCTAAGAACATAGTTGAAGAGATGTCTTTGTTGCATGGATGTGGATCATTTAGAAAATAAGTAAACCTTAAAAAAGAGTTCAATTCTTACCAAACACATGGTGGCTCTCAACCATCTATAATGAGATCTAGTGCCCTCTTTTGGCATGTAGGCATACATGCAGGTAGAACACTTTATATATAATAAATAAATAAATTGAGAGAGGGAGAGAGGGAAGGAGAGATAGAGATAGAGAGAGACAGAGGAAGGAGAGAGATAGAGGGAGATCAAGCAATCAGTCAACCAATCAATCAAGCAAGTGAGCACAAACCTAAAGTAAGAAAGAGGCAAAGCCAACATGAGTGGATGGTGAGTGACGGCTTAGAGGAACCTTCAGTGGAATCTCCCACCTCAAGGCCTGATGATAGCCTTTATCTCAATAAACTTTATTCCTGAAGGATAATTATATGTCATCTTCCTCACCCCCAACCAATTGCTGCCTCTTCATTCTTACTTTTAACAATGTTCATTTTTTTCTGCTCTTTAGGTTATCTGGACATTTCATAATTACTAGTCCAACTAACTCCAGCTACAATGTGGATATGTCAGGATTCCAATGTCAAATTCCTAGGACCACTTCTGATAGACTAAGCTGGAGTCAGGTATCTGTTAGACATGTTAGAGAGCAGCCAGTTCTGGTAGCTCTCTTCCATCCATGGATATGGGTAGTTGCTTAGTGGATGCTTCAAATGGTTGAATCTTGCAGAATGAGGCAATCCTCAGAACAGTGGATGAGCTTGGAGCTTCACCTTCACAGAGTATAAGTGAGGAGACAGGCTGTAGCATTTATTCTCTGATTCTCTGATTCTTCCCATATGGATTCTACTAGAGTTGTATTTTAGGGGGTTGGGACTTTGAGAGAAACACTTCTCACGAAGGCCAGAAACTCCCCATATAATATATAATAGAAATAATAAAGTTTAATAATTATAAGAGCTCAGTTATTGAACAAAGCCCGTCAAAAGTTAATGCATGTGTTCCCATGAGATATCTGTAAACCCAAGGGGGATGGATTACACATACAAATTCTTAGTTTTAGTTTAGAGTTCCTACTGGGACTTCACATTAGGGAGCTGTGTGTTTCCTTAGTCCAGTGGCTCTGAGTAGTTACCCACCACTACCTCAGTATTGGCTAAAATGCACACCTGTGGGCCCTTTCCTAGACCTACAGGTCCCTGGGAACTGGAGTCCAGCAGGCTGGGAATTGAAGCACATGTGAATCCCTTGTTCCAGATGTTTGTAGGAGAGGCTTGTTCATGGTTCAAGGAGTCATAGAGTATACAGTGAAGACTTCTGAGCCAGGTCTTTGAGAGTAAGGCCCCAGGAGACTGAGCAGATGTCATCATCACACCCACCATGGCTTTGGAAAAAGTTATAATTTCCAAAGGGATGTTGGTCTGGAAATCCCTGACGGTGGCTGTAGAAAGTATAATTGCTTTCTTTCTCATTTTTTCAGAAGAAGGATATCAGCATGAGATTCATGCTCATATGGCTGGCATATTCTACCCCAGCCTGAGAATGTGGGCAAGGTACTCTGAATCAAATTACAATGGACTGATGCCAATTTCAGTCTTCAGTTATTAAGTGGAGTGAGAAGGTAGGTTCAATATCTGCTCTACCCTGAGTGGTATAATTCCCATAGTGGCTCCCTGACGTAGGTAGTTATTATCCTTAAAGACAGATGAAGTAGTTTGGCCACTACTAGTTAGTGGTAGTACAGGGACTCAAGCCACAAGCCAGAATGCTACAATGTCTACTCGTGGCTCTTTCTTTCTCTTCTCTCTAGCCTTGTGTTATACTCTGCCCTAAACTGTTTCCTCACCTCAGGGAGGTTAGGACAAAGCTTCTAGGACTTTTGTCGTTCTAACAACTGATGTTGGAGGGGTTGGGAATTAGAGGGGTTTGCAATTTGGGGGAAGATTTGCCATTGTGTAGGGGGACAGGGAACTGGAGGTAATGAGAGCAATGATTTTCTGATAGTTGCTAATCCTGGCCTGTGCTTAACCCTAGAAAGTGAGTTAGAAAGAAAAATATGATGAGACCAGTCTTGTTGGAGAGAGGCAGAGATGGTCTGGCAGTTGTTATAAGGAAGTCTTTTAGAAATAAGGATGGAGTAGCAGAGGTTGGTTTGGGGGAAGGGATGACACATAATCATCCTTCATGAATGAGGTTCACTAGGAGAAAAGGCCACTGGACCAGGATAGGGATTTAAGATGAGAAAGCATTGGAAAGGGACAGGAAAATATATTAAGAACAGCACAATGGGGCCTTAAAGGGAAAGGCTGGTTTTCAAACCTGAAGAGGCACTTCATTAAGAGAGTTAGCTTAGAGTAAAACAGATAAGGTGGCTATGAGAGGGATGGTGAGGGGAGACCCAGAAGACCCTTTGGAGAAATCCCCCAACAAATACTGTCTTCTTAAAGTTTTTGAAGCTGGTGGAAAGTTTTATTTATTGTGATTTAGTTTAACATAGCATATGTGACAAAGCATGGAGGGGCCACATACCAAATATCAGGAGCCATTTGCTGTAGCATTTCAATTCTCTGTCCTAGCTGAGAGAAGTGTGGACTGATTCCTTCATCTCTCAGCGTGATTAGTGTCCTAAAGGGACAGGTCCATATTCTAACAGTCAAGTTAATCCCAGTAGCAATCAATCCTAATAGCTGTCTCAGGTTCTATGTTCTCCCCAGAAGACTCCAAATGGACACAGTAATTGAGGAATCAGTCAGAGTTGAATTTTATTGAGCAAGGATACATGCTTTAGAAAAGGAATAGATCGAGCAAAGCAGAAATGGCCTTGACCCTGGCGGAAACTGGGGCTTGCATTTCTCCTTTTCTTGCTATTCTAGAAGCCCATTTTACATAGAATTCAGTAAAAGTAGATGTATAAGATACATGAATATATAGAGAGATTTAAGTATTCCTAAATTTGAAAGGTTTACTAGGTGAAAGGTGCCTCCACTCCCCTTCAGAAAAGGGCAGGCTTTTCAGGGACAGCAAACAAACACAGTATAACAAGCCACAATAAGACCAGGCACATACCATCACCTCAAGGCTAGACAAGGCAAACCCAGTAGGAAGACAAAGGTCCCATAAGCAGACAAAAGAGTCAGATAGACCCCCACCTCCACTGCTAGGAATCCAGCAAGAACATCAGGCTATCCTGTCATACCATATATGCAGAGAACCTAGATCAGACCTCCACAGACTCCCTGATCTATGTGAGCCTCCATGAGTCTTGGTCAGTTGATTCTGTGGGCTGTGTTCTGGTATCCCTGATTCCTCTGGTTCCTCTGATCCATTCTCCCTCCTCCACTCCCTGACCTTTGCCTAATGCTTGGCTGTAGAACTCTCCATCTGCTCTCATCAGTTGCTGGATGAAGCCTCTCTTGTTTCTTTTGATGATGATTTTGCTAGGATCTTGTCCCAGAACACTCTGCAGACAGGACAAACTATAGGTGGAAGGTTTTGTGGCTGGCTTGGTGGGCTTTGGGACATCTTACAGTAGATCTAAATTGTCTCTCCCAGCACATCCATTCTCAGATACTCCTCCTTTACTGAGCTTGAACTAATCCCTTTAATAAACGTGTTTAGGGATGCTGGCATAGGTTTAGCAGGTGGTTCTCTATTAAAGATAAGTTTATGCCATCTTGATAGAGTCAGGGCTTAAAATGGAATTTCAGTGAGGTAAGAAATAAAGAAATAGTGTTGTACAACTGAGAACATAAAGTTGGAATTACAACTCCTGTGCTCAGTTGTCTCATTCATCCTCAGCATCCCTGGGAGAATATTGGGGTCCCAGGAACCCCCATTTGTCATTAGCTATGGCATTTTACAGCCTTAGCTTATCACATTCACCTTCCTTTGCAGGAAAGTGTGTTTTTCTAATTGCCGGATGTCTTCAGAGGTCACTTCTTGCCACTAGATGGGATTATATGTTGCAAGATGCTTAGAATCTTGCTGGGACTTGGGTGGAGATTGTAAGAAAATCAGGTTAAGAGACAAGAAAGGAAGGATGTCTAATTCCTTCTTAGTGCTCATAAATAACTCTCTAGTCTTTCTCTGTTATAGCATTTAATGTTCTTATTTTGTTAAATTGTCTTTTCAAAGTGACACAAAGTAATGTTAATTGTAAATAGTTCAGAAATAAAAAAAGATTTATTTGATTATTATGTATACAATGTTCTGTCTGTAGGCCTGAAGAGGGCACCAGATCTCACTACAGATGGTTGTGTGCCATTTTGTGGTTTCTGGCAACTGAACTCAGGACCTCTGGAAGAACAGTCAGTGCACTTAACCTCTGAGCCATCTTCCCAGCCCCCACTAGTTCAGAAATTTATTAGTTATAAACACTTCCATTTCCTCTTTCAGAGTATTCACTGTTAAGGGTTTGGTCTGTTTCTTTCTTGATTATTTTCATTTGCCTTTAAATAGAGATACATTTATGTGCTATACATTTATGTGCTATACATATACCTATACATTTATAGGTATATGTGTGTCTGTGTTTCCTCATAATAGGCACATATAACATGTATACTTTCCTATTTAACTTGTTTCTTTTTGGCACGTTTTATAACATTTTTTTCTTATGATAGGACAGACCCATTAACATATGAATTGACTGTATGGGATTATGTAGCATCACAAATTTTATTTATTTATTGTTTTAAAAAGATTTTTGTATTTTACCTATATGAGTATTTTTCCTGCCTGTATGTATGTATGTGTACCACATATGTGCAATACCTGAGGGGAAAAGGAGAGTGTATTGGATCCCATAGAAGTAGATTTATGGGTTGTGAGCTGCCATGTGGGCATTGGAAACTAAACTTGGGTCTTCTGCAAGAGCAGTAAGTGCTTTTTAACAGCTACTCCATCACTCTAGCCCCATTTTTTTTAAAGATAGGGGTTCACTATGTAGAATGGGTCAGCTCAAATTCATGGCCATCCTCCTGCTTCAGGTTCCTGAGTGTTGGGATTATAGATATGAACCATTATAACTGGCTATGTCATAATGCTTGTACCCACACTTCTCTGGATAGATACTTCAAAAAATTCCCTTTTCTTTCCCTTTCTCATTATTAAAAATACACACAGAGGCCATCAGGCAAAGAGAGTTTCAGAACCTAGGGTTCTCAGGAAAGTAAACTAACCCCAGAACTGAAGCTTGCTAGCCATTAACCATTAACTAATCATTAACAGTTACTAACCATTAACTAGTACATACATAGGCACTTTTCACTTTCACCAAGTTTTTCTTTGCCTTATAGAAGTTTGACCTGGTATCCCTTAGGCAGTGTCAATTCATGAATGTCTGAATACTCAAATTCTTCAACATTTAAAAATTTGCCCATTTGTCTTTTTTTTTTTAACATTTTTGAGAGTTTCATATATACAAATACTATGCTTTGATCAAATATACCCCAATCCCTTCCTTTCTGCTGGTTCCCCCTTTTCCCCTTCCACTTTCCCTCCAAATTTCATGTTCTCTGTTTACTTTTAAAGGTTTGTTTTTATTATTGTTTTTAAAATTTATAGGTATGTGTGTATGCCTGTGTATGTGTATGTTCACATCATGTATGCATTCAGGTGCCCATGGAGGCCAGAGGAGGGTACCAGATCCCAGGGAACTTGAGTTATGAGCAGAACAGCTGTGAGCTGCTCATCTGGGTGCTGGGAACTAAACTCAGGCCCTCTGTAACACCAGCGAGTGCTCTTAACCATTGAGTCATCTCTCCAGCAGTATGTGTGTTTTAAGAAGACTGAGTCCACCTAGTGTTGCCAGTGTATGCACGAATGTACAATCATCTACTGGAGTTGAATAATGTCTCAGGGGCTGCACTCTTGAAGAAGTTTCCTTTTATTCCTCCTTCTTCCTTCCCTTCCTCCTTCCCAAGTTTACCTCCATGCCCACTTTTCTAATTATTTCTTCGTCCCCCTACCACTTCCCCTCCTTCACTCTATTCTTTCTTCTTTTCTCTCCTTCTTCTCCTCCATTTTTTATATTCCTAACAGTGTTGCCATGACTATTTTCATACCTAAAATATTTAAAGTGTTGTGCCCTTGTTTTAGTATCCTCTGTGTAGTTTAGTTTGACTTTTATTTAACTTTTATGTTCCTTGAATCTCATGTTACATGCATTTACAATTTTGATAGCTACTGTAACTCGCCATCCAAAGGGTTGTACTATTTTAAACTCCCACCAACAGAGTCACAAAGAGCAATGATTGTAAATCCTGAAGTGTATGCTCCTGTTTAATGACCAGTGCCCTGTCAGACTGTCTGACTCCCCAAGGGTGGGAGTCTGTTGCATCGCCTTAGTACTGTCTTCGGCATTTAGCACAGTGCTTGGGTCACTGTGGGTGCTCCGGAAATGTCAAGACAAATAGTAGGTGCATAACGAATTCTTGCCAAGCACTCATTCTTAAAAGGCTGCCTGGGAAAAAGTGAAAATGGGAATATTAACTGACAAGGTTTGGAAGGCCATAATTTCTCATATTCACTTGGGACAATAAGGCTAGAAAACAATAGTTCTCTTTGAATTGAAAAATTTCAATTCATTTCCTTGACACAATGGGCATACCAAGAGGGAAAAAGATGCCTTTTCCTCTGTAGGTATGCTGAAACTGGATAATGCACTTACACAGAATGTGGTTGTGAGCCTCCCTAAGGAGGCTGTGTCTTCACTCTGTTCTCCAGTAATCCCCCCACTCGGTGCTCTCAGTATATTATTCTACCAAATATCAGGCCTACTGCATGCTTCTTGTGACTGAGAGACAGTGAGTCATGATGTAGTCTCACTTGTGACTCAGAGGGTTGGGCTTAGTTTGTTCTGTGATAGGGTGGGTCGCCTCGCCTTTCTCCGTCTTGAAGTCTTCGTCTCTGCAATGGGGTGATCATTTCTCTGATGCCTGCTTCTTGGCCAGTTGTGCAAGAGAACAGGTAGTACGCAAAATATTAGCTGAAAGGGACCTCACTGGCTCCACAAGACACTATGGAGGAGGGAAAATAACATTCTCTCTCCCCTTTCTAGTTCTTAGCTGGGATTCTCTGTAACAAAAGAAACCAACAAGGGAACAATAGGAATCTTGTGACATGCATGTCTTCTCTATACATGTTAGATTCAGTAGTTTCCCTTTTAATATCAGGGGATATGTTTACAGAATGCAAGTAGATACTTGAAACCATAAATCTTATATACAATATTATCTTAGTCACTGCTCTATTGCTGTGAAGAGACACCATGACCAAGGCAACTTTTTTTTTTTTTTAAAAATTAACATTATTTTATGTGCTTTGGTGATTTGTCAGGTCCCCTGAACTAGAGTTACAGACAGTTGTGAGTTGCCATGTGGATGTTGGGAATTGAACCCTGGTGCTCTGGAAGAACAGTTGGTGTTCTTAGCCACTGAGCCATCTCTCCAGTCCCTCCCCCCCCCATCTGCCACAAGGCAACTCTTATAAGAGAAACATTTAACTGGGGGCTGACTTACAGTTTTAGAAGTTCAGTCTACTATCATCAGGGCAGGGAACATGGTGGCACACAGGTGGACATGGTGCTGGAGAATTAGCTAAAACCTACATCCTGAGACATGGGCTTTTGAAACCTTAAAGCCCACTCCTAAACATACTTCTTCCAGCAAGGCCACACCTACTCCAGCAAGGCCACACCTCCTAATCCTTGTAATCCTTTCAAATAGTTTCACTCTGTGGTGACTAAGCATTCAAATTTATGAGTGTGTGTGTGTGTGTGTGTGTGTGTGTGTGTGTGTGTGTGTGTGGGGCATTTTCATTCAAACCACCACAAATATTGTGTTTGTCACACAAATATACTGTGATAAAGTTTAAATCAATAGAGTAGGCATATAGTAAGGGTTTGGCATCAATAATAAATAATAGATAGAGAAATATTAATAAAAATTTAAAAAGTTGACTAAATAGCCATTGGTGTTACTTGTTACAGAAGACTTGCTTAAGTCTTCATATGGTGTCAGTGGTTTTAGAACAATATGTTGCGTTAGTTAGAATAGGTTTTCTACTTATATTTTCAGTCCACAAAGTCAATGTCTCTTTTTTTTCCACATTAAGTAAGCACCCACACACTAGGCTGTAACTTTGGAGACCAAGGTATAACAGCAAAACTAGCATAGACTTTTAATTCTCACTTTCATAGACAGAAGTTTTGTTCTTATAGGTCTTAACATCAGCATATGTTCTTCATTTATTTAGTTGAGATTTAAACATAAATTATTACATTTATTTGTGTGTGTGTGTGTGTGTGCGTGTGTGCACATGTGTGTGTGCATGCCATGGTACATGTGTGGAGGTTAGAGGACAACATGTGGAATTGGTTCTTTCCTTCCACTGTGTGGGTCTTGGGGATTGAATCCAGGTCAGACTTGGTGGCAAGTGCCTTTATCCAGTGAGCCATCTTATTGGCTTGAGAATCTGCCTGTCTGTGTATGTGTTTCTCATATAACCTATGCTAGCCTAGAATTTACTGTGTAGCCCAGACTGACCTTGAACTTAGGTCTGTCCAACAACCCCTACCTTCTAAGTGCAGAGATTACAAGCATGAGCTGCCATGCCTAGCTATGCTGAGAACTTCTACCTTTTTGTTTACAAGAAACACTTTAGAGTTTCTCCCAGACTAAATAAAAAAAGGGTTACTTTTATATAAACACTGAAAACTGACATGACAGCTATCTGTGGTCACCCCACATGATCCCCTCAAGATTGGGCCCATTGTCATTCTCTCACAGCAGGAGGAAGGAGTGTTAAGGAAGGAAAGAGGCTTATATGGCTCTGCCCCCTGCTCAGGGATGTACAAGTGGTTTACAATCACTACACCCTTGGGTGGTGAGGCTGTTCATGGCTTGTCTTTATCCTGTAAGTCATCACTCACCCACACTCACATAAGTAACCCACAATCAACCGATTAATTGAGCTAGAGTTGGATGGACGCCTTGCTTTTGTTTGTTATGAATAGAAAGATATTTCTGGTGGAGTCACACACAAGCTGGTATCATGTAAAGTGGGGATACACTGGACAAAGATATGATTCATGTACTGCCTTGTATGGAGAAGGAGGGACAACTTAGACATTATTTCTGGAATTCTCTGTGCAACAGTGTTTGCACTGTGGTTGGCCATAGGTAACAAGCTAGAGAAAGTTGAGCTACGTATAAACATGTACCACAATTCAGGGAAGTCTCACAGAGTGAAATATGAGCAGGCCACCAAGTTGTTTTATACTTCAGGCTTCAATACCATCAATTCCCAGCCATTACAGAAGGCTGGTCCCTCATCCTATATTCAGTTTCTCCTGTGCCTGCTTCTCCTTTAAAAATAACCAGTATAAAATGACCCTAAGTTAAAGACACACACATCAAGGAGGTGTAGTCTAGGCTTTTACAGTGATTATGGATTGTCATGTTCTGAACCTCATTAACATACAATGAGAAATTCAACGGCAAAGTAAACATTAAGCTAAAGAACAATGCTTTAGGGGCCGTGACAAGAGGAAGAAGACAGAACAGAGTTCCAGCGTGGGGTGGGTACGAAGGTCTGAAGGTACTAATAGGGAGAGAGGGTCATGGTCAAGCATTTGAGGGGTGGAAAGAACTCAGTTCTATTACTGCCATGAAGCAGGGGCCTGTCTTATTGGGGCTGCTTTTGTTTTATTTGCTGTGTTGTTAACCTCTGCTCTGCCCCAGCTGTGCTTAACTTGGGGCCATAGGCAAGGGGAGAAGGGCACAACAAATTTAGTAGGAGGCATTTTAAGTGAGTAAAGCAATAAATCCTCATGTACCATGAGCCTGCCTAGGCTTCCCCAAACCTGGGAATTCAATTTTGTGCAGTGTACACAGTTTGCCAACCATGCTAGGTCACTGGGAGAACAGTTTGATATATTGCTATGGGAAGAAAATGCTCTGCCCATTTCTTCATTCAAATTAATGCCTTTTCATACTGGGTCGACAAGTGACAGATCACCTGAGAATATATCCTGGCTTCAAGTGATTTGATATCTCTTCTCTGTTTTCCTATCTTTATTTTCATCCCTTAGAAACAGTAAAGAGAAAACATTATTATTGTGATTGCTATAGACTCAGGACTTGCTTCATAAGCTCCACACCTCAGGGCTTGACATATGGCAGGCATTAAAAAGTGATGAATGGATAAATGACTAGATTTGGTCGATGTCTGCAGACTTCCCTGTTTCTTCCCAGAGGGTCACAGGAAGGTTTTACTTTGTTTCACTTTTTGACTATTTATTTATGTATTTATTCCCATGGTAGATGTCTGGAGGACACTATGTGTGTTATTCAGCTTGCCTTGAATGAAGGTCATGTTCTGGATGTTGCAAGAGTTGGTGGCCCTTTGAAAGTCTTGTTGGATGGCAGAGAGTTGCTTTATCTGAGGCAAATCCCTCCAAGACCGGCTTTTCCTGGTCCACATGAACTGTGAAGACCCAGATTCCTCACCCAGATGGGGGTGCTCCCAGCAGTTTTGGAGGTTGGCTGTCATTGAGCTACACCACAGAAGCACTTCCACTTTGACTCCCTTGCTCCCACTGGTGCTGACCAAGCTAGGATTCCATGACAACCCTCCCGCCTATTACACTCCATCTCAGACCATGCTTCCCTGGGAGGCCAACTGATCACATTTGTTTTTATTTTACATTTTACTCTAGCTTTCATCCTCACTGGCAACAACATCAGCTTGCCTTTATTGCACATTTGTTATGAGCTAGGGACACTGATTTGTATCATGCAATCCTCATGACAATCCCAGGAGAGGCCTTATTAGAGTCGTATGAGAAAATGAAGCTGGGATTCAAGGACTCCTGCGTAGCCACAGGACCAATTTTATTGGAACCAGAACTTGAAGCCGGCTAGGAACTTGAAATAAAAACAAAGGACACTATCAACAGATAGAAAGAAATTTTGTATATATCTCATAGAGTTTTATTCAACTGTAATGAAAAATGAAATGATGTCATTTATAGGAAAATAGATAGAACTGGAGATCAGCATGCTAAAAAAAATAAACAAGACTCTAAAAGCTAAGTGTACATATTTTTTCATTGGTGGAAACATTAAAAATATTAAAAAAAATGACATCAATGTGGACTGTTTAGGGGGAGGAAGAGGAACAGAAGTAATATATATTAATATATATATATTAATGCCAGGCCTGGTAGCTGAAACCTATAACCCCAGCCTTTGGGAAGATAAGGATTGCAGCTTCAAGGCCTACCTGAGCTACAGAGAAAACTTAGGGGAAACTAGGGCATTTTAGCCTGACTTTCTCTAAAAATAAAATATGAAGAAGGGCTGTGGCTGATCAGTGGTAGAGAGCCTGTCTAGTATTCATGAGGCCCTGTCTTCAGTTCTTAGTATATAAAAGGTTATAACAAAAACCATTATTTTGTACAGCAATAAAACCAAATAAATATAAATAAATGACAGGCATTAAAAAAAAAACTGTTCTGAAGAGCGCTGATGTTTTTTGTTGAAGATGGTTTGAAGCCAATGAGGTGGCATTATTTCTCTTCTATGGCCCTTTACAATAAGGCAGTAAGTTTCTTAGTATCATAAAAGTTATGAGAAGTCTGTGGGGAAACCTACCCACATTTCCTAAATGTATGTTCAATAAATTCCTGTATTTAGACTTTATTGCTTTGGACTTAACTCCTGCATTAGGCCCAAAGACCTGAACCTACATGCTGTCACTTGCTAAAGTCCCACACCACCAATCCTAAATGAGCTCTTGTTTATATGAACTTTTTGAGCACTCAGTCCAATTCCTGTCAGCGTGAGAAGGAAGCACCCTCCATTTCATTTTTATTCATTAAAAAATAAATCAAACAATCAAAAGAAACCAAAGGTTTGAGGTAACCTGACTCTAACACATCGTTTGTTTCCTCATTGTTCTGTTTCCATGTATCTGCATTACAAGGATAGTAGCTTAGAAAGGAGCCCTTTCTAGCTGGAATTGTGTACTCTTTGCTATTGTATATTAGCTGTGTGTCATGTGCTTTGGTTTTACAGTACCCTGTAGTTAAGAGTTTCCTTTGGAGTCTCAGAAGAGACTTTAGACTTGGGCTTTTAAAAAATGTTGAAACTGAAAGACTATGGAGGAAATCTGAAGTTGAACTAATACTATGGCATTATGCTATAAGCTTATGGGGGTTAGTGCTAGGCTTTTTAAATTTTATTTATTTATTTATTTATTTATTTTTAATGATATGACTGATAAATGATCCCTATAGGCTCATGTGTTGGAGTAATTAGCTGTAGCTGGTGGCATTGTTCTTGGAGGATGCACACAGAGCCTTCAGAAGGTGGGGTTTAGCTGGAGGAAGGTTTCTGGGGTAATAGTCAAGGACCTTGAGGGTTCTAGACAACTCTTGCTTTGGGACTAGTCTCTCTGCTTTTTGCTCGACTGAGGTGTAAGTAGGCAGCCATGGGTTTGTGTCACCATGTAACCATCTGCTGCTATGCCTTACTTGTCATGATGGACTATGTACTTTCAGATGTTGAGTCAAAATACATCATTTCTTTTTCCCTTAAATGGCTTCTTGCCAGGTATTTGGCACAGAAATGAGAAAAGTAACTCATACAGGATGCTATCTTTTCTGGACCAAATGTTATTAGGCAGCCCTAAGCAAGTAGTTTGTAATCTTTATAATACAAATATTTCATCTTGTGAAGGTCATGAAAAATTTAAAAAACTTTGAAATTCATCAACATCAATGTGAAGATTCAAACAATTTGAAAATCATTAGCAAGGTCACAGCTACAAGGAATCACTGAGTTCTTAACATTTTAAGATTTGGAAACAGCAGAAAGCTGATTTAGAAAAAAAAAAAGCTCATCTCTTCTGGGCTGGTGAGATGTCTCAGACAGTAAAAACTCTTGCCACCAAATCAGATGGCCAGAGTTCTATCTCTAGGATCTACATGGTAGAAGGGGAGCATTGACTCCTGTGACCTCCACATACATGCCATGGCATGAACAGATCCTCACACATATTCAGAATAAATAAATAAATAAATGTGATAAGAAAATCCAAGGAAATAAAACAAATCTCTTTTATAAAAATCTAACTTTGAAAAATTTGAGAAACCACAACTAATTGGGGGTTGGCACAGGAGATGAAACCTATTTCTATGATAATCTTATCTATGGTTTAGTTGCAAACAAAGATTATACATCAAGAGAGAATATGAATTAAGAGAATTGTAACATTGGAGTATATAAAATAAACCACAGACTTGGATAATCAGGGAGGAATTCCTAAAAATGCACAAATTAAGCTAGGCCTTAAAAGATAGACGAGTTCTGTACAGTTTCAGGATGGGCGTAGGGAAGATAACTCACCTTAAATAAGTGTTAAATCCCCAGACAAGCAGTATGAAGTCTTAGCTGACTGGCTTTGTGAGTATGGGCACTGATGCATCCTCATCCTAGGTTCTAGAAGACTGATCTTTTTCAGAGTCACTTTGACCTTCTGATTGACTGCCAGCATCTGGATTGTGATTTCCTCCACTGGCTGAGTCAGAGAGAGAAAACCCATGATTCTGGGAGCCCATAAATTACTTCTAGTTATTGCAACAACAAAAGACCTCTTTGAAGGTGACTTGCTCACTCCTTATTTTATAGCCCTAATATATCAAGGGGGAAGATGGAGTGGAATCAGTTACTACCAGGAGATCTAGGGTGTAGGAGAAGAGGGTGGTAACTGTCAAAGAAATTGAATGCTTTCTGTCAAAACTTAATTCAATTAGCCCTGATTCTATAAATAATAGAGCAAGGCTTCCCTCCCACACCTCTTCCTGTGCATCCTGAGATGACTATATTCTGAGTGCATTGCAATAGAGACTGTAAAAGTTAGGCAGTAATTAGCTCAGTTCTACTCATTTGCATTAATTTCTAGAAATGGAATATGTGCAGACTAAAAGAGGGACAACCAGTGGCTGGGGAGATGACTCAGTGGTTAAGAGTACTTGCTGTGCAAGCATGAGGACCCGAGTTTGTTTTCCCAGTATTCATGTAAAAGCCAGAAATGGGTAGAGGACAGAGACAGGTGAATCCTATGAGCTCTGGCCAGTCAGCTTAGCCAAAAGGGTAAACTCAAGGTTCCACGAGACCTTATCACCAGGGAGTAAGGTGGGGAGTAATAGAACAGGACACTGATGTTCTCTGCTGCCCTATACACACATGCATGTGTGTGCACCTCACACACGCACACACACACACACACACACACACACACACACACACACACACACCACCCCATATATGCATTCCCCCTACCCTCCCCAAGAAACAGCGAATTGTAAGATGTTTGAAATATTCAGGGAGGTATAGAGTAAAAAAGCTGAATGGAATAACAGACTTGACATCTTGCCTTCTTCTACACATGCCCTGTGATGTCAAATAGGCCCCTTTCCTCTTGGGTTCTTAAAACTACCAATCAGGTATTGCTTAAAGCTTTATATCAGCCAGCACAGCCACCATAGTGATGTCTATTGTCACTCATGTCATATGTCTACTGAGGGTCAGCAAGGGCTCAGCCCATGTCCCCTTGCTCTGGACTCATGCTGGTGGAGTAGCTGCCATTTCCATTGCTGTGGATTTCTGTGATGGGGGACATCAGTGTCTCCTACTGGCAATCAGCTGGCCTGGAAGTGACATATGACTTGTCTTCTTAGGTGTCACTGGAAAGAGCTAGTTTCACAGCCTCAAACAAACATAAAGAACCAGAAAGTAAAATTCTATCATGTAGTTGCCATACTGGAGTTTTATAATTCTTGAATTTCCATTGACTTCTGACTTTAAATTTATGCTTTTCATTTTGATTATGATTCCTGAATGGGTTAGGTTTTGGATATATCTCTTTAACCCACTCACTCATTGATAGTGCCTTCATTTCTTCATGGATGAGTTTATTCTGCCTGATGGTTCTACTAGCTGTGTGATCCTGAGCAATTGCTCCATGACTCAGGTTTCTCATCTGCATAATGGAAATAATAATGGTACCATCTTAGTATGGTTGTTGTGAGTTATTATTTACAATGGTACCTGGCCTATATTGAATGTTTGAAAAGTGCTAATCAGAGGATTTAGAGAGAGTTTAGAGAGGGTTTAGAGAGATGTCTCAGTGGTTAAGAACCCAAATTCAGCTCCTAACACCAATATAGTGACTCACAACTGTCTATACTTCATTCCAAGTAATTCAGTCACCTCTTCTGGCATCCCCTGGCTCCTGGTACAGACATGGTACACACATATACAGTAGATAGAACACTCATGCACATTAAATACATAATATGTCTTTTAAAGCACTAGCTATTACCAAGGGAGGCAAGGGACCCTAACTGTGCCACCCCATGAGATTGTTGTGAGGATCCAATGGGTATAGTACATGGCATGTGGCACTTACTTGAAAATGTTAACCTCTTTGGTGTCATCAAATGTGCAGCATTTGACAATATTGAGTTCACCCTCTATTTTTGAAACCTTTGTCACTCTTTGTTCCTCGACCCCATTTACTTATAATTCATCTCTTGCTTGGACTATGTACTAATTTTGAAGATGTTCCCCTGTTTTTTTTTTTTTAGCACTTTATATGGCTCAGTGTTCCTTCCGAGGCTGTCTACTCTTTGTGTTTTTGACATGTGCTTCCTCATTCTCAGGACATCCACTTTTTCAATGATAGGTTTTAAAGTCTCACATTTCCATCCCCACATTTTTTCCCTTGTTTACCAACTTTGTCTTCATGAATATCCCATGGAACCTCACACTTTTGTAACATAACTCTTTATCTCTTCATCATTATCATCCATCTAGCTATTACCATTTCTTTATTGACTCAGCATGACAGCACAGAGCTTTGAAATTATACAGGTCCAAATTGGAATCATTGCTGTATACCAGGCACGTGAACTTGGATAAGTGACCTTCTTTGCAGACCTTGCAAACAAGGACACATATAATGCCCACATTGTGGGTTTAATCTGGTTTGAATAGGATCATTATGCAAATCACTAGCATAGTATGTTGACCGTAAGTGTTCTGCATAATGATGTATTGTTTGATGATGGACTGCACACATATTAGTTGTACCTAAGGTTATAGTAATACCAGTTTGTATAAACACACTCTATGCTGTTCATATAACCATGGGATCACTTAATGAAGCATTTTTTAGTATCATGCTACTATTATACATAATAATGCTGATGCTATCCATAACTCAGGTACTTCTGCTCTGTTTGGACATTATTTCTTTTGCCTAGATGACAATGACAGCCATCTTATTGATTTATTTTCCTGGATAGTCTGGCCCTGCCCACCTCTACTGATTATTATTTTTTTTGAGATAGGGTTTCTCTGTGTAGCTCTGGCTATCCTATAACTCACTCTCTAAGCCAGGCTAGCCTCAGACTCACAGAGATCCACCTGCCTCTGCCTCTCAAGTGCTGAAATTAAAGGCATATGCCACCACCACCTGGCTCTACTGATTCTTAAGTTCAGGATAATTCCCTCCCTATACATAAGCTCTGATCACTGAATTTCACCAGTTAGGACTTTCAGATACTTCCTAGTTTCCTAAAGAATAAAGGTAAAACATATTTGATCCTTTTGTTACAACTTTGCTAATTTACAGCACTGCCCTCCACAGTTGGCACAGGATACAGTGTCTGATAACAGTTCCACCAGGATTGGACATTGCAATTCCGGGGAACCTTCCACATTCCATTCTCGATGAGTGGCAGCTAGAATATAGCAAGGCTTCCTGGACAGAACAGTAGCCTTCCAGAGTGCTGAATTTTCATGTGGTCCATGTTCTTAGATCGACAGCAGTAGCTTTGAGCCTTAGTTGTAAAGTGAGGATGTCAAGGCTCGATCTGCTTTCTCTTGCAGTTAGGGATGTGAAAGGCTTGTGGACTAGAAGTATAGTTTGTCATTATGCTCCTGCTGTTATTATCATCAGTAGTGACTGCACACAGTTTGGACAAAGTAGAACCTAATTGCTGTAGCCAGTTTGTAAGATAAAAGTCCCATTATGGTGGGCATGTGATAGGCCTAAGGAGATTACTTATTTATAATTTAAACTGCTTCATTTACTTATTTGGCAGTCCTCATAATAGTTAAAAAAAGAAGCCTAGCAAAAAAGGAGAAAATAAAAACACCCACATGGGAGTGAGTGTTATTAATTCTTTCATATATTTCCTGGTAGAATCTTTCCCAAGCATATTTGCTGTGCACATGGTTTTATAGCCTTCTTTTCTCTCCATTTAATGTACCACAAACCTCTTTTCACATTAACAAATGCACCTTCAGAGTGTGATTATGAATGGCTGTGTAGTTTTCCACCGAGGAACTAGGCTTCCACTTACTTACCAGCACATTCTTGCTAGCCTTTAGGGTGATTCTTCTCTGTTTCACATAGCCTGCAAGGAACATCTTCATAGCTGAAACTCTGTGTGCACCCATGCTTTTCCCTCAGGTTAGACCACAGCCGTGGAATTATAGGGTAAAAAAAATACTCAACATTTTTACAAAAGCCTTTTACGGAGAACTAACCATTGCCCTCTAGTAAGATTTTTAAATACAGTTGGATTTTTGAAGGTCGTTTCTGCCTAATAGAGTAGAGGGAAAGTATTAAATAAACTTTGAACTTTCAAATGGAATTAATTTCTGTCAGGCTATAATAAAGGTTTTTAGTGAGAAGTGTTTCTAATGCTAGCTGGGGAAATGCTGCTGAGTGAGAGAGCAGAAGGCATGCCAAGCTCTATTAACAACTCTTTGGCTGCCTTTCTCATTAGGTCTGTTTAATATTTAAGAGTTAGATCATAATTTATATGGCATAAAGTGTCACTTTAGTTGATTTTAGTGGGGATAGGCAAATGTTCACACATAACTGATTTTCCCCAGGCATATGGAGAGATAGCATTCCCCAGTTACTTGGGGTCTAGCCAATGACCTGTGAATCCAGTGATGTGGGTCATTTTTGGGGTGAAGGACTTAATTGTCAACAGAAGATCCCCCTGGAAATCTCTTCTGCATGTTGAGAGATGGTACCCTGCAGGATGAAAGAGCATCCCCTAGCTCAGGTCTCCGAGTATCTTATGGAGATAGTTGCCCTGGAGGGTCTTCCCTTGCTCATGGCAGACTTTGTGAAAAGGAGAAAGAAATTTGTACTAACTCATTAACTTTGTGGCTTTTTTTTTGAAAGATGAAGCATAGTTCAAAATATTCCTACTAAGATATGATTCTATGCTGAGTGCTATGGAGGACAGTAGGAAGGAAGCATGAAAATAATCTCTGATCACAAAGAAAAGAAAGCTTTTATAGTAATATGGCATATACCAATTGTTTGTTGAATAATGTATATATGCACCAAATATTTTTTAATTATGATTTTTCTTATTTTACATATTGATCCCAGTTCCCTCTCCCTTCCACCCTCCCATCCTCCCATGCTCCCTGAACCCCCTCCCATCCCATTCCCCACCCACTCCACAGAGAGAGTGAGGCCTTCCAGGAGGGGTCATCAAAATCTGTCAAGTTGGAGTATGGTCTAGGCCCTCCCTCCTGCCTTTAGGTTAGGAGAGTAACCCTCCATGGGGAATGTGCTCCCAAAATCCTTTTGTGCACCAGGGATACATCCTGGTTCCACTGTCAGAGGTCTGATAGACTGCCCATACCTTCTAACTGAGATCCACATTCAGGGGGTCTGAGTTGGTCCAATGCTGCTTTCCCAGCTATCAGTCTGGGGGTCCATGAGCTCCCCTTTGTTCAGGTCTGTCTCTGTGGGTTTCTGTAGCCTGGCCTTGACTGCTTTTCTTAACACTCCTCCCTCTCTGCACCTGGATTCCAGGAGTTCAGATCAGTGTTTAGCTGTGGATGTCTGCATCTCTTTCCATCAGCTACTAGATGAGGGCTCTATGATGGCATATAAGTTAACAATCTCATTATCAGGGAAGGGCATTTAAGATAGCCTTTCCACTGTTGCTCAGATTGTTAGGTGGGGTCACCCTTGTAGGTCTCTGGATATTTCTCTAGATTCAGTTTTCTCTTCAAACCTATAATGGCTCCCTCTATTATGGTATCTCTTTTCTTGCTCTGGTCTATTCATCCCCTGACTCAATCTTCCCATATGTTCTCCTCTCCTCCCCTTCTCTTTCTCCTAACTCCCTCTCCACTCACTGAACTCCTCCGATTCCCAATATGCTCAGGAGATCTTGTCCCTTTCCCCTTTTGTGAGGGGCTTCGTATGAATATCTTAGGTTCCTCCTTGTATCCTAGTTTCTCTGGTGTTGTGAATTATAGGCTGGTGATCCTTTGCTCTATGTCTAATATCCACTTATGAGTGAGTACATACCATGTTCCTCATTTTGTGACTGGGTTACCTCACTCAGGATGGTTTCTTCTAGTTCCATCCATTTGCCTGCAAATTTCAAGATTCTTTCCCCCCTCCACTCAGTAATATTCCATTGTGTACATGTACCACATCTTCTTTATCCATTCTTCAATTGAGGGACATCTAGGTAGCTTCCAGGTTCTTGCTATTACAAATAATGCTGCTATGAACATAGTTGAATAGATGTCTTTGTTGCATGGATGCGCATCTTTTGGGTATATGCCTAAGAGTGGAATTGCTGGTTTCTGTGGTAGACTGGTTACCATTTTCCTGAGGAACTGCCATACTGATCTCCATAATGCCGGTACAAGTTTGCACATCCTCTTCAGCAGAAGTTGTCATTGGTGTTTCTAATTTTAGCCATTCTGACAGGAGTAAGATGGTATCTCAGAGTTGCTTTGATTTGCATTTCCCTGATGACTAAGAATGTTGAACACTTTCTTAAGTGTCTTTCAGCCATTTTGCATTTCTCTATTGAGAATTCTCTATTCAGTTCGGTACCCCACTTTTTAATAGGGTTATTTGGTGTTTTGGTGGCTAGTTTCTTGAGTTCTTTGTATATTTTGAAGATCAGTCCTCTGTCAGATGTGGGGTTGGTGCAGATTTTTTCCTACTTTCTGGGCTGCCATTTGGTCTTGATGACTTTGTCCTTTGCCTTACAGAAACTTCTCAGTTTCAGGAGGTCCCATTTATTAATTGTCAATCTCAGTGTTTGTGCTACTGTTGTTATATCCAGGAAGCAGTCTCCTGTACCAATTTGTTTAAGGGTACCTCCCACTTCTCTTTTAAGAGGTCCAGAGTGGCTGGATTTATGTTGAGGTCTTTGATCCATTTGGACTTGAGTTTTGTGCATGGTGATAGATATGGATCTATCTGCAGTCTTCTACATACCATCATCCAATTATGCCAGCACCATTTGTCAAAGATTCTTTCTTTTTTTCATTGTATTTTAACTTCTTTGCCAAAAATCAATTGTTTGTAGGTGTGTGGGTTAAAATCAGGGTTTTCAATTTGATTCCATTGGTCTACTGTCTATTTTTGCTGTTTTCAGGATTATAACTCTATAATAGAGCTTGAAGTCAGGGATGGTGATGCCTCTGGAAGTTCCTTTATTGTACAGGGTTGTTTTTGGCTATCCTGGGTGTTTTGTTTTTCCATATAAAGTTGATTATTGTCCTTTAAAGGTCTGTAAAGAATTGTGCTGGGATTTTGATGGCGATTGCATTGAATTTGTAGATTGCTTGTGGCAAGATTGCCATTTTTTTTTTTTTTACTGTGTTGATCCTACCTATCTAAGAGCATGGGAGATCTTTCCATTTTCTGGTATCTTCTTTAATTTCTTTCTTGAAAAACTCAAAGTTCTTGCTATACCGGTCTTTTACTTGCTTGGTTAGAGTTATCCCACAATATTTTATGTTATTTGTGGCTATTGTAAAGGGTGATGTTTCTCTGATTTCTTTCTCAGCCCATTTATTGTCTGTATATAGTAGGGGTACTGATTTTTTTATGTTAATCTTGCATCCTGACACTTTTCTGAAGGTGTTTATCAGCTGTCAAAGTTCCCTGGTAGAGTTTTTTAGGTCACTTATGTCATATCATCTGCAAATAGTAAAAGCTTGAATTTTTTATTTCCAATTTGTATCCCCTTGATCGCCTTATTTTTATTGTTCTACCTAGAACTTCAAGTACAATATTGAAGAGATATGGAGAAAGTGGACAACCTTTTCTTGTTTTTGATTTTAGAGGAATCATGTTGAGTTTCTCTCCATTTAGTTTGATGTTGGCTGTTGGTTTACTATATATTTTATTATGTTTATGTGTGCTTCTGTTATCCCTGATCTCTCCGAGACTTTTATCATGAAGGGTTGTGGATTTTGTCAAAGACTTTTTCAGCATTTAGTGAGATGATCATCTGGTTTTTCTTTTTCAGTTTGCTTATATGGTGGATCACATTGATAGATTTTCATATGTTGAGCTATCCCTGCAACCCATGGATGAAGCCTACTCGGTCATGGTGGATCATTTCTCTGATGTTTTCTTGGATTTGATTTGCCAGTGTTTTGCTGAATAGTTTTGCATTAATATTCATGAGAGATATTAGTCTATATTTCTCTTTCTTAACTGTGTCTTTGTGTGGCTTTGGTACCAAGGTAATTGTAGCTTCATAAAAGAGTTTGGCAATGGCAATGACCCTTCTGATTAGAGGAGTATTGGTATTAGCTGTTATTTGAATTTCTGGTCGAATTCTGCATTGAAGCCATCTGGCCCTGGGCTTTTTTTGGTTGGAAGACTTTTGATAACTGTTATATCATCTTCAGTCAGCCTTAAATTGGGTTCCCAATCCTAGCAGCTGGCAGAAAAAGAAAAGGAAGTACTTAAGTCTATATTTTAATTAAATTTTGAGAATTTCTGAGTACTGTATTTACATCATTTCCCCTCCCTTTTCTCCTTCCAAGACCCTCACCCAATTCCTCTCAACATTCATGGTCTCTTTCTTTAATTATTGTGTATACACAAATGTAAATATGTGAATTCAGCCTGCTGAGTTTGTTTGGTGTTCCGTGTGTGTGTGTGTGTGTGTGTGTGTGTGTGTGTGTGTGTGTGTGTGTGTGTGTTTTAGGGTTTTTTTTTTTAAAGGAAGTAAAAAGAAATGTTTGGTAATTTAGTAGAATTCTGGCACCTTTGCTTAGAAGTAATTGAGTTCAGGGAGGTGAAACCCTGATAGCAGAATGCCCAAATGGACAAATGAACATTGTTACACTGGGTACTACAGCCTTGATGTCTTTCTGTTATGCTTGTCAGTGTTTCCCTGTGTTTATTGTTTGCTTGCTCTTTGAGCATCAGGACAATTTGAAGAGACTCATGTGCCTTTCTGGCAAGCTGATCACAAGGGCAAGAGAATGCCAGTTGTCGAACCGGTTTCTTGTAGTGGGTGAATGTGGCTGTGTGTGCAGTCTAGCGGAGCATGGGGCAGACTGGAGGCTGTCAGATGTAGCCACTGACTCAGGCACTGGCAGCATTGGACTGAGGCAGCAGGCAGAGTTGTCATTATGTTAATGGTACCCCCGGAGCCAGAGCCAGTGACCCTTGGGAGAAGCAAGAACGTTTGAAGGTCCATTTGAAGTCTTTGTGCCATCAGTTTGAAGGCTCATGACACCTGTGCTTGGCACCTCCTAATTGATTTTATTTTTCACTTGCATGGAGACCATTGCTCCATTAAAGCCCAGTGCCCTTGTAGACCTAATGGAAGATTAAAGAGAGGCATGTATTGGAGGTGGCTGCCAGGTACAGCTGTTTGGATTGGGGGCTCTAGAGACAGACTGCCTGGATTAGAATCTCAGCCTTTGGCCTCTGTGGTCATTTAGTTCAGGCAGGAAATGTCACTTGTCTGCTCCCTGTCTACTTTCTCACCTGTACAGAGGGAGCGATTGTAATTACTGCTGGGGGTGGTGGTAGGCATATGAAGTCAGTTAATACACGGAAAACAGATTACAAGGGGCCTTTATTTCATGCCCGATCAATGATGGAAGAGAGAACACTGGAAAGGGCTGATGTTCCTGAATGAGTCTTTTTTTTTTCCTTTTCAGTTTTTCAAGCCAGGGCTTCTCTGTGTAGCTTTGGAGCCTGTCCTGGAACTAGCTCTGTAGACCAAGAAGGCCTCAAACTCACAGAGATCCACCTGGCCTCTGCCTCCAGAGTGCTGGGATTGAAGGTGTGGGCCACCAACACCTGGCTTCTAAATGAGTCTTGGTGTAGCAATCAGCATGTAGGTGACCTCAGACACCTCCTATGCTCTTTATGGAGTTGGGTTGAAATGTGGCCCCTTGAGGTACCATGGCAGAGGTTCTTAGCAAGCAGTTTACCCTCCCTCCCTGCATCTCAATCTCGCTATCTTTAAAGTGGTTGAGATAGTTTTCTGTCTTTAGCTAAGAATTTGAGTCTGATATTGGAGGTCATGAATGAAGGGGGGGGTCCTTTTTGGGGCTGCCCATGTGAGCCAAAACCTTTGGGTCAGTAGGGATCTCTGAGTTGAGGGTTATCATCTGGAGGACTTGTCATCCATTTGGAACAGGCCCAGGAGGAGGTAGTATACACAGGCCTCCAATCTCCACCTAAACTAGCTGTCTCTAGCTTTCAGCTCCCTCATCTAGAAATCAGGAGTGTCCATTTTGAAGAGCCTAAGGAGAAGAGCATGGTAATGAACCCGGTAATCAGGCACTGGGGCAGGAGAGGCTCTGAGAAACTTAGGAAAATGTGAAGGCTACAGTTAGAGGAATGGCAAAATGGAGTTCTTAATAGGTCTAAATAATAAAAACCCAGAGTCAGATACAGAGGAAAATGCTGTGAGATCAGAGAGAAGGAGCAAGTGAAAGCCACCTTTACCTCATTAGCTTCTGGGGGGGAGTGTCAGTTCCTATTCCTTCCCACTCATATCCTCTCTTCACCCAGCCATCTCACTTCCTGTTTCTGCCCAGCCATCTTACTTTGTGTTTGCCCATACAGACCTCCAGACCTCTATGGTTGGCTAGTGGCAAGCTCCATCCTCTGATCTTCAGGCTTTATTTGTACAAGCAAGATATCACCACAATAGCCCAAACATCACATATCTCCCTGCAGAGAGCAGACCTAGCCATTGTACTGGGAATATCTATAATTTTGATATAATTTAACACCTGGTCCAACCTCAGAGAAAACTGTTGAAAGGCAACAAAGTAAAAGTTGCTTATTTTATGCCAAAGCCAGTTCTCAGGGTTTTGCCTGTGTTATCTTGTTTGGCTTCCAGTCAAGGCTAGCAGAACTGCTGTCATTACTTTCTCAGAGGTGAAGCCATGGGAGCTAAACCAGGATAAGTTGTTTTCCCACCATCACCAGTTTGGCAGCCTGGGAACTGGTATTAATTTTTTTCCTGTGGTTGGAAATCCCAGTTTTATTTTAGCTAATACTAACTTGAAGGAGAAAATTCTGCTGGGTTCAACCCCCAACTCTGTTTCCCTCCCCTAAAATATAGAGGCTATTGATGACTTAGCTTTTGGCAGATCTGTTTGCTTCATTCCTTAGTTGTCATAAGTTCCAACATTGACTCATTTTTCCCATACCCCATCCAGATTCCACAGTGCCAAGGCCCCAGCACTGTCAGACTCTGTCCCTCAGTCTGCCAGGGCTGATGCCCTGATCTTTCAGTTGGGGACAGGTCTCCGGAGAGGAGTTTTCCATTAGCTCCTCTCCATTCCCAGTGATTTTTAGGGAGAGGCATCTTTGGGTGTTGTTGAGATTACAAACTGGCAGAGTGTGGAAAAACAGATGACTTTTTGGGCTCTCTGGGTTTCTTACCAGCCCTGCTATAGTCTCTGAACTCACTGAGTTCACATAATCTATTTAATTCTTGGGCTGACTCCTATAGACCTTTGAGATTCCAACCTTTGCTTCAGACTAGCTTCATAGCCCTGTATCTATCTAGAAAGACCCAGTGTCAAGCCTGGCTCTACCCTTAAAGGTGGGTGACATGGCAATCCATTTCTCCGCTCTGACTTTCAGTACTTATTTAGACTAGGGTTGAGCTTGTAGTGAGTTCCCAGGAAACATTACAAGCAGTCTGAATAGTATTTTGAATCTAAAGAATGGAATCCCAGTGGGTTTATGGTTATGGTTCCCATTAGTCTTCTGGGAGCTGACATTCTATGGCTTTCCATGACTAGAATTTTCCTTAATCCTCTCATTGTGCAAGATTGATTGTGTAATACTACCTTCCCATTTCTGCTCAAGGAAAAGTGAGACAGAAAGCCTTAATGTTTGTAGTACAGTCCTATGGTCTATGGTTATTGCGTATAGGCTCTCAGTTCAGTGCTCTTTATTATAGGTATTTATAGTGGGCCTATTAGATAGATGGTATTGATGAACTTAGAGATGAAAAATTGATTTATAGATTGCCAAGTGTCATGGTAGTTGAATATAGGCCACATTTGTCAAAATTGAGGTCTTATCAGCTGGCGATAATTTACTGGCATCCCTAAGCCACAGTCTTATCTCATCTATGAAATAGAATTTTCTTGAGATTGCCTCTAAAATCCTTTCCAGCCCAAAGCACTAGAACCCTCTACCTGTCTCACGGATGTACCTCTGTTTCCTTCCCACTGGTGAAGTTGAAGCCAGATGTAATGATGCATGCCTAGGATCCCAGCACTTGGGAGGTGGGGGCAAGATGGTCTCATGGCCAATTTGAGCTACATAGTGAACGTGTCCCAAAAAATAAACCACAAAAAGCAAAGCTAAACTTGGCAGAATACCTCCATCAGGGCCTGTGTCCTTTACCTCTTTCTTTGAAGATGATGTGTGAAAATGGTTTTTATACCAGAGAAGGAAGTTGGTAATAAAAGCTGGCTTTTTAGCTGCCCTAATTTCTCTTTAGGAAGAATGAACATATTGTTTTAATTAATCATATGAAAGCAAAATTAGCATGATTGTGTGATAGGCGTTGTAAATCATCCTGATCCACATCGGCAAGCAAAGAGCATTTAGTTACCCAGGAGTTGTTAAAGATTTTATCTACCCAAGTGAAAATTCAATTAGTCCTAGTTTCAGCTTATATAAAATACAGGATTTTCAGCTGTGGGAAAATACTCTGTGTGGATGTGAATACCACCTTATGCCACTTTGATAAATTACTATAATTAACTGTATCCTATTCCAGCTAAACAAAATTTACTGAACTGTTGCTCTATAAATGGGATATCAGCTCTCCCCTTGTTGGGGAGATTGCTCTGATCTCTACATGATATTGCTTTGAATATTGTGCTTTTTAAAAATGCTGAGTTCTAAAAATATCTACAAAACTCTAGTTGGCACCAGATAGAGGTGCTTGGTTTTCATCCTACTTCACCTACCCGCGCCCCCCCTCCCCGCCCCGGAGTAGGAATTTCGGCTGTGGGCTTCTCTATGATTCAATTAAATGTGCTACGTTTAATTAGCTAACTGGGGAAACACTGTGTAGGATCAACTTGGAACACCCTAATAACTTAGCCAAAGGGCTGAGTTATTCTAGGAAGGGCAGAGGACGATGGAGGAGGGGTGGAGACTCAATTGTAGTGAACTGGCACAAATTCTGCTTCCTATCCTTTGCTATTCATACAGACCAGGTTCTACCCTCTTTCTCTTCTCTCTATGTCTTACCTGCATGGTAAGGTGATGTTTCCTCAGAAACCTGCCAAAGAGATTTGTAGCTATCTTCCTTCCTTCCTTCCTTCCTTCCTTCCTTCCTTCCTTCCTTCCTTCCTTCCTTCCTTCCTCCCTCCCTCCCCCCCCCCTCCTCCTCCCTCCCTCCCTTCCTTCCTTCCTTCCTTCCTTCCTTCCTTCCTTCCTTCCTTCCTTCCTTTTTCTCCCTTCCTACTTTCCTCTCTTTATTCTTTTCTCATCCCTTCCTTTCTTTCTCTCTTTCCTTCTTTCCTTTTCAATCTTTTTCCTTCCATCTCCCTCCTTTGATCCTCATCCCTCTCTCCTTTTTTTTTTTTAAAAGAGGTCTCATATAGGTCATTTTGGCCTCAGACTTACCAAGTAGCAAAAGATGACCCTAGAGTTCTTATTCTTTTGCCACTTCTAGAGTGTTGGGATTACAGGTGTGCATCTCTATGCCTGTTTTAAGTGGGTGATGGACATGGAACCCAGGGTTGTATGCATGCTAGGCAAGAGCTCTACCAATAAAATTGTATTTGGTGCAGTAGGCCTGCTTTGTCCTGAGAACATTTGTTAGGTCTGTGGCATGTTCTTCCTTGATCCATCAATGTATCCCTCAGTTCCTTGATATCATCTCCTTCTCCATCCTCTGCTGGGTTTAATTCTCAGTAAAGGAATAGCACAGACCTGGAAGGATTCCTCCTCCAGCTTCCTCCTGAATCTCATTGTGCCAATGGTTCAACTCACAGATATGTTCTGCTTTGGATCACAGAATTTTTAAGTCATCTTTTAGCAGTACAGATCCTATTCTTTTAGTGGAAACTTTATGACTTAATTGCTTCCCCTGAATCACTTCTTTTTTATGCTCTCACATCAAGCTTTAGGTAAAACATTTTATTTAGATCAGAAGAGTGTTGAAACAGAATTAAAGGGAGAGGAGTGTCTAAGACTGACCACTGTTGAAGGAAAAAGGCCTAGGGCCAGAAAGAACCTAGGGTATTAAGAAATTATTAACCATCACCCTTATTAACTCTCACTGAATGTATTCTGCATGTCAAGCCTGTTACAAAGAGTTTTGAATGTACTTTCCTCCTTAATCCTTTCTGGGGTCTTGTGAAATGGATACTGTTAGGCTAAGTTTACAGAGTAGGAACGGATGCCTATGAATCTGCTCAGGCTTACATCAGTAGCGTTAAACAGTGTTTGAAGTCACATCCTGTCTAGCACTGAAGGCCATGTTCTTAGCCTCTAGGCCGCCTGCTTCCTTGGCTAATATTTGTGTAAATATCAAAGCATTCAAAATGATTTGCTCTCATCCTTTCTGGCTTACTTGTATCGTAGGATGCTTCCCTGGCCTGATGAGGAAGTCATGCTGGCTAGCAGCTAGGACTTAATGCGACTCCAGAGATTTTTTGCAGATGTGTTTTGCACATGTGTTGGCCCTCATGTGTCAAAAACGTGGAAGTATGTAAACATTGTCAAATCACTCTTGCACCCAAGGCAGCTAGGTTCTCTGTCAGTTGAGATTCTACATTGCTTTACAGGTACAGTGACTCATCTCTAATGACCTGCTATTGAGGCTTTCTGAGTTCATTTCAGGAGACATGGCAGATGAATGTGTCATAGCCCTCAGGGATGTGTCACCAGCTGCAGGGTGAGAGAGGAGATAGTAATCCACCAAGTGGCAGTGTTGTGCTGCATGCTGTGTGTGTAACAGTGACCTCCCAATGAGTTCTGAGGATTGGGTGAGGACATGTATGTAAATGGCTTTTGTCCTTGAGGCTTATTTATTATTATGTGTTCCAGTGTTTTTCCTCTATGTATGTCTGTGCTTCATGTGCATGCATCATACCCTCAAAGACAAGAAAAGGGCATTGGGTTCTGTGGAACCCGAGTTACAGGTGGTTTTGAGCCACTGTGTGGGTGCTGGGAATTGAACCAAGGTCCTCTGTGAGAATAGCCATTGTCTTCAACCACTAAGCCTCCTCCCCAGTCTCTGTGAAGTAGGTTTAAGTCTGAGAAACTGTACACCTGTAGGAGAAATCTTCACTTAATGTAGTGGATATTGGTGCTGTTTTTGGTTAACCTGCAATTGTTTTCTATTGGAGTAGGTCAGCATGACTTGTTGCCCTGGAATGAGGGAAGCTCCTCTTTCCAGGCCTCAGGTACACTCCCAGGCCTCAGGTTCACTCCCAGGCCTCAGGTTCACTCCCAGGTCCTAGGCACAGTTACAAGGCTCCATCCTAGGTGCTTAGAAGATGATGTTCCAGCTCTTCCTTTAGCAAGTCCCAGCTGTTTCTATAGATGTGTAGAAAGAGGCTTGTTCCTCACAGACCTGGGAGGAAATGTTTCCAAGGAGGTTTAATAATATTTTATTTGGGGAGAAGTCACTGACATGAGAAACTGATGACCTGCAAGTTTCCACTCCAAGGATCCACATCTAGGCTGCTCTCAGTGACCGACTGGAACCAAGAGGGAGTGGGCGTCTGGGACCCCAGACCTAACCTAACTCTCATCATCTCCATCCCTATGACCATGAATGGGCATGGTAAGTGCTACAGGTGCAGGCGGGGTGGATATCTCACTACACACGGAGGTTAATTTTAGGTCTTGATTTGACTAAAGTATTGGGGAAAACATGAACAAGTGTGTCTGTTCACGTGTTTCCAGGGGAGACTTGCCTGAGGGGATGATCCACACTCCAGGTAGCTGGGCACTGTTCAGTAGACCAGGCCCTGATAAAACAAAGGCAAGTGTGTGAGTGAGCGACTCGTCACTGTGACAGCTACTGTAATAGTCAACTTAGTAAGGAAAGTACAGTGGCTCAGAGCAACAGCTTTTAGTTCATGTTTTTGTTTTTTTTTTTCTTTTGCTCTATTTTTGGTTTGGTTTTTCAAAACAAGGTTTCTCTGCAGCTTTGGAACCTGTCTTGCAACCACCTTTGTAGACCACCTTGGCCTCAAACTCACAGAGATCCAACTGCCTCTGTCTCCTGAGCACTGGGATTAAAGGTGACTTTGTCACCACCGCCTGGCAAGGCCACACTTCTTGATAGTGCCACTTCATGGTGACCAAGCTTGCAAATCTATGAGTGTATGGGGACATTCCTATTCCAACCACCCACTAATATAGTGACACGTCTTTTTAAAGTTAAAAAGACTTTGTGTTTGTGCATGTGTAGTGTTTGTGTATGTTTGCATATGCATGTGTGTTCACATGTGCCTGGATGCAAGTTATCGATATTGGGTGTTTTAGTTTGTCTCCACTTTACTTTTTGGAATGTGGTTCCTCACTGAACCAAGAGCTAAATGACTGGCCAGATGGGCTAGATAGCAAACTCTGGGAATCTGCCTGTCTCTACTACTTTCTTCTCTAGCTGCTTGGTTTTTCTGTGAGTTGTGCTGGTGATAGGAACTCAGTTCCCCATGCTTACACAGCAGGTACTTGGCCACCTGAGTCATCTTCCCAGCCCTGATACCCCCTTTGAAAAAATCCAGCAGTGCGCCTAAGTTTAGATGTGAAAAGCTGGAACTTCCAGACAAATGGTGTCAAGGCTATGGGAACAGAAACAGAGGACAGAAGCAAAACAAAGCACTCACAGACGTAAAGAATCACTGGAGTATTTTACATTTCTTTGTTGACTTCTGTTCTCTGGCCTGATGATACTGTAATTTTATATAGTTAAAAGCCAAGTGGAAGTAGCATTTTTTCACCTAATAGAATATCCTACGTTCACCTAATAGAATATCCTATGTGTTTCACTCTGCTCCTGCACAGAACATCCTACTCAATGGCAATTCTGAATGGTTCCAGAACATTCTGTTAAATATATATACCTTAAAGTTTTTGGCCTGCTTTTTTTGTTGGGTTTTTCTTTCTTTGTTTCTTTTCTTTTCTTTTCTTTTCTTTTCTTTTCTTTTCTTTTCTTTTCTTTTCTTTTTTCTCTGTTAATAGACAGGGTCTCTGCATAACTCTGGCAGCTGGAACTCACTATGTAGACCAGGATGACCTTGAACTCACAGAGACTGTCCTGCCTCTGCCTCTTGAGTGCTGTATCTTTCTATTTTCATTTGTCTGCTGCTATCAGTTAATCTGCTCATGGACTTAAGAAACATTTAGTGACCTGGAGTCATGTTTTGAGCAGTGAGGATATTGAGGAAGAATATTGGCCCTGGTCTGGTAAGGCAGAAGGCCAAGTAACCTGAGTAAGTGCAAAGGCATAATAAGGGTCATAAATAAATCAAGATGACTGAGAGCCTGAATAATTGGTGAGAGTGGGTGGATAAGAGAAAAGAGAAACCAGTCTTAGAAAGTATCTTACCGTTGTTCAGACAACGGTGACAAACTATGGGTATCTGAGGGCCAAGGCTTTCAGAAGGCTTATTGTGTGAGAACTTCATAAACATCAGAAACTTACTACCCTCAGTTCTGAGAGATGGAGATTCCAAGATCAAGGGATCAGTGTTAGATCATGGACCTATTGCTATGAGATGAAGCTGCTTCAAAAGACCAGCCTGGGAGGATCCAGCTCCCTCCTCCGGGCCCCCACCCATCCTTGGCAGCCTATCACTTAGAATAAAGTTGGGAAAGCAAGTCCGACTTCTGCTGCCTGCTGCCTAGGACCAGGGCAACTTTGAAGCCTGGTCCCACTTAGTGCCTACTCTGGCCACGTGGTATAAAGCTTGCCCAGTTACCCCCAGAAACACAAAAATGAGAAGCACCCCACCTTGTTCTCTGGATTTAAAAGTCCCATTTCAGCTTCCTATGGCCATGGAGCCGAGTCTGTCCTGATGATCTCCAGCTTCAAGGCTGATCCTCACTTAATGTGTGATGATCTTCAGCTTCAAGGTTGATCCTCACTTCTTGGGTGATGATCTCAAGCTTCAAGTCTAATCCTCACTTCCTGTCTTGTCTCCAGTTTGAAGGCTGATCTCACTTCCTGTGTGATGATCTCCAGCTTCAAGGGTGAGCCTCACTTCTTGTGGTCACAAGACTCTTATCTCCTAACAAGGATCTTGAAGGGCAACCATTTGTCAGCTCCTTTCTACAACTCACTTCTTTTTAATTTTTATTTTCTCTAATACATTACATCCCAACCATAGTTTCCCCTTCATCCACCCTTTCTATTCTCTCCCTGCACTCCCCCCACCCCCACCCCCAGATCTACTCCTTCATTTCCTTAAAAAAAAAAAAAGGCAGGCCTCCCAGGGATAGCAACTGAACAACACATAATATGTTACAATAAGAGTAGCCTCATATCAAGGCTGGACAAAGTAACCCAGGAGGAGGAAAAGGGTCCCCAAAAGCATGCCAAAGAGTCAGAGAAACTGCCCCTCCCACTGCCACTGTTAGGAGTCTCACGAAGCTATACAACCATAACATATGCAGAGGACCAATACAGGATTTATGTTTGCTGTCAGTCTCTGTAAGCCCTTATGAGAACTGTTTAGTTGATTCTTTGGACACTGTTCTTGTGGTGTCCTCCACCCCTCTGGCTCTTATAATTATTCCCCCATCTTTTGTGGGGTTCCCCTGGCTCCACCTGGCATTTGGCTGTGGGTCTCTGCATCTGCTGAGACAGTAGCTGGATGAAGCCTCTCCAATGACAATTGGATAAGGTACTGATCTACGAATAGCAGAATATCATTAGGAATCATTTCACTGACTTTTTTCTTTTTGCTAGTCAAATTTGGTTCTATCCTGGGTCTCTGGGCTATCATACCCCTGGGTCCTGGCCATTTAAGCAGTGTCAGTGCAACCTGCTTCTTTTTAAAGCATAATAACCATAAGATTCAGGGACCAGTGGGTCTTCCGTACTTTAAGATGGTGATCTCTTTTTTAAAAATTTAATATTTTTTTCTTATTTTACATATCAATCCTAGTTACCTCTCCTTCCCATTCACCCATGCCCTCCACAGATTTCACCCCCCCCACGCTATCCTCCATCCACTCCCTAGGGAGGGTGAGGCCTTGTAGAAGGGATCATCAAAGTCTGTCAAATCAATTGGGGTAGGTCCTAGACCCTCCCCTATGTCTCTAGGCTAAGGGAATATCCCTCCATGGGGAATGGGCCCCTGAAGTCCATTTCTGCACTAGGGATACATCCTGGTTCCATTGTCAGAGGTCCCTTAGACTTCCCAGGCCTCCTAACTGAGACCCATGTTCAGGAGATTTGAGTCGGTTCAATGCTGGTTTCCCAGCTATCAGTCTGGGGTCCATGAGCTCCCCCTTGTTCAGGTCAGCAGTTTCTGTGGGTTTCTGTGGTGACCTTTGCTGTTTCCTCTTATGGCAAGATGAGGGGATTCACTACAGCCTTCTTGGGTTCTTAGGATGGAGCCTTATGACTGATTACTTCCCCTCAGTTAAGTCCTATTGATGCTCTCACGTAGAGCCTTAGGTTCCAAACTGAAAATTAAAGGGAGAGAAGTCCCTAAGTTTGACCAGTATTTACAGGAAATGGTCATGAGGCAGAAAGAACTGTGTGATTAAGACAACGATATGGAGAATGACTGCAGTTGCATTTTGAGCATCGGGGGCTGGACTCTGTACATCTTTGGAAGTGATTGTTAGAAATTTGCATCATTCAATTATTATGGCTCTTTGACAATTTTATAGATGGACATAATAAGTTCTGGTCACCTTTACCCCTTCATCACCCTCTCTCATCTCAGCTGTTAAAATCTTCTTCCTCCCAGTTAACCAACCTCTTTTGATGCTTTTGTGTGTCTGTATTTGTGTGTAAGACTTGCTGTTTAATTATAGTTGTTTTCATGAGCATGGGTGGGAGGTAATTTACTGGAGTATGTATAACTTATCAGTGGTTACCACATCAAAGAAAGGAAGTCTCTGCCCTGTAGACCATTAACTGCCTATAGTCTGTTAGAGACAGGGACTCATGAGCAGTCCACATGTGTATCATTAAATTATAACACAACAGTCACATTAGAGAGATGACTCTAAGCCTTCATAGTGTGTGGATGTCTCTGAAGTGTTATAATGCTAACCCCATTAGTTATCACTCCCAATTTTCAGGTGAGAAAACTGTGGCCTAGAGAGGCTAAATAAGGGTTTGAAATTTTACCATGAATGCCTATCTATTTTAAGACTGGAAAACAAAGCTGACTCTATCCATTTTCTGTCTTTTCCATTTTGGTGTTGTGATGATGGCTGTTCTTGGTTGTCAACTTGAATGCATCTGTAATCAACTAAAATCCAAGTTGCTGGGTACACCTGTAAGTTTTTTTTTTGATTAAATAATTTGAAGTGGGGAGACCCACTTATAATCTGGATTTTTTAAGATGGGAAGATCCATCTTTAATTGGGACTGCACCTTCTGCTGAAGGCCTGTATAAGGACATGGGAAGGAAGCTTTTGCTCTCTACCTGCTTGCTTTCAGTCTCAGTGACAAGTCCATTCCTTCACTGGCGTTGGAGCACTTCTTTAGGATTTTGGTATATACTGCAGACAAGCTGAGACCTCCAGCCTTGTGGACTGAACAACTACTGGATTCTTGAACTTTCTTTAGATAGCCATTGTTGGGCTAGCTGAACTACCCATTCTAATAAATTTCATATATGAATTCATTCTATGAGTTCTGTTCCTCTAGATAACCCTAATACAGTGTGCCTTCCCCAAAATGTTACCTGAATACCCAGTCTCTGTTCCTTAGATTTGTGTTTATGTATCCTTTCATAGCCAACTGGCTATGCTGTGGAGATTGCAAAGGTGGGAGGGGGAACTCAGGGTTAGGGTTTCTGAAAATGGCCAAGGGGCAGTAGCAAATGGGGAATCCAGAAAAAAAAAACTGTAATTTTTCCAACAGAATCTAACATTGCCTTGAGGTGGCATAGACAAGGGAAAGTCAGAGGGAAGAAACTGCTAAAAGGAAGAAATTCTCTGCCTGTTTGCAGTGGAACAAAACATGCCTGTTTATATCAGAAGTGCTGGGGAATGAAATACTCTTAGGCCAGATTACAATGCATATTATTTAATTGCCTTGGGATGGTTGAGTGCTTGTCTCAATACTACCTTGCTTCTGTCCCAGTGGTCCAGGGTTGAAGTAGCTACCACCTCTGTGGCAGCATATTCCAACAACTGTTCATTTCACTGGCTAATGACTAAACATCAGTGCTTAATGGTGCGTCTGGCAGCCACTGGGCTAGGTGCAGGGTGTAGTGAAAGGCCATGTCAGGCCTGTTACACCTCCCTTTTGGGGGCTGTGCCTATTTTTTTTTTTTTTTTTAGTGCTTACTACCTAACACATTAGCTCATTTTCCATCTCTCATTTTCCATCTAATCTTTTGTAGTGTTTATCTCTGGTTAGAATTAGAATTTAAGTTCTATGAAAGCAGATTTTTTTTTTAAATTTATTATAATAACCTAAGCACTTTGAAGGTGCCTGGCACAGAGCAACATGGAGTCATTGAGTGACTACGTGAATATGGCCTGTGATGAGTCAGGAAGAGTGCCTGATGCAGACACACCTGGATACATGCTGTCTCTGAATCCAGAGGAGCTCAGGGTGCTTGTGGATTAGGGGAAAGATGGGGAGAGTAAGGTTGGAGAGTGGGCAGGGAGCAGGGAACTTTTCTATCACTCAGGATTTTTTGTTCCCCACATTGGAAATATCTGACATAATTAATCTTGATGCTGTCACCTCTGCCCTTGGCCCTGGAACAACAGCAAGACATCTGTGTTGACCCATGGACTATTTGAAGTTGAACAGTGTAATTACAAACTCTGCTCAGGAGTTTTCTCTATGTTGGTGGCTCTAGTTTCTCTGACAAAGATACCTTTAGAATATGCTTGATAGAGTTAAGCTTATTTCTTGCTCACATGTCTTAGCAAAAGGAAAAACCAAATCTACCATGAGGCTCAACTCCAGGCAGCAATCCACAATCTAGGCTCCTTTTATGTGGCTGTGCATTTCAACAAACGGCCACTGTGGTGGGGGAAAGAACATGAGGAAGCTGATGTGCAAAGGCCTTTGGGGACCTCGCCTTACCTCATGAATCCATCACATTCCATCAGCTATATTAATTGCAAAGACAACTGGAAAATGTGGTCTTACTGTGCGCAGGAAGGAGAGAGCTATGTATTATGACTGAATAGCACTCTCATGTACCAACTTGTTAGTGAAGATGCATCCTTCTTGTTTTGTATTCTTTTCTAGTAAAAGTGGTGTTTGAACCTTTCTTCCCTTAAAGTCATCCTTCCGCTTATGCAATGACTTGTCAATGCTCCTCTGAAGGCATTTTCTTTTTCCAGAGCTGAACATGGCAAGTGGTGCTATTTGAATTTGCATTCCCACACTCTGAGCGTGCAGGACCCAGAGGGAAGAGTGCTGTTTCATCTCCAATCCTCATAGCTTTTGGCTTGCTTCGAGACATTCCTTATATCCTCACTCAGAGACAGATATCTCCTCTTCTGGCCAGGTTCCCAGTGCTCCTACCATCCAAGGGTGATGCATTCCAGCATCTGGAGCACAGCCCTCAACATCTGATGGGTCTGGGCTGGAGTCCTGTTTCCTTTTCTTAGTAGCTGTGTAGCTCTTAGCAAATATCTTAACTTGTTAAATGGCAATGATAACAATAGAAATATGTGATTTCTGTGGAGTTGGTGAAATAACTGAGTAAAAGGCTTAGTGTGGATCCTGGCTAAGTGGGTAGTAACGGGCAGCTGATGATTATGAGTAACGATTAGCTTTTCCCCCAGCATACAGACCTATTTTGTTCTTTAGAGAATTCTTGTTTCTCCTCTACACATGTGCCCCACTTTCCGTCACTCATGCTGCCACTTCTCACCTCTCCATCAGTTCAGTGCCTTCAGAGTCCTTGCTTGGCTCTGTCTTCCTAACTCAAAATGACATAGCTGGATTGGTGTGACACCTTGTCCTTGGAGAAAAAGGAACAAGAGTAGACATTGGAGACTTAAGAAGAAATGCACTGAACTCCATTCTTCTTCCATCTATAAGGCACTAGAAATCTTTATTCATGAGGCAGAATTGGGGCATCCCAATCCTTCTCAACTGCAAACCCAAAAATCTTTTTACTTTTCAAAAGAACAGCTCCCAGAGACAATTTTGCAGCCTGGCTCTTACAGGATACATTTGATGCATTGCTTTCCTTCTTCCAAATTGATTAGAGTTGGATACAGTTGAATGATTATAGAACCAATGATATATCTTTGTCCTTATAAGCTATGATTTTTCCTTTCAAAAATTATTACATATATTTATTTTTGTGTGTGTGTGTGTGTGTGTGTGTGTGTGTGTGTGTGTGTGTGTGTGTGTGTGTATGTGTGTGTGTATAGGTCAGAGGCTATCTTGCAGGATTAAGTTCTCTCCTTCCACCATGTGGGTCTCAAGGATTGAACCCAGGAGGTCAGACTTGGCAGCAGGAGCATTTATCTACTGAACCATCTTGACAACAGATTTTACTTTTTAATTGGAGGATATTGACTTGGCAATTAGATGGTGATAGAACAGTGTGCCAGAGCTGATGTCCCTGTTCATCACTATCCAAGGGTCATCGTTTTGTGTCCTTCAGCTCTACATTTGGTGATATCACCTTTGGGATTTTTGAATTGACCCTTAGGGAAACTGCCAAGTGTTAAAACATGGTCCTACATTAGACCAGTTGTTAAAGATTTATCAGTATACCACCACTATGGCTGTTGGAGAGGAATTGGGTCTGTTGTTGAGGTTCATCTGTAACAAATGAGTTTAACTAATACATTATTTTTAGTAAGGATATTTCCTTTCTCATGGGCACCAAGGCTTCTCTGAGTGTCTGACAGAGACAGCACTTTGATTTGGGTAAAGAGACTGGACACTAGGACACAGAGTGATTGTTTCCATAGCAACTTGGGTAGGAACTGGGGGTGGGGAGGCATTCTGAAAACAACACAGGTTGAATTTGCATGTGTATTAGTTTAATTTCTGTTGTTGTGACAAATTCCTTGGCAAGAAGCCTCACAGAAGAGGAAAAATTTTATTTGGCTTAGAATTGCAGGTTATAGTCAATCATTTTGGGAATGTCAAGGTAGGAACTCAAGTTACATCATGTCCATAGTCAAGGGCAGAGAGAAAATAAACATATGTTTACTTACTTGCTCCTAACTAATTCTCTCCTATTCTGCTTAGGACTCCTTGCCTAGAGAATGGTGTTGCTCACAATGGGCTGGGTCTTTCTAGATCAATTAACAATCAGAATGATTCCCATAGACACATCTATAGGCCAACCTAATCTAAATAATTAATCATTAAGATTTTCTTCCCAAGTGATTGATTCTAGGTTGTGTCAAGTTGACAGTTAACTAGTACTTTACTAGTGAGCTTATTATTTTAGCATCTTTCTACAATATGCAGATATTTATTACTTTGGTTTCTCAAGACAGGATTTCTCTGGAGCTTTGGAGCCTGTCCTAGAACTTGCTTAGTAGAACAGGCTGACCTTGGACTCAGAGATCCATCTGCCTCTGCCTCCTGAGTGCTGGATTAAAGGTGTACACCCAAACCAGCACAATGCAGATTCTTATTAACTTGGTCTGAGACGGTGCCTGAGACTTGGTGTTGGTGTTGCTGTGCGTGCTCTGTAAGAAACAGGATTGTGAGGGGCAAATGCAGGTAGGCACAGCGATTTAAAATGTTGTGGATGCTCATCTTGGATTAAAGCCACCAGGGCACAGAGACATGCCTTTCTTGGCCCAGGTGCAGCCTTGCCACCTTATAAAGTGGAACTGAAAGTGTAGAGGCAACCACTGAAGGTGTAGGGTTAAATCAAGTTGGAATAAAGCATTGTTTCTACCAAGCAGCACGGATTTGATGCACTACTAACTGTCCCAGAGCCTCAACATCTCCTCAGGAGGGTTGTGAAGGTGAAGGAAGACAAGGGATGCTGCTCACAGAGTGGATTCATTTTTCTCTTCCCAATCTCCTTATGCCCTCAAGTCTGATGCTAAAAAACTCTTCTCAGTCAGCAAATCAAACTACTATTTTGTGAATTATGAAAACCATAGATTATCTTCATAGAATTCCAAGAAATGCAAAAATGGAGAAAAAATAATAGTCTTCTATCCCAGTGGTTCTCAACATGTGGGTTGATCATGACCTCTTTGGGGATCAAATGACCCTTTCACAGGGTCACCTAAGACCATTAGAAGACACAGATATTTATGTCATAATTCATAACAGTAGCAAATTATAGTTATGAAATAGCAATGAAAATAATTTTATGTTTGGGGGTTACCATAACATGAAGAACTGTATTAAAGGTTGCAGTAGTCAAGGTTGAGAAATACTTTTCTACCCAGTAATTATGCAGCTACCAGTTTTACATATTTTCTATTAGATTTATATTTTTATTGTTATTTTTGTTTTAAAACAAAATGGGATTGCATTGGCAGATTGCACTGAGCTTGCTTTTCACTTTAGTAATATCCTACTGTCTGGTTTAATTTGTGTGTAAGGGGACACTCTTGTTTTACATAGCCAATCATTTAAAATAGCCTTCTAAAGACTTGACTGGAAACAAGATCATGCCCTGAGTTGTGTTTATCTTTCAGGAAAGCATGTCAGACTGGTGAATGGCTTTCTCTTTCTAGAACCCTCTACTTAGTTTCTTCTGGAGTCCAAGTCTTTCCATACACTTCTAGGAGATCTGGAATAAAAAAGGTCAACATTTTTTTTTTTTTTGAGATAGGGTTTCCCTGTGTCACAGTCCTGGCTGCCTTGGAACTAGCTTTGTAGATCAGGCTGAGCTTGGATTCACAGAGCTCCACCTGCTTCTGCCTTTGATTACTGGGATTAAAGGCATGCACCACAATTGTCCAGCTAGGTCAACAATGTTTGAGTTCATGAAGACAAACAGAAATTCCCAGGGAGGGTAAGTGCATACTGTCGGGGAAAAATCCCAAGTCAAGTATTGGTACAAGGGAAATCTAAGACCAAAGGTCACCAGAGACTGAAGATTGGGTCATGATGTGAAAAATATAAAGGAAAAACTTATAGAGATAGATCTTCTGGTAGGTAGGACTTTGTCGGAATCTCTTTCATCATTGGGAATATGCCCTGGAGGGGACTGTGGGACCCCAGCCCTTTCCCTTTTCTCTGTTTCCTGGCTACAAGATGTGCAGCTGCTTCCTGCAGGCCTAAAGCAGTAGCATTAATCCATCATGGGCCAGGATGTCCAAATTCTAAGATACAAGAGACTCCTTTCTCTTTATAACTTGATTACTTTAGACATCTCATTGTAGCAATGGCAAGATGACTAACACAATCAGCAAATATCAATAGCAAAAACAAAATGTTACAGTGAACAAGATTGAAGATGATCCTTACTCTGATGAGGCAGATATGAGATAAGTATACAGAGAAACAGGACAGTTCTAGCTGGTGGTAAATGGGAAAGTCTCATGAGGTGGAGTGTGTCTAGGGCTACATAGACAGGAGAAGCATAACACACTTTTTTGAGGGAGCCACTTCAACTTAACCATGAAAGATGTAGATTTCCTTCAACCTTTTGGAATTATCTGTGGTGTCTCCCTTTCACTTTGGTATTGGGACCTCAAGTATTAGGCGGGTGTGTCCTTTAGACTCTCCTGTCCTTGCTCTGGAGAAACTTCCCTAGTTTTTTTTCTTAGCTGTTGCTCAGATGACCTAGTTTAGCTTCTCTAAATTCTTCTCAGTCAGTTCTGAAGGATAAATGTATATATTTAATCAGGTGTTCAGAGTGAAATATGACTCATGAATGGGACGCAAAGGCCCTTGTCCTAGATGCTACATTTTTATCCATTCAGTAAAAGTAGAAACTCCTTTTATTTTTGGTTGAGTAAATCACATTGTTCTCTTAATTGATCTTGCAGTCAAGTCAATCAGGGAAGTCATTTATGCATCTTGGAACTTGGGCCATGGAATTTTGGAAAGCAAATGAGAAAGCTACCATTTATTTTTAGTAAATTTTATCTTGTTTGCTTTGGCCTAATTCTTCAAGACAGCCTAGAGCTCCCTATTTGCTGATTCTAATAGTGAATATCTGTCATTTCTTCAGTCATTTGCCGAGGAGGCTAAAAGGACCTGATGGGGGGAGAGAAGATGGTGACAGCTTGGACTGCTGTGGCAGGGCTAGAAACAGAGATGAAGGCAGACTCAGTGCATACTGGGATGGGCAATAGGGAGGAGGGAAACAGGAGCCAAGCATAATGTCTGGGTTTAGGACCTCAGTAACAAGTCTAGTTTGTGTTTAATCAATATTAAGTTTCTGAAATATAGCATAAAAGTACTATACATGATTTCATTTTAGTAAATTTTCCCCATTAAGAATGATTTCTAGGATTAATTGTTGTATTTCTCTGAATTACTGAACAATTTTTCTTGTTTGAAACAGGGTTTCTCTGTGTAACAGCTATGGCTGTCTTGGAACTCGCTCTGTAGACCAGGCTAGCCTTGAATTTACAGAGGTCAGCCTGCCACAGCCTCCTGAGTACTGGGATTAAAAGTGTGTGCCACAACCACCTGGCCCTGAACAAACTTCTTTCCTTCTGTTTTTTCCAGACAGTGTTTCTCTGAGTAACAGTCCTGGCCGTCCTGGAACTCGCTTTGTAAACCAGGCTTGCCTCAAACTCAGAAACTTAATTTCTCCTAGTTTTGGTATTTTTCCCCACTAATAATGAGGGGGATACACTAGACCAGAGATACTTGTTTGGTAATATGCTTCAAATAGGGAAGAAACCCTTTCAAAAATAATGTGTCTTGCTTGGGAGTGAAATCTCAGGCTGAAAAACTTAGGTATGAATAAATGTCAGGAAAAGTTCCCTCAGTGACTCCAGTGCATAATTTAGCCACAAATCCCTGCACACAGTAGGTATCCGTCCTTGTCATCCTGTCTGCGACAGGATAGGCATGATGCCATTTAACTGACGTCAGGGACGACTAAGTAGGGAATGTGTTTGTGAAGAAAAATTACTTTGTTCAGCGAGATGATAGTAATTACTTTCTCTTTCTGTCTCCCGAAGTCTTGAGTGTTAATGTTAGTATTTGAGAGCAATAAATAGGAGGCTGAAAAAAATGAACTCTTGATTATTGGCATTAAAGCAAGACATGGAGAAGGAGGTGTGGGGTGGTGCAGGTGTTTTGTTTGGAAACCAGACTACAGAAACCAGGTTGTTGTTCTTGAGAAAGGGAAGGTTCAGAGGTGATTCCACTGAGAACACACATTTCTGATGGGAATAGAAATGAAAGGTGCTCTTAGTCTTTTTCAGCTTTTATCAAATACAAGCAGCAGAGGGCTTGAGCCACGCTGCTGGGGGGGGGGCACTAAACCCTGAGGAGCTGTAGGTGAGAGAGTGAGCCGGGAGCAGTTAATCTATGGAACACACCTGTAGAAGGGAGAGGGTATCAGTGCAAAGGCTTTTGAAAGAGATTTCATATTCAGAAAACAGAACATAGGTGCTGTTTTTTTTCTAGACACAAGTCTTTAGTTTGATGCAGGATGCTGGCCATGTTATTTTCTGTATAATCTTGACATACAGAAGGAAAAGCACTTTGGATATCTATTGCATGTAGGGGTTTGAGCTAGTAATAATTCCATATGATTCCCCTGGCATTTATTTATACTAGGGTTCTACTTCTTGAGATTTTGCTTCCAAGCTGGGCATGTTGATCTGAAAAGAGTTCTCCCTTCATTTGACAAACACTGGCAATCAAGGATCTCTGGTTCAGTGTCCTCCACCCCCACTGAGAGGAAGAGATCAAGACTAAGAAAGGTCTTAATGGAGCAGCATCAATCATGCATGAGCAAATAGCCCTATGGTAGGATGTGGAAGCCTTTGCAGAGAAGTGTAGCAATCACCCTGGGAATCGTGTTCACCAGGGAAATATCCTAAGACCAGATCGTTTTGTCTCTTTATGCTATATTTTAGAGATCCTACATTAAACAGTTAATCACCATTTGATTAACTATTTACTATTTGTAGTAAATATGTACGCACACACACACCTAGAGAGTGTTGAGTGAAAAACAGTGGGATTCATATAAATTGCATCCTATTATGTAAATTAAAATGGCATGTACAATTATGCATTCCATAAACCCTCACACACTTTTTTTTTAGATCTATATAAAATGTCTTAGAATGGCTAACTACTGGAAGAAAGGGAATTAGATAATTGTCTGACTGAACTGGTGATGAGTGTGTGACGTGAATTGATGTATGGAGCTTTTCACTGCTCTGCATTCTAAGTATTTTAAAAGATACCTCTACTTTGGAAAGTGGGTGGATATAGAAAACATAGTACATGTGTATGTTATGACTTGAACCTGAAACAGTCTCCATAGACTTGTGTTTTAAACACTTGGTTCCTGGCTTGTGGTACCATTTTGAGGGCCATGGGGCCTGTAGGATTTGGAAACAGATTTTTAGGGGAGAGCTTTGGAGGTTGTTCTTTTAAAAAAAGATTTGTTATGTGTTTGTGTGCACATGATTGCAGGTGGCCTTGAAGGCCAGAAGAGGGTGGGAGATACCCTGGAGATGGACTTAATATGTGGTTGTGAGCCACCTTCTGTGGCTGCAGGAACTGAAAGTTCTTTGGAAGAGCAGTATACATGCTTGATCACCTAAGCATCTTTCCAGGCTGTTTTGAAGGTGTTATTCTCCTGCATTCTGCCTGTCTTTACTTTGGTTCTGGTCTACAGCATAGAAGCCTCCATTGAATATTCCTGTTCCCCTGTGTTTCACCATGCCTTCCCTGCCATTCTGGTCTGAAGCCTTTGAAATCATGAGGCTAAAAACATCTTTCCTCTCTCAAGTAGTTTCTGTCATGTGTTTTGGTCACAACATGGTAAGTTACTCATATAGTATATATTGGTATACCATCAAGCTATAAAGAGAACAAAAGTCTGACACATGCTAACACATAGAGGAATCTTGAAAGTTTTATATAAAGGGAAGAAACCTAGACACAAAAAACATCTTCTGTATGACCCCATTCATATGAAACACAGCTGTTCCCTCCCTCCTATCTTCAAGGGGTACATTGCAGGAAGCCTCACTGATGGCTGAAGTGGTAGATAATACCAAGCTCTAGAAATACTCTGTTTTACTTCCTGTGCATGCCTATAACAAAGTTCAGTATACATATAAAACACAGTGAGAGATTAACAATAACATCTAGCAATCAAACAAAACAATAATATACTACAATAAAATGACAGGAAAACAGGCTGACTCTGTTTTTCTAGACTAGCATGGTTCCTTTTTGTACAGAGTCTGGTTGACAGCAGGTAACAGAACCTACAGATAGCTAAGGCACGGTGAGGACACTGGTGTGCTGAGGATAGGGAAAATGCATAGGCACAGAAAGTTAACCAGAGACCTGGGGCTGAGAGGAGTGGGGGAGGTCACAATTGATGCTGAAAAAAAATTTTCTAATCGAGGCAATGAAAAAAAACTTGAGAAATAGTTACTGGTATTAGTTGTGGAACATTTTAAATATAATTAAGACACCATAATTGCGTACTTAGAATAGTTAAGAAGCACAAAATTATGAGATTTATTTTCAGCATTAATAATAATCAATGTACCAAACCCTGTTTGATTTTACATTTAGATGAGTGGTGCATTGTGTCTCAATATAAGTTTTAAAATTGTGCAAGCATAGCTGGGAATAGTGGAGCATGCCTTTAATCCCAGCACTTGGGAGGCAGAGCAGGTAGATATTCGTGAGTTCCAGGACAGGCTGAGCTACATAATAGATAGACCATGTCTCAGAGACAAAAAGAAAAGAACAACAACAACAACAACAACAAAAAAAACCAAAAGCAAAACAAACAAAAAAGGGAAAAAGGAACAACAACAACAACAACAAAACAGTTCAAACATTATTTTTCCTTTGCCTTTAAGTTTTCCTGGAGAAAAATTGAACTGAGATGTAGGGAGCATGACAGCTATGGCACTGTGGGTATTCAGGGTAAGGTTCTGTTCTGTTTTGGGCACTTTGGGCATCTTGACATTTTTCTGTCAATGCAGTGGTTCTCAACCTCACTAATGCTGTGACCCTTTGATAGAATTCTTCAGTTTGTGGTGACCCTCAACCATAAAACTGTAATTTTGCTACTGTTATGGATTATAATGTAAATATCTGATAAACAGGATATTTGATATGCTACTGTCTTAGTTAGGTTTTCTATTGCTGTGAGGAGACACCATGACCACAGCAACTCTTATAAAAGAAAACATTTAGTTGGGGTGGCTCACTTACAGTTCAGAGGTTTAGTCCATTATATCATTGTGGGGAACATGGTAGAGTGTGGGCAGACATGGTGCTGGAGAAGGAGCTGCTACATGTTGATATGCAGGCAACAGGAAATAGACTGAGAGTCCTACATCTTGCAGGCATCAGGAAGTGGTCTGAGCATCACATTGCACAAAGCATGAACATATATGAGACCTCAAAGCCCACCCCCACGGTAACATTCTTTCTCCAACAAGGCCACACTTCCCAATAGTGCATTGACTTTGAAGGACATTGTTTTTCAAACTACCACAGTGACCCCCAAAGTGGTTATGACCTATAGGTTGAGAACCATTGTTAGAATGTAATGATCTGACACATTTTAGGAACTAGGAATTTGTCATAAAATTATAGCTATTTTAAAGTGATTGAATTTGTCATCTACTCAGCACAGGATACCTCTGTCCATGTTATTGGATGGAAATGTGAACAGGTTTATGTACCTTCCAGGTTAGCTTCTACCAGGTAAATTTTGGCACGAGGATGGTGTTGATATGTAGCATATTTGAGTTTTATGTGCAATAGGAATGTTAAAAAAAAAGTATAATCAAAAAGGGATGGTCACTCAAAAAGTTACCCATTAATGGTGCTGACACTTCAGAAGCCCTGTAATGCTTTTCCATTTTCTAGGATCAATCCTAAAAGAAAGTTGAGAAGGTAAAGACTATTACTTTGTGTCAGACCCTACTCTCCAGAGAATAGGAGGGGCAGTTGATAACATTTTTTTTTTTTTTAAATTGTCAAGGAAAAGTTCCAAATGGATTCTTTCAGCCCTGAAAATAAGCTTTGATTTGTGTAGATTGAGATCCTTTCCTACTTCATTTAAATACTTTTCATCCAATAGCCACATACATCACAAAGGCCCATCTTCTAGTGTGGGGTGTGAGGTTGAGAACTGCCATTCCTAGTGATTGACAGAAGAAAGAGCATTTATCCTTTCTCCTGTCTCAGTGATAAGCAAGTGGACCAGTTACTACTGGTCATTTGCATGCATAGTGAACCATTTCATTAAGAATTTCATTAAGATGGTAATGTTTAATGTTTCCTGGAAAAAATGAGTTTTTGGCTTGTTCAATTATATAATTAAAGTTGGAGAATTAGGGGAGATTGCAAACTGCTTGCATAATGTAGGCAAGTATAATGATGAAACTTGTAAATAAGTTCAAAGGAGTGTCATTCTGGCTAGATCAGGATGCTGGCTCAGATAGGGAGGGTGGGGACATGTAAAATGTGGGCTAAAGCCCAGTGATGTTTATCTTGGTATCTCAACTTCTTGCCCTTTAACATCTTAAAGGAAGGTGAGGATCATAACAGAGAGCTCTGGACTAGAAATTTCTTGAAAGCCACTTTAAACTTTTCTATCTAGTTAACTACTTAATTAACTTTTTTGTATTATGTATGTTTTCATGTGTGTGCATGCATGTATATATGTACATACATGTGTGCATGCCTGTGATGACCAGAGGTCAGTGTAAGTTGGGTGCATTTTCCAATCACTTTCTACTTTTTTCTCCTCTCACTGAGCCTGTGGCTCCCTAATATGGCAAGACTAGCTGGCTAGTGAGCTCCTAGAATCTTCTTGTCTCTGCCCTTTCAGCTTTGGGGTTCTGGGTACATGCTGCCATTCTCTGCTTTTGCATGTGGGTTGTGGATCCAAACTTAGGTGCATATTCCTGTACAGCAAGCAGTTTATCAACTGAAGTACGTTCTCAGTCCCCTCCTCAGTTTCAGTATAGGCAGAGACTTTCTGTGTAGGAAGAAAACTCCTTGGTCCATAAGATCTCTTAACTTGTGGTCTTAGTCCTCAATTTTATCTTCCTTGCCTCAGAGGTGAGGCCATTCTTACCCTTTTCTTGCATTTTTTATTAGTTCATGTTACGGGAAATCCCACCATTCTGAAAGCATCAAGAAAATGATTTTTGTCTTTTTTCTTTATGTAAGCCTAGTTTATAAAAGAACTCATTTGTTGCTACATCAATTGCTCTGCTATTATTGTACGTTATACAGGTGTGCTATCCTATTTCATCCTCCCAGGGGCTTTGGTGGTGAGAGTGATTGTCTCTATATCAACACATGAAAGAACTTATACTTACTGAGATGGAGCTAGTTTTCCTAAAGGATTGGGGAGATAGAAATATTTAACATCACATGGATATATCTGATCTATATTTTAATATCCCTGTTCTTCAAAAGTATTTTCTAACTTATGTGTGGCTACAGTGGCTCTAGCCCTCTATTTTCATTCTCTCCATTAGTTTTCCAATGATGTAAAGAATATCTTTCATTTATCCTGGATAAAAATTAGGTCTTCAGCAGCTCATATTTCCTAACTTTCTTCTAACTTTCTTTTTGGTTTCTTTATGTAACCAAAGGCTCAATATGTTGATTCTTTTGCTATAAGTACCCAAGAGTAGGTTGCTTACTTTATAAGCAACAGAAATTTGTTTCTCAAAGCTCTGAAGGTTTCCAAGTCCAAGATGTGCTAATAGTTTTGTATCTGGCGAAGGCTGGTTTCAAGATGGTGTCTTATGGCTTTGGCCACCAAAGGAGAGGAATACAGTATCCTCATATGGTAGAAGGAAGAATAGTGTGTAGAAGTAGCAAACTTGTGCACCCAAGCCATACAATGATGCTAATCATATCTACAAAGACACTTGTCTCTTAGCCTATGCATCTCTTAAAGACCCTATCTTTTAGTACTTTTGCATTGGGAATTAAGGTTCAACATGAGTTTGGGAGGGTACTCAGATATATGCAGACATAGTGTTGAGGGATGCTTTCCTTTCTTTCCCATAATTCCTGCATACTTAAGTTGATGCAATCTGTGTGAGTTGAGCCCATACAGATGTGCTCCTGAAGGTTGTTGGTACAGATGTGACCTACAAAAATGCAACCCAATGGGGGATCCACAGGTATATTCCATATGATTGTATCCCTGCTTGCTGGGTAATGTTCAAAAAGCATTTGTAGGTTACTTTTTGTGACATGCATTCAAGAGTTCCAGGACTAATATTCTAATTATAGAACCTTAAAGTTCTGCAGCAACAAAAAGAACACACACTTCCCAGAATTTCTGCATGTTAAAACTTTATTGACAAATGTACCATGGGGGCCAAAATGATGAGACACTAAAAACAAGTTTAAAGAATTATTCAGATCATTATTTATGTGGGCTTGTTTGGTTCTGAGCTGAATTCCTTCATGTGTTGTTATGGAGACCATGGATCATTCCTACCACCAAAGGCTCCTGGAATGATGAAGTGGGATAATACCTATATACAGTGCATATCAGGGCAACTGATGCTTCAACAGATTAATTCTTACATTAACAAGGTTTTCCTGAAGAGCTAAAAGTATTTCTTCCCATTGCATCATTTTCTTGTGCTCTCTTGGACTCAACCTTCCCCAGTGACTAGGCCATGAAGTTTACCTGGAAACATCTGACTGCTCCCTGTGATCCATCTCTCCAGCAGAAGATTTTATCTTAAAATTTTCTTTCTTTCTTTTTTTGGGGGGGTGTATTGGCCTTGATTTTGGTGTTGGTTCGAAAGAATCCATTTATGTTAGCAGGTGTCTACATATTAGAGGATCAGACACATATAAATTTGTGTAGACTTTATCTAAATTGTATGGGAAAGATGAGGGACAGTAAAAAAACATGGAGCATATAAGTATCACCAGTAACATTAAAAAAAGATGGGATATGACAAAGGCTGTGACTGTTTTATTAAAGTAGCTGTTTCATTCTATCTCCATTCAGGAGATGCTAATCCCAGACTATATGAATGTGAGATAATATGAAAATTTGTGCAGCCCATAATTATTTACAGAAATAGGGAAAAATTTAAGGACATGAAAAGAGAAAAGAGTTCCTCAGCAGCCATGGATTCAGAATTTTGTCGTAGGACTAGTGAGACAGTTAGTAAAGGCAGCTGTATTAGTTGGGGTTCTCTAGAGTAGCAGAATGTATAGAACAAATCTCTCTACATAGGAAAGAGTTTATCAGAATGACTTACAGGCTGTGATCCAGCTAATCCAACAATGGCTGCCTATGAATGGAAAGTCTAACAATTTGGTAGTTGTTCAGTTTGTGAGGCTGAATCTTAAAGAAGTAGGCTCTAATGCCAGTGAAGGAATGGGTTTTCTTTCCTTTTTAATTTTTTTATTTAATACTTTTTCTTATTTTACATATAGATCCTGGTTTCCTCTCCCTACCATCCTCTCATGGCCCCCAAACTCCCATCCCATGCCCCATCCACTCCCCAGGGAGGGTTAGACCTTCCATGAGGGATCATTAAAGTCTGTCAAATCATTTGGGGAAGGGCCTACGCCCTCCCCTGTGTCTCTAGGCTAAGGGAGTATCTCTCCATGGGAAATGGGCTCCTGAAGTCCATTCCTGCACTAGGGATACATCATGGTTCCATTGTCAGAGGTACCATATACTTTCCAGGCCTCCTAACTGAGACACACATTCAGAGGGTCTGGGTCAGTCTTATGCTGGTTTCCCAGCTATCAGTCTGGGGTCCATTAGCTCCACCTTGTTCAGGTAAGCTGTTTCTGTGGGTTTCTTCAGCCTGGTCTTGACCCCTTTGCTCATTACTTCTCCCTCTCTGCAACTGGATTCCAGGAGTTCGGCTTAGTGTTTACCTGTGGGTTCTACTTCTGCTACCATCAGCTACTGGATAAGGGCTCTAGGATGGCATATAAGGTAGTCATCAATCTCATTATCAGGGAAGGCATTTAAGGTAGCCTCCCCACTATTGCTTATATTTAGTTGGGGTCATTCTTGTAAGTCTCTGAACATTTCCTTAGTGTGAGATTTCTCTTTAAACCTATAATGGCTCCCTTGATTATGGTATCTCTGTTCTTGTTCTCCTCTATTCCTCCCCTGACTCAATTTTCCTGCTTCCTCTTGTTCTCCTCTCCCCTCCTTTTTTCTTCTTCTCTTTCTCTTAACTTCTTCTCCCCTTCCCAGCCTGGTCCCAGTTTTCTCAGGAGATCTTGTCCCTTTCCCATGCTTTGGGGACCATGTATGTCTGGCTCTCTTGGGGTCCTCCTTGTTTCCTAGCTTCTCTGGTGGTGTGGATTGTAGGCTGGTAATCCTTTGGTCTTTGTCTAAAATCCATGTATGAGTAAGTACATACCATGTCTGTCTTTTGGTGACTGGGTTACCTCACTCAGCATGGTTTCTTCTAGTTCCATCTATTTGCTTGTGAATTTCAAGATTCCATTATTCCCCCCCCCCCACTGAGTAGTAACCATTGTGTAAATGCACCACATTTTCTCCATCCATTCCTCAGTTGAGGGGCATCTTGGTTGCTCCCAGGTTCTGGCTATTACAAATAATGCTGCTATGAATATAGTTGAATGAATGCCTTTGTTGCATGAATGTGCATCTTTTGGGTATATGCCTAAGAGTGGAATCATTGAATCTTGTAGTAGACTGATTCCCATTTTCCTGAAGAACCACTATACTGATTTCCAAAGTGGCTGTACAAGTTTGCACTCCCACCAGCAGTGGAGGAGTGTTTTCTTCTCTCCACATCCAGCATAAACTGTCATTGGTGTTTTTGATTTTAGTCATTCCGACAAGAGTAAGATGGTATCTCAGAGTTGTTTTGATTTGCATTTCCCTGATGGCTAAGGATGTTGAGCACTTTCTTTTTATTATTATTATTTTTTTCTTATTCTACATATTGATCCCAGTTCCCTCTCCCTCCCATCCTCCCATGCTTCCCCCAACCCCCTCCCATTCCATTCATCACCCACTCCCCAATGAGGGTGGGCCTTCTAGAAGGGAACATCAAAATCTGTCATTTGGTGTAGGGTCTAGGCCCTCCCTCTTGTCTTTAGGTTAAGGGAGTATTCCTTCATTGGGAATGTGCTCCCAAAGTCATTTCATGCACCAGGTTCCTGGTTCCACTGTCAGAGGTCTGATAGACTGCCCAGGCCTTCTAACTGAGACCCACATTCAGGGGGTCTGGGTTGGTCCTGTGCTGCTTTCCCAGCTATCGGTCTGGGGTCCATGAGCTCCCCCTTGTTCAGGTCAGCTGTCTCTGTGGGTTTCTGTAGCCTGGTCTTGACCCCTTTTCTTATCACTCCTTCCTCTCTGCAACTGGATTCCAGGAGTTGGGCTCAGTGTTTAGCTGTGGGTGTCTGCTTCTGTTTCAATCAGCTCTTAGATGAGGGCTCTAGGATGGCATATACGGTAGTTATTACTCTCATTATCAGGGAAGGGCATTTAAGGTAGCCACTCCACTATTGCTCAGATTATTAGTTGGGGTCATCCTTGTAGGTTTCTGAACATTTCTCATGTCAGTTTTCTCTTCAAACCTATAATGGCTCCCTTTATTATGGTGTCTCTTTTCTTGCCCTCATCTATTTGTCCCCTGACTCAATCTTTCTGGTCCCTCATGTTCTCCTCTGCTCTCCTCTTCTCCCCTTCTTCCTCCTAACTTCCTCTCCAACTCACTGCCTCCCTCCCTGCTCCCAATATGCTCAGGAGATCTTGTCCCATTCCCCTAATGTGGGGACATTATATGACTCTCTTAGGGTCCTTCCTGTATCCTAGCTTCTCTGGTGGTGTGAATTATAGCCAGGTGATCTTTTGGTCTATGTCTAATATCCATATATGAGTGAGTATATACCATGTTCGTCTCTTTGTGACTGGGTTACCTTACTCAGGATGGTTTCTTCTAGTTCCATCCATTTGCTTACGCATTTCAAGATTCCATTTCTTTTTCCCATTGAGTAGTACTCCATTGTGTAAATGTACCACATCTTCTTTATCCGTTGTTCAGTTGAGGGGCATTTAGGTTACTTTCAGGTTCTGGTTATTACAAATAATACTGCTATGAACATAGTTGAACAGATGTCCTTGTTGTATGAATGTGGGGTTGGTGAAAATATTTTCACATTCTGTGGGCTGCCATTTTGTCTTGTCGATTGTGTCCTTTACCTTTACTGAAGCATTTCAGTTTCAGGTGGTCCCATTTATTAATTGTTGATCTCAGTGTCTGCTACTGGTGTTGTGATCAGGAAGTCTCCTGCACCAATTCATTCAAGGGTACCTCCCACTTTCTCTTCTAAGAGGTTCAGTGTGGTTGGATTTATGTTGAGTTTTTTGATCCACTTGGACGTAAGTTTTGTGCATGGTGATAGATATGGATCTATCTTAAGTTGAATTTTATAAGAAGGTGAGGGCAATCAGGCAAAGCACAAAAGCTTCCTTGTTTTATGTCCTTTATACAAGCTGCCAGCAGAAGGCGTGGCCCAGATTAAAGTGGACCCCTTCCTACCTCAAAAGATATGGATTAGAAATGGGTCTTCCAACTTCAAATTATTTAATTAAGGAAAAACCAAAACAAAAACAAAAAACCATTCACAAGTATATTCAAACACTTGGTTTTTAGTTTTTTCCAGATCTAGTCAAATTGATAAACAAAATAGCCATCATAGATGCTTACTACCAAGCTTACTGACCTAAGTTTATACCTGGAACCACCATGATGAAAGGAGAGAACTTACTTTTGAAAGTTGTTGTCTGATCACTACATTGATGCCGACCCCCAACCCAGCAAATAAAGAGATAAAATGTCATAAGAATATTTTTATTAATTTGCTGAGAATTTTATTTAATATATATTGATCATAGTCACTCCCCTTAACTCTTCCCAGAGCCACTCTACTTCTCTAGCCCCATACTTCAAGTCCTCAATTAATTAATCAATCAATCAATCAATCAATCAATCAATCAATTAATTAATTAATTAAATTTGAGACATGGTCTCACTATGTAGCTCTGGCTGTCTGTGTAGACTACACTGGTCTTCAACTCATAGAGATCTACCTGCCTCTGCCTTGCTTGCTTGCTTGCTTGCTTTATTTATTTATTTATTTATTTATAAAATGACCTATAGACTCAAATTTTCTGTTCATATACTCCCATATTTCTTTGCTGCATTCAGTTGTTTTTTCTTCTGTTTACCTCTGCACATTGAAGCTGTATAAGACTTTACCAGAAGGAGAGCCATTGCTGGCACCTTCTCAGTCACATAAATGTGAGCCAGAATAGACTTCTTTATTTTATAAATCACCCAATCTCTGGTACTCTGTTATAGTAACAGGAAACAAACTAAACTTTGGAATGTACTCAGCATGGTGTCTACCAACTAGTAAATATGAAATAATTGGTAGTAAAAATATCATTTGGAGGACACTCAACCATCCAAACCCAAAACAATCTAGGAAGGAGGTAACTTATGAATTATAATGGGAATAGTATGTATTATTGCTTATAGTAAGTACAGATACCTATTTTACTCACCCCCCTTATTATGGAGGATATTTTTCTTTGCTAGGAGAGATTGTATGTCTTTCTCTAATAGAATGTTTATTTTGAAATGCAAATTATTTGGTCTTACAGAGATGGTTCAGTGGAGTTCAGGTACCACCACTCATGTTGAGTGGCTTAAAACTACTTGTAAGTGCAGTGTCTTAGTTAGGGTTTCTATTGCTGTGAAGAGACACCATGACCATGACAACTCCTAGTAAGAAAACATTTAATTGACATGATTTACTGTAGTTTCAGAGGGGGTTCAGTCCATTATTATCATGATGGGGAGCATGGTAGCATGCAGGCAGACCTGGTGCTGGATTAGTAGCTGAGTGGCCTACATATTGCAGGTAACAGGAAGTGGTTTGTGACACTGAGGGAAGCTTAAATAAAAGAGACCTCAAAGCCTGCCTTCACAGTGACACACTTCCTCCAAGCCACACCTCCCATTAGTGCTGCTCCTTTTGGAATTATGAGGACCACTTACATTCCGACTACTATATCCATCTCCAGAGCATCTGCCATCCTCACTTAGACTCCGTAGGCAGCAGTGCTCACAGGCGCTCATAGTCACACATAGCCTTCACCCCACTAAAATAAAATAAATCTTTAATTGCAAACGGCAATGTTATGAGCTCAACATTAGTCATGAAAATGCGCTTTATCTATTGAGTTGCTGTTCTGGTTCCAGGTTCTGATCCATGGGTTCTACTCCAGAACCCCAAGCATAAACTTCTGAGGAAGCCATTACTTCACAGTACAACCTCATTTCTTCCCGTTTCCTTCCCTTCCTGCCAGGTCAAAGCATAATTCTGACGTGCATTGTGCCATTTTGAGAGACAACGAAGGCCACCAGAGTGGCTCCAAAATTATAGGGCCATCTTTGGCTCTCTTTGCTGCTAATGTAGTAAAATTGTGCAGTTAATGTTTGTAAAGAGCGATGGAGAGGGAAAGCAATGTATGAGCACTGGGTATTATTACTAAGAAAGGGAAAAGAAGAAACATTCTTTCTAGATGTTTCTTTAGCCACCGATTCTGTGCCTGACAGGATAAAATTCTGAGCACAGAGCTTTAGAATTTAACAATTCCTTTAATAATATCTACTCCAATATGAAATTTGAAAATGAATCCTACTGATTGTTCCCAAGCCTGCCATGCTGATGCCTTAGTTAGAATACAGGTAACATTACTGTTCCCATGGAACAGACTTAGGCAGGTGGTGTGAGAATGTATCCAGTCTGGTTAAGCCATGGAGATGCATTGGTTCTGCTAAGGAAAATGACTAATGGGGCAAAATGGCTGTAAGTGAGTAACAAGAAATTGGACAACAGTAAAAGACTTCTGAATGCACAGCAACCAAAAAAGTGCATTAAAAATAAACACATAATGAACCCAAGGTGCTTGCCCATGTTACAGCATGTGACTTCACCACAGCTTTGGTTCTGAACACACACACACACACACACACACACACACACACACACACACACACACACACACACCTGTACTTTGCATGCTTGCTACCACATGACACCAAAGGATGTTACCCAGAATACTTGAATCATGAATTAATTTTTTTTTAACTGTGCATGGTTTTCTGTTCATATGAAAGCATAGTGTTTAATTAATTACTAAAAACAGATTTTGAGTATTTCCCACTATTAGTACTCAGCAAGTACCAAATTGGTCATCTTTGGATTATACTGTTAGAATGTCTGACTTTAAAAGTTTTAGTTTGAGAAGAGTTCCAGTGAGAGGACGACCATACTGAAGACTCCTTATGCCCTCTATAGGAGTTCAGAAGGTGTTTTTGTGGCATCTGGTCAGCCCCACATGGTTTAGAAGCAGGAAGAGAATCCACATCTCACATCTGAAGAAAGTGAGGACAGACTGGGATAAGAATGAGGGAGGAAAGTTTAAGATATCTGGGTAGAGATCTGAGGGGCAGAGAAAAATTTAATTTGGAGAGGGGCACTGAGTCACTTGTTTCTGTTGTTCAGGTGGGTATCATGTCCATGGTTTGCACATGTCATGTTTTGACTGGCTGGACTTCCATTTGTGGCCAGTCTCTGAAAGGATGAGTTTTATGGGAGCAGATCCATGAGGTAGGTAGCAGAGGACAGCATTTGAGGATGTTTAGGTCTAAACAGAAAACAAGGTAGAAATGGGAAATTTCCCAAGAGTAGGTGCATCTTGGTGTCTTGAGGGATATTCAGGGTTTCCTCTAGTTTCAAATATATGGTAAATATATGGCTGTTTTTTTACCTCAGAACAGTGGTATAGGACTATAGTCTCAGGTAACTTGGGAGGCTGAAGTAGAGGGGTCACCAGTACTCAGGAGCTACAAGGGCAACCAGGCAACATAGCCACTCTCCATCTAAAAACCAAAGTTGATTTTGCAGCAAAATTACTTGGGCAATATTCCTGGAACTTTGTTGCTTCCTCATTTTTGACTGTGTGTTCCTGGCACACAGTTAAATCTCAGAAAAATTACTTTTCTTTTCTTCCCCCCTCCATCTCCTCCTTTTCTTCTACCACCACCATCATCTGTGTGGAGGTTTCTGCACCGACAGAGTAAATAGTTGGACAAAAGGGTTTTTAACATTTTGAAAGATTTCATTTTCCGTTTTGAAAGAAAGACTGAGAGTCACTGCCACACATAAATACACATGAGAGAGAGAACAGAATCTCCAAGTACTTATTTCTTTTTTTAATTTATTTATTCTTTTAAATTTCATTTTGCATTCCAACCACATTTCTCCCTCCCACCTTTCCCCCGAAACCTACTCCCAGTCCACTCCCCCTCACAGGTAAGAGCTCGCATGAGGAGTCTGACACAATAGGTTGGGGCAGGGCCAAACCCCTCTCCCATGCAATAAGGCTGAGCATGGCATCCCACCATAGGGAAAGGGTTCCAACAAGCTAGCTCATGGAAGTACTTGTTTCTTTTTCTTCCTTCCTTCCTTCCCCCTTTCTTTCCTTCCTTCCTTCCTTCCTTCCTTCCTTCCTTCCTTCCTTCCTTCCTTCCTTTCTTTTCTTTTCTTTTTTTTTTTTTTTTAAGATTTTATTTATTATGTATTTAGTGTCCTGTCTGAATGTATCCCTGCACGCCAGAAGAGGGCACCAGATCTCATTATAGATGGTTGTGAGCCACCTTGTGGTTGCTGGGAATTGAACTCAGGACCTCTGGAAGAGCAGCCAGTGCTCTTAACCTCTGAGCTGTCTCTCCAGCCCAAGTACTTATTTCTTAATTAAAAAAATTTTTTTGGCCTGTGATTCTTCAGATAGGACACCAACCAAGACTGGATCTGTGGTGCTGAGGTTTATATTGGGGTCACTTCACAGGATGATGTTCTTGTTTGACCCTCGAAAGCATTCTACAATGTCAACATTGACATCTTCCTTTATAGATAGGAACACAAAGGCACAGAAAATCAGGTATCTTGCTTCAGACTACTTACTGTATGGCAGAACCATGATGGAAGCATAACTTGCCACTCCCAATTTGATGTTCTTCCTCCCCTTTAAAAAAATTAGTAGGAAAACATTATTTAATTTTGTTTGTTTTATTAAAAAACATTATTGTTACTCTAAGGGTTTCTATTGCTGTGATGAAACCCCTTGTTGAAAAAACAAGTTGTGTGCGTGTGTGGGGGGAAGGGTTTATTTGGTTTACACTTCCATATTCATCATCAAAAGAAGTTAGGACAGAAACTCTCACTGGGGACTTGGAGGCTGGAGCTGATGCAGTGGTCATGTAAGGGTGCTGCTTACTGGTTTGCTCCTCATGGATTGCTTAGCTCATTTTCTTAATAGAACCCAGGGTCATCAGACCACCACCACCACAATGGGCTGGGCCCTTTCCCATCAATAACCATGTAAGAAAATGTCTTACAGGCCTGGCAATAATCTGATATTATAGAGACATTATCTTAATTGAGGTTCCCACCTCTTAGTTGATTTTAGCTTGTGTCAAGTTGACATAAAACTATCCAGGATATATACCAAGTGAAAAATCTAAAATATGTATAAAGCTAATATTTTTACCCCAATATCTCCCTTAATATCATAATTATAAGCACAGTTCCTACCTATTCCACCACCTATCACTACCATATCCAATGTTACTGGCACAGAATATATCTTTTACATGGTTCTCCAGATTCCTATTAACATAAATATATATGTGGAGAGGAGTTCATTAATGTAGCTCTCCACAATTGATGGCCTCTGGTAGAGGAGAATCAGTTCTCTTTAAGGGGCTTGCCACTGTGAGTTTGACCATGCTCTAGTAAGTGTATGTGCAATACAAATTGGGCATTTTCTTCTTTTTTTTTTGTTTGGGGGGGTCGACAACAAGGTGCAGGGTGGACCTGGGAGGACTGGGAAGTAAGTGTGACTGGGATGCACCATATGAAATTCCCAAATAATAAAATTTTGTTAGAAAAATTAAAAATGTATTTATGTATGTGTGCATTGCACACTGGACATAGAGAACAGCTTTCAATAGTTGATTCTGTCTGCTGTGTGGGGGTTCAGGGACCAAGCTAAGCTTGTGTGGTCTAGTGGCCCACTGAGCCATCTATCTTATTGGTCCATGGATCATAGTATAACTCTCTTGGAGATTTGCTTTTCTCCTTCAACAATGCTTCACAAAGTTTATCCTGGAATAATGGATATACATCTAACTTATTTGACCTTTTATTATAACTTCATAGTCTTATTATGGTGTGGATGGGATTTATAATTTATGTAACCAGTTCTTTATTAACTGCTGTTGTGGTTGTTCAAGGATTAGTTTTATTGTTGTTGAGTTTGCTTTTTTTCGTGCCTTACAGCAAATCCATAAAGATATTATTGTAATATACTTGTATATATTCTGATGGTTTGATATCTTTAGGGTATGTTCTGAAATATGTTTCTCTTAGATCTTAAATGCTGCAGTTACCTAGTATTGTGCAATAAACCACACTAAGGGACTAAAAAAATTACTGTTTGAGTTTCTCAGTTGAGTTTCTTAAAAAAGGAAAAGAAAGGTATTCAATGAATTCTGGCTTGAGATTAGAACAGAATTCCAACCAATCCTGAAATTGTCTCAAACATGTGAGCCCATTGATGCTACATGGGAAGTAGCAGTCTCAGTAATGATGATTATAAAATAAAGTATCAATAAAATTTGAAAAATGTTTTACATCCTGCAGTATCAAAATTTTAGCTGAGATTTAATTATTTATGTAAAAGTAAACATTCACATCCCTCTCATTAGAATGCAAAGTTGCTTTTTAAATAAATGGTAAAATTCCTCCTTCTTCTCTCCCTTCCTCTATTCTTCTTTCTCTTCCTTCCTTCCTTCCTTCCTTCCTTCCTTCCTTCCTTCCTTCCTTCCTTCCTTCCTCCCTCCCTCCCTCCCTCCCTCCCTCCCTTCCTCCCTCCCTTCCTCCCTCCCTCATTTCTTCCTTTATCTCCATCTTCCTCTCCCTTCCATGTTGTGTGTCTGTCTCTGTTTCTGTTCCTCCCCCATCTTTTTACCTTTTTCTTATTGTTTTGAAACAGAGCCTTATTCTGTAGCACAATCCAGAACTCAGATGATATCCCTCTGTCTCAGGCTCCACAGTGCTAGGAGCATGAACACCACATCTAGTCCTTTGAGTGGTTTTGGACCACAGTAGTTCTAACACCTAACACTTGGGAAAGACATAAGCAACAGGCAATTGTATTTTTTTAAAACAAGGTTTAGAAATGGTAAAGTTATTTCAAGGTCAAATTTTCACAAGGGAAAAACAGATTGCTCATATCTTAATTGTTTAATCATAGAGATGTTTTGTCAACTGATCCTACAGTCATTTTTAATCATGCACAACACATTTGGGGTCTGTCCTAATGATCATAATTACAACTCTGATCTGTATTATTTTACTATCTAAGTTTGGCTTTAAAGAATTTTCTGTGGTCACCTCTGCAGTCACTATGCTGTATCAGGGAATGTTATAGGAGTTGAAAACATGACATGAAAAGTTTGAAGATATGTTATATGTCAGGTAGAGATAATTGAGAAAAGAAATTGAAGTTCAGACTCTTGTTTTGTCACCTATGACTCAGCATTAATATTTCTTTGGTTAAAGAACAGAAGGTTATTGCTGTGTTCTGATAAATATTGAGATGTCATGAATTCATTGGCTACATCTAAGACACTGGCTCCATCATCAGACAGGCCTTGCCAAGTCTGTTCCCCAACAGACAAGACAGAACTCAAGTTCGTTTTGTTTTCTTCACTAGGACCTCTGAGAAAGTCTTGGGTTGGTCTGGCTTCCAACACAGATATATAACAGTAATGTAAGTGGAGCAAGAGAGCAGTTGAACAAGACCCTGTGATAAGCGTTTCTGCACAGAAACACCAATTAGAATAGTTCTGTACAAAGCACCTTCTCAAGAGCTATGGGAACCCAGTTAGAGACTGCAGTACACTACAAAGAATGCAGGAGAGAAAGTGGTTTCCTCCTCCTCTAACTCCAATCAGTGTGAAAGAGAGAGATGTCTCCCATGTGAGACATAAGTCAGCTCCCATTTATGTGACAAAACACCTGATGTACAAACTGGAAGGGAGGAAGGGAAAGTGGTTTCAGTCCACCCGAGATTAGACGGCTCAGCAGAAACAAACCAAGAGGAAGCAGGGACAAACGTTCCCTATGTGTGTAGGCATGAACACAATTTTAATTTTTTTTATTTGCACATTTATTTTATAAAAATCATTCTACTATAATGAGCTTACAAAATAATCAGACAGCCTGATTAAGGTAGCCACTCAAACAGTTGCCTGGTCCCAAACTCTAAGCACCTTGGTGAGCCTCCATACAGTTAGAAACGTCATTATGAATCCATGGAGTTATGATTCTGGTTTACTATTTGACTGTCACTTACATTTTCATGAACTCATGGAACACTAACAACAACAACAGCATAACTGTGACAGAGCTGAAACTTAAAAAAAACAGTATTATGCCCTCTTTTAGAATTCATGTCCTTTTTTGTACATTTCATGCTTTTTCATCACTGGATATTATCTTTTCTTGGTCTCCTTCTTAAATGTTGTACTGTATCCACACTTAAAAGCTATTTACACATATGCATGCATACATTGTAAACATATATGTGTATGCATGTATATGTATATGTAATGTATATGTATATGTATATGTATATGTATATGTAGGAGAACATGGAGTTTTTTCCTTCTATTCTGTCTGTGATCACATAATTTATTGAAGTTTTAGGTTTTAGGTTATTCTCTGCATTTCTTTTTTTAAGAGAAATAATTATTTAGAAGTTTACATGTAAGGTGAGGATCTAGGTTTGCTACCAGAAACTGCAGTTTTGGGTTGGAGAGATGACTTAGCTGTTTAAGACAAGGTTCACAGCCAGAAGCCCACATTTCAATAGGTTTAGCCTCCTTTGCCCGAAGAGTTCCATGGATGTTGTGTAGTTTTTCAGTTTCACCAAATTGGTTCATGATTCATTTTTAATCACTGTTATACAGTAGAGTGTGTTTGATGCTGGGACAAAAAATGGACAGGTAGGTAGTGAAGTGATTGTAGCTCATGCCTTTAATTCTAGCACTCAGGAAGCAGAGGCCAGCCTGGTTTACAGAGTGAGTTCCAGGACATCCAGGGATATACAGAGAAAAAAACAATGGACAGGCATAAGGTGGAGCATTTCAGAAATTAGATTCTTACTGGTCTCCCAAAGCACTGGCCACTCTGGTTTTACCCCCATAAGCACTCTTAGAGTTCAGAGGATTTATGCTACATCTGTGGGCACAGCAAAGTACTATCCAGCCTATAGCCCCTGACAGAGTTCAGGCAAAGCCTAGAGAGACTCAAAGATGTTAAGTGAGATTTAGAGGTCAATATGCTTTTGAGTGCTATTGAACTTCAAGTTGTGGTCTCTCATATCTAAGAGGTAAAACTTCAGTATATGAATTTGAGAAAAAGGGAGAGGGAGAGTGAGAGGTAGGGGAAGGAGGAGAAGGAGGGGGGGAGAGAAGAGAGAATGTCAGTTGCATTCCTTAAAAATACTGTGACATAAAACTAAATCTAGTTAGTCTCAGAAAGAAAGAAGTATTGGAATAGTTGAGCTATGATTGAACAAAGATATTAGGGCTTTTAAAGACATAATTCAAATGAGGCTCTGTCTGTTAAGTCCTCATCTGAACAGGGAATTTTGAGACACAGGAGATAGACTAGGGATGCATATATAAAGAAGAAATTCTTCACGAGAACATGGCAAGAAGGTGACAATCAACAAGGTAAGGAGAGATCTTGAATACACCATCTAAAGAGGACATAAACACTAGAGGATGTAATTAGTTCATACAGCCAGAAGCCCAGGGAGAATGCTGAAGTGACACTGGTTAATACAGTCACTCCATGCCAGGGGGCAGGTTTCCTCCCATCATTTACTTTATCATCTGTCCCTGTTATTTTTCTTTTTATTGAAAATATATTTTCTCATGCCATATGTCCTGACTAGTTTCCCTTCCCTCCACTCTTCCTAGTTACTCCCTATCTCTCCTCCCATCCAGATCCACATCCTTTCTGTCTCTCATTAGAAAAAATAGGCTTTCAAGAGGCAACAGCCAGACAAGACAAAATAAAATCTATTAAGATGAAGCAAAGCTGGGCATTGGTGGCACACGCCTTTAATCTCAGTAATGGGGAGGCAGACGCCGGAAGATCTCTGTGAGTTTGAGGCCAGCCTGGTCTCTGGAGCTAATTCCAAGACAGGCTCCAAAGCAATACAGAGAAACCCTGTCTCAACGCCCCACCCCCCAAAAAAAAACCAAAAACAGATGAGGCAAGAAGCTATCATATCAAAGTTGGTCATGACAACTTGACAGGAGGAAAAGAGTTTCAAGAGCAGGCACAAAAGTCAAAGATGACCCACTTGTTCTCACAGTCAAGAGTCCATAAACCTATTATAGTATATACACAGAGGATCTGGTGTAGACCCTTATAGGTCCCGTGCTTGCTACTTTGGTCTCTGTAAATTCATATGTGCCTTTCTTAGTTAATTCAGAGGAATTGTTCTCATCTTCCATTCCCTGACTCTTAACAATCTTTCTGTTTTTTCTTCCATGGGATTCCTTGTGCTCTGAGGGGAGAGATTTGATGGAGATCTCCTATTTAGAGTCTATTTCCAAATAATGTCTGGGTGTGGGTTACTTCATCTGTTCCCATCTGCTGCCAGAGAAAGTCTCTCTGATGATGACTGGATAAAGCACTGATATATGAGTAGAGCAGAACATCATTAGGAATCATTTTATTGACACTTTATTTTTTTTTAAGATCCATAGTGTTCGGTTTTACCTTAGGTATCTGGGCTATCTAGTCTCTGGTCCTTGGTTACCCAAGTGGTGTCTGGTACGAGTTTCTTTTTGTGGAGTGGGCCTTAAGTTAAATCACACATTAATTAGCTACTCCCACAAGTTCTGTGCTACCCTAGCATATTTTACAGTCAGGACAGATTGTAGGTCATAGGTGTTTTGGCTGGGTTGGTGTTCATGTTTCTCTTCTGGTAGCTTGTAGGGTACTCTCGCTCACTGAAGAGACTAGAACATAGGTGTGAGAGCTCCATGTTGGCACCAGCTCAACTTCACCACATTCAATGAGTTGGGTGGGTATTGACCTTGGTAGTGGGGTCCCTACTGTCAATTTTTGGAGAGCTTTCCTTTGTTTTAGCATCAGCCTTGGATTTTTGGGGATTTTCATGCCCCCTTTGTTCCCCAACAACACAGTGCAACCTAGTCCCCTCCCCCTCCCCCCACTGGAAATCTTGCCTGGTGACAAGAGATGGCCTGTTGCAACTACATATCCCCCATTGCTAGGAATCCTCATTAGGATCATCTTCATATATTTTAGGAAGTTTCCGCTGCACTAGTTTTCCATACCACCTCCTAAAGACCCCACAATTCCAGCTATCTCTCCTCCTAGCATTTCCCTTCACCCCATCTCCCCTCAACCTGATTGCCCTCCCAACTCCACATGCCCCCAATCTTCCCATGAATTTATTTTATTTCTCCCTCCCAGGGAGGTCCATGTATCCCCCTTAGACCTTATCCCTTTACCCAACTCTCTGGATCTATGGACGTAGCTTTGTTATTTATTTAATGGCTAATATCCACTTATAAGTGAATAATTCCATATTTCTTTCTGGGTTTGGATTACCTCATTCATAATGACTTTATTCTAGTTCCATTCATTTGTCTGCAAATTTCATGATGTCATTTTTAAAAAACAGCTTAATAATATTCCATTGTGTACATGTAGTACATTCCCTTTATTCATTCTTCTGTTGAAGGACATCTAGGTCATTTTTGCTTGTGGCTATTATGAATAAATCCACAATGAGCATGGCTCATTGAGGGTTGAGGCAGTGTCATTGGGATAGGATGAAGTGTTCTTTGGGTAAATGCCCAAGAGTGGTATAGATGGCTTTGAGGTAGATCGATTATCAACTTTCTGAGGTATTACCATATTGATTTCTATAGTGGCTATACAAGGTTACACTCCCACCAGCAATGGAGGAGTTCTCCCCATGCTCCACATCCTCAACAGCATGAGCTGTTACTTTCATTATTGATCTTAGCCATTCTGGCAGGTGTAAAATGGAATCTCAAAATAGTTTTGACTTATATTTCCCTGATGGCTAAGGGTGTTGAACATTTCTTTACATATTTATCAACTATTTGACATTCATGTGTTGAAAACTGTATGTTTAGAACTGTATCCCACTTTTAAACTGGATTATTTAGTTTGTTAATATCTAGCTCCTTGAGTTCTTAATATAGTTAAATATCAGCCCTCTGTCAGATGTGAAATTGCTGAAAATATTTTTCCATTCTTCAGACTGCTGCTTTGTCCAATTGACAGTGGCCTTTGCCTTACATAAGCTTTTCAGTTTCATGAGGCCCTGTTTATTAATTGTCAATCTTAGTACCTGCACTATTGGTATTCTGTTTAGGAAGCTGTCTTTTATGCCAATGTGTTCAAGGCTATTCTCCACTTTCTCCTTTGTCAGGTTAAGTGTATCTTTTTTTTTTTTAGAGATATTTGATCCACTTGAACTCGAGTTTTATGTAGGGTGAAAGATATGAATCTATTTGCATTCTTCTACATGCCAACATCCTGTTAGACCAGCACCATTTGTTGAAGATGATGTCTTTTTTTCCAGTGTGTATTTCTGGCTTCTTTATAAAAATAATCAGATGTATATGTGTATGGGTTTATTTCTGGGTCTTCAATTTGATTCCATTGATCAACATGTCTATTTTATGCCAATATCATGTGTTTTTTATTATGATAACTCTGTTGTACTACTTGAAATTGGGAATGGTGAAACCTCTAGAATTTCTCTCATTCTTCAAAGTTATTTTAGCTAACCTGGGATTTACTTTTCCATATGAAGTTGAGAATTGTCCTTTCAAGGCCTGTAATGAATTGTGTTGGAATTTTTAGGGGATTGAATTGAATCTGTAGATTGTTTCTGGTAAGATGACCATTTTTACTATATTAATTTTACTGGTCAATGACCATGGGAGGTTTGATACATTTTTCAATTTCTTTCTTCGAAGACTTGAGGTTTTTTTCAATACAAGTATTTTACTTGATTCGTTAGAGTTATCCCATGATATTTTATATTATTTAAAACAATTGTGAAAGGTGTTGTTTTCCTAATTTCTTTTTCTGTTCATTTATCATTTGTAAATAGGAGTGCTACTTTCTCTCTCTCTCTCTCTCTCTCTCTCTCTCTCTCTCTCTCTCTCTCTCTCTCTCTCTCTCTCTCTCTCTCTCTCTCTCTCTCTCTCTCTCTCTCTCTCTCTTCCTAATTTTGTTTCCAGTTACTTTGCTGAAAGTTTTTATCATCTTTGAGCATCCCCTTGTAGAATTTTTTGGTTGGTTATGTATACCATTACATCATCGGCAAATAATCACACTTTGACTTCTTTCTTTCCAAATTGTATATCCTTGATCTCCTTTAGTTGTTTTATTGCTCTAGCTAGAACTTCAGGCACTATATTAAATTGATATGAAGAGAGTAGAAAGCCTCATTTTGTTCCTGATTTTAGTGGAATTGCTTTGAGTTTCTCTCCATTTAATTTGATGTTGGCTATAAGCTTTCTGTATATTGCCTTTATTACATTTAGGTATGTCCCTGCATCTCTGTGATGAAACCTACTTGACACACCTTTTTGGTGTGTTCTTTTTTTAAAACTTATTTTGTCATTCAAATCTATGAGTTTTAAAATTTTTATTTTACATATGGATTCCAGTTCCCTCTCCCTCTTTTCCCTCCATCTTTCCCTCTCTCCCACCCTCACATGTAATCTGACCATCCTACCCTTCCATACCCCCTCCCACTCCACATGTAGGGTGATGCATGTGGAGGGGTCATCTAAATCTGTCAAGTCATTTGGAGAAGAGACTAGGACTTCTCTCCTGTCTCTAGGTTAAGGGAATATCACTCCATGGGGGATGTGCACCCAAAGTCCTTTTGTGCAACAGAAATATATCCTGGTTCCACTGTTTGAGGTTGCTTAGATTTCCCAGGCTTTCTAGCTGAGACCCATGTTCATGGGGTCTGAGTCAGTCCCATACTGGATTCCCAGCTATCAGTCTGGGGGCCCATTAGCTCCTCCTTGTTCAGGTCAGCTGTCTCTATGTGTTCCTATAGCCTGATATTGTCCTTCCTCTCTGAATCTGGATTCCAGTTCAGCTCAGTGTTTAGTTGGGGGTGTGGGTGTCTGCTTCTGTTTCCATCAGCTATTAGATAAAGGCTCTACGATGGTGGATAAGTTAGACATCAATCTCATTATCAGGGAAGGGCATTTATGGTAGCCTTTCCACTGTTGCTCAAATGGTTAATTGGGGTCAGTCTTGTAGGTCTCTGGACATTCCTCTAGATTCAGTTTTCTCTTAAAACCTATAATGGCCCCTCTCTCTCTCTCTCTCTCTCTCTCTCTCTCTCTCTCTCTCTCTCTCTCTCTCTCTCTCTCTCTCTCTCCCCATCTATTCCTCCCCTGACTCAATCTTCCTAGTCCCATGTGCTTTCCTCTCCTCTCCTTTTCTTTCTCATAGTTCCCTCTCCACTCACTGCTTCCCCCACCCCCACTCCCAATAGGCTCAGGAGATCTTGTCCTTTTCCCTTCTGTGAGGGACCTTATATGAATCTCTTAGATTGCTCCTTGTATCCTAGTTTCTCTGGTGGTGTGAATAATAGGCTTGTGATCCTTTGCTTTATGTCTAAAATCCATATATGAGTGAGTACATACCATGTTCCTCTTTTTTGTGACTGGGTTACCTCATTTAGGATGGTTTATTCAAGTTCCATCCACTTGCCTGTGAATTTCAAAATTTCACTGTTTTTTTTTTCTGCAGAGTAGTATTCCATTGTGTAAATGTGCCACATCTTCTTTAACCATTCTTCAGTTGAGAGGCATCTAGGTTGCTTCCAGGTTCTTGCTATTACAAAAAATGCTGCTATGAACATAGTTGAGCACATGTCTTTGTTGCATGAATGTGGATCATTTGGGTATATACCTAAGAGGGAGATTACTGGGTCCTGTGGTAGACTGACTCCCATTTTCCTGAGGAACTATCATACTGATCTCCATAATGGCTGTATAAGTTTGCACTCCCACCCACCAGCAGTGGAGAAGTGTTCGCCTTTCTCCATATCCTCTCCAGTATAAGTTGTCATTGGTGTTTCTAATTTTAGCCCTTCTGGCAGGAGTAAGATGGTATCTCAAAGTTGTTTTGATTTGCATTTCCCTGATAGATAAGGATGTTGAATACTTTAAGTGTCTTTCAGCCTTTTTTATTTCCTCTATTGAGAATTCTCTATTCAGTCCTGTACCCCATTTTTAATAGGATTATTTGGTGTTTTGTTGACTACTTTCTTGAGTTCTTTGTATATTTTGGAGATCAGCCCTCTGTCAGATGTAGGATTGGTGAAGATCTTTTCACAGTCTGTGGGCTGCCATTTGGTCTTGATGACTGTGTCCTTTGCCTTACAGAAGCTTCTCAGTTTGAGGAGTTCCCATTTATTAATTGCTGATCTCAGTGTCTGTGCTACTGGAGTTATGTTCAGGAAGTGGTCTCCTAAACCAATTTGTTCAAGGGTGCCTCCCACTTTCTCTTTTAAGAGGTTAAGTGTGGCTGGATTTATGTTGAGGTCTTTGATCTATTTGGACTTAAGTTTTGTGCATGGCGACAGACATGGTCTGTCTGCAGTCTTCTAAACACCATCATCTAGTTGTGCCAGCACCATGCGTTGAAGATGGTTTCCTCCTCCCATTGTATACTTTTAGCTGTTTTGTCAAAAAATCAGATGTTCATAGGTGTTTGGGTTAATGTCAGGATTTTCAATTCGATTCCATTGGTCTACTTGTTTTTTGTGCCAACACCAGGCTGTTTTCAGGACCATAGCTCTGTAGTAGTGCTTAAAGTTGGGGATGGTGATGCCTCCTTAAGTTCCTTTATTATACAAGGTTGGTTTGGCTCTTTTTTCCCATATAAAGTTGGTTATTATCCTTTCAAGGTCAGTGAAGAGTTGTGCTGGGATTTTAATGGGGATTACATTGAATCTGTAGATTGCTTTTGGCAAGACTGCCATTTTTACTATGTTTATCCTACCTATCCAATAGCATGGGAGATGTTTCCATTTTCTGGTATCTTATTTAATTTCTTTCTTTAAAGACACATTTAGGTATGTCCCTGCATCTCTGTGATGAAACCTACTTGATCCTGGTGAATGATATTTTTGGTGTGTTCTTGGATTCAGTTTGCGAATATTTTAATGAGTATGTTTTGCATCTATGTTCATAAGAGAAATTGGTCTATAATTCTCTATCTTTGTTGAATCTTTATATGGTTTGAGTGTCAGGGTGACTGTGGCCTCATAAAATGAATTTGGGAATGTTCTACCCACTTCTATTTTGTGGAATAATTTGAGGAGTATTGGCATTAGCTCCTGTTTGGTGGTCTCAGAGCAGTCAGATAACTTTCATGGTAAATGTCCTTCCTCCAGACATGACTGTTGAAAGTGGGTGTCTAAGAGAATAGGCAACCATCACATAACCTCATGCCTCTCCTGCCATATTTATGGGCTGCCTTGGTCAGATACAGTCCTGGATTCAAGGAAGAGTGTGCATGAAAGAATGCATATTTCTGTATGCTGATCATTGTGTCCCTCCATTTGTATTTTTGTTTTTGAGTGTATTTTTGTGTTTCTGAATCTTATTACTTCTTGTTCTTTCTCCCCCATGCTGATAAATGGAACCAGAGCCTCTGAAGGCTGGAAAGGGAACTGTAGATGTTCTGTGCATCACAGTCTCCCACATTTTTGTCTAGACGTTGAAAAGAAAATTTTCTTAGAAAGATCTATACATAGGCTTCTCTTCAAATGTCACTGTCTAGAATGTCCCCAAATTCAGCCACTGCAAAAAGAATACAATCAATATCGACTACCTTAGCCTAATTGTTATTCACCTACTTTGAGCTGAAGGATTGAAGGCTTTCCTTGACATCAGGTCTCACCAAGCAGGCAAATATTCATCTCAACTGGGTCTCTATCACACCAGAAGACTTTCAAGAGAGTGAATTTGTGGACATGACCAAGTGTGCCTGAGTAAATTTTCTGTAAGGAGAGTCTGGACTAATCAGGAAGTGTACAAGGAAAAGGCTAAAGATGATTTCATTTTGTTTGTTGTCCAACAGCCCAGAAAGGTCATAACTTGAATTCCTTCCCTCAATTACATCTGTTCTTTCCCTGTCTTTACCTCTTGTTGAAGATCTATTACAACCTTTAGTACCAGGATCAGATGCTTTCATTCTTAGGAAATCAAATAATGTCACAAATAGCATTTTTTTTTTTTGTGACGAAATGGTCTTTTAAGGTGTTGTTGAATTTAGTTTGCAAGTATTTTAAAATTTTAAACATAATTCTTTATTGATTCTTTGAAAATTTCACATCATATACCTTAATCCCACTTACCTCCCAGTTCCTCCTTATCTGTCCTTACCCCTGCAGTTTGCCTCTCCAAAAATTAAGAAAAAAAAAACCACCCACAACAAAAGACCCCACCTCTCTTCTCCATCTTTCTGACACCTCTTCATTCATCCTAGTGGCATCCAGGGCTATGGTATGTCATGCAGTATATCCCTTTTGTCTGATTAGTCCCACCTGCAAAATGTTCATTGCAACAAGTCATTGGTCTAATCCAAGGCCTATGGTGAACTATTATCACTGGGCCCTTATGGAAACTCCTTTCGGACATCCTGCTATTGCCCTGAAACATGGGGATCTTGCAGTTATTGCTCTGTAGGATCAGTCCTTCATACACTCCATTAAGTCAGAGATGGGGCTGTTGTTAGGATGGACCAACCCAAGGACCAGTCTGTGGGTCAGGATGATAGCTGAGCTGGTCAGTCAGGGCCATAGGAACCACCCCCTCAGGAGAGGGTATACCTAGTTCTTCTAGGCTCATGCCATTAAGGCCAGCTCTCTCATACCTGTGTTGAGGAGTGGTCCCATCTCTTCCAAGTGCTGGGGTCATCTCTCAACAGGAGGCAGTACTCTTCTGTTGCAGTGTCTAGTGAGGGGCAGGGCCACATATCCTGGGGACAAGGCTGGCTCAACATGGATCTTCGATTTCAACATGCATGATTCTTATGACCCCTGTGGTAACACCAGCCATGGGCATTAGCCCAAACCCTGGCTTCTGTTGGGCCACAGACCCAGACATGGTCCATGGCAGCAGCCTAGGCCTGGCCATTTATGGCTGAGCAAGTCACTCAGATTGGCTTGGCATCCATGGCAACAAGGCTCTGGGACACCAACATGGTCATAGGTGGTGGCCCAGACTCCTGGTATCAGTATATAGCATGTTCTACAAGCAAATGTGACAGTTGTAATAAGGATTCAGACCCCAGGTGGGGTCATCAGAACCCAACTGAATGGCTATAATGGATCATTGATTTCTCATGATAAGCATGCCAACTGCTGAGAACATCTCAACACAACCTGGGTTATGAGTGATTGATTAGTAAGTTGAGTGCTGTAGAGATCACCACTTGCCAGTTCTACTAATCTATCATCTCCCATTGAACAGGCTAAAATCACTGGGCTCACAGAGGGAAGATTGTTCTTCTTAGAACAAGGTCAGGGCTAGAATGCTCTTCACAGCTCCCACTGACAGAGTGCCACAGAGGAAAATAGGATTTTCAACACTGGGCTAATGAAATAGAAATTGTTATTTAGTGTTCTTGTATTCTTCTGTGTCTTTTATTTTTGTATGTATGTGCTTATGTGTATGTTTGTATGTATGAGTGTCTGTATTTATCTGTATGAATGTCACTGTATCTGTCTCTTTATGTGTTTGTGCTTCTCTGGTTATTTTCAAAAAGTTACACAGCCTAGTCTGGTCCTGAATTCACAGTCCTCCTGCCTCAGCCTCCTAAGTGCTATGTTTACGGATGTGTGCTGCCATGCCGGGCTCTGGGTAATTTTTCTTGTAGTTCTTTTCTGAAAATATGCCTCCATCCTGCTTTTCTGGGAATATGTTTGATTGTCTCTTTCAGTGTGTTGGCCTGTCTCTTTCTGGTGGGTACATTTTTCTGCATGTGTAGACTTCTCAGTGTGCATGTATGTGTCCTCACTGTATGTGTACGTGTGTGCATGCGTGCATGCGTGCATGCGTGCGTGCGTGCGTGTGTATGTGTAGTTCAAGTGGAAGGGATGCCCCTCCCTGTAAGATGTAGATAAGTATCAGGCAGTTTTGCTTCTCACTCAGTAGGTGATTTTCTGTGATTCATTTCCACCTTCTAGGCCTTAGTTCTCTTGGAGATAATATGACTTGTCTAACCTAGCTCTCAGGGATTTTCTGAGAATGCAATAGCAATGTAATTTACAACACTTTCGAAAAAGTCAAAAGCACTATAAGAAGAAAAGCATTAAGTGGATTATCATTGGCCTTGATCCAAAAGAGACCGGTGTGTTCAAAATAGGCATGGAAAGGATACTGCAATTCAAATTGGAATCTTTGGTTGGTAGGTCATGGAGGCTGAGCCAAGCAGGCTACATAGGAGAGAGGAAGGACATCTGCTCTGTGCTCTGAATCAGCAAAAGCAAGGTTCATCCTGAATGCTAGCTCTGATCAGTTAATGGCTACTCGGAATGCCATGTGGATGAGCTATTAGAAGCTATATCTTGTCAAAAATGATAATAAGGTTGCTAGGTGTGGCTACTGCTGGTGCCAGGGAAGGGCACTTACAGCATGCAGGTATGTGTTTACCACACCTCCCAGAGTGGATGGGGCAACACCAGAACTCCAATCTGAAGATGGACTGGTGTCTTACAAGTTGCCAAAAGTAAAATCTTTCTAAGATTTAAGATCAATTAGAGTCTCTATTCATACTGCCTTAGTGATCTTTCCTCAGTGTGTTGTGTGTGTGTGTGTGTGTGTGTGTGTGTGTGTGTGTGTGTGTGGCGTTTACTTCTGTTCTGTGACTATATTAGTAACTTTATGTTGGTTCAAATACATATTTGGGTAGATGATGCAAATATGGAGCCCTACTAGAATTTGTAGAAGTGATGATTTAGGTTGTCACTATGGTTGTGAAGAAATTTCCCTTTTCTGTCACTGTGACATCTCCTCTTTCAATGGGTTTTTTAAAATCAAGATTAGATGAGACATTTTTACTTATCCCCCAGAGTCTGTGTTCTTAACAATGAGAACTAGAAGTCCACAGCACCCATTCCTTTGCAGATGCCTGCTGATTGCTTTCCTGGCCTCTCAGCTTCTACTTCGAGCTTTGTGACTCTGTGCTTGTGTAGTGGTCTCACTTTCTCTGCTCATGCTTCTGTATGCAGCCTTCTGACTCAAGATTATAAGTCCCTTCTCTTTTTAAGTGAATGGACAATTGGTGTCACTTTGTTCTGTGAGCGTGGGTGAGCTTGTGTGTATCAGATAACATGCACTTTGACTACTGATTTCTTGAAGAAGTCAACAGGAAGAGAAACACTGTTTTACTACATTGCAGGTGTCTTTTTTCCTAACTCAGAGGATTAAAAAAAAAGCAATGTTGAACATTGCTTTGGAATAATGAAATAACTTCATTCTAGGATCTGTTTTTTTTAGGGTCTATACTTTAAGCAATGGGGATATGATAGGACCAAGGCAGACCCAATCTTTTTTATTCACCTGTTTTGATGGAGTGAGACACAATTTAATACACAACTACCATGGCCCCCAAACATGGCAGGAGAGGACTAGTACAGCTGGTTCTGGGAGGACAAGTGAAGGACAGGGTAGGTTACTAGAAAAGAGTGATGCTGAAGCCTACAGGATGAAGAAAGTGTTTCCAGGGCAATAAGAAGCAGGACAAAGGAATAGAAACAGCACAGGGAGAGAGCAGCACAGACAAGGAACTGTAGGATGCTCAGAACTGGGGGGGGATGAGACTGGGTTAAGGCCAGACACTGCATGTCTAACTGTCTTTCAGGTGGTATTGCTGATGAGTAATGATGGTTTTCTGTCTTAGAAGAATGAGAAGACCCAGTTGTGTGGCAGGAAGGTGCCACTGCTAGGAGAACAGTAATTGGATGCTGGTGAGCAAACTTGGAACATGGGAATTAGAGAGGAAGTGGTGGAAGACTTGTCAGCCCAGTGCAGTACAGTAATTTCCTTAGGTCAGCCACACCCAGTTTTTCAATGTCCATCAGTAATAACTTGATCCGTATCGCTCCCCTTCACTAGACAGTGGACTCCTAAGTGCCAATACCTCCCTCTGCGGTTTCTACCCCTTCGTCCCACTTCTTATTGCCCTGGAAACACTTTCTTCATCCTGTAGGCTTCAGCATCACTCTTTTCTAGTAACCTTCCCTGTCCTTAACTTGTCCTCCCAACATCAGCTGTACTAGTCCTCTCCTGCCATGTTTGGGGGCCATGGTAGTTGTGTATTAAATTGTGTCTCACTCCATCAAAACAAGTGAAGAAAATGGGTTGGGTCTGCCTTGGTTCTATCATATTCCCATTGCTTAAAGTGTAGACCTCAAATAAAACAGATCTTAGAGTGAAGTATTTCACACAATCAATCACTTTATTACAGCCGGCACTTAGGCAGTGGTGTGGGATGAGCTACAGTGCAGAGCTTACAAACCTAAGCCTTGGAGTTATCTGAGCTTGTATTTTGACCTCCCTAACATCCTACCTCTGGTTGGCTTAACCACTCAGTGCCTCTATAGTCACATTGTCTATAAATAAGAATGTCTGCCACAGTGTTGAGGGAATTAAACAAAACTATGTAGATAAAGTGCTTAGCCTATGTCTGACATCCATTGATTCAAAAAATGTCTAAACAGTACCTGGTCTAGTGTGCCAGGCTTTGGGGATTTGGCAATGAACAAAGTGGATTTGGTCCTGCTTTCATGGAACATTTGATATATAGTTGTCATGGCAGCTGAGTTATTCTCCAGCTCTTCACTGTTGGCTCATTTGTATTGTACATGGAGTCTGAGCATGAAATTCTAGAAGCTACAAGCTTTTGGGGATGGACACTCTATTCTATACATTTAATTTAATTGATTCCTCAAGCCCCAGCACCACTTTCAGCTTAATTGTCCATAAAACTGAATCAAGGATACTTGAGGTCTAACATCATTTTCCAGCTCAGTAATCTATATGTGGCAAACCTGAAAACATTACATTTAATGGCTTTCAAAGTCTCATCATTAACTAGTGTCTAGCTATGGCTCAAAATCCCTATGTAAAATAATTGTTTTGCGTTTGAAGCTATCTATTTTCAAATGAGGGAATGAACGCTTGAAGGGAAAGACCAAAGCCAAAAGGGGAACTGGGTAGTGGTGAGTGGAAAAAGAATTGGTGGTCTTTGGCAAGGAGGATTTGACCTTTTAATGAGAGCTTTTGTGGGTCCTAAAACATTCACCAAGTCCAACTGCAATGAATTAAATAAGATGATTTATTTGTAAAAACATTTGCCACTAGGTGTTTGGGAGGTTTTGAAAGCTGGATTTGGTGATAGAAGCTGTGAGAGGTTCTCAGAGCACAAGACATGCTGGAGGACCAAGTTTGTGCAAAGGCAGTAAACAGCTATGACTTAGTGTAAAGGAAGCAGGAACTATGGGGAGGGCTTTGGGGCAATAAGATATGGGGTGAACAGTAACTACTAGCTGCTTTTGGTACCATTTCTTTCCTTGAAGCATTGGTTCCAGACTTGGAACCTTAGAATAAGGAGGCCTGAATTGCTGAGCACAAGCCTCTTCTCTGTGAGTGTGGAGAGGAAGACTCTGATGGCATCTGGTGTTGAGTTCCCTCCACGATTGTATCTATCAGTGGCTCTCACCCCCTCCCCACCATGCTGCCACCCTTTAATACAGTTCCTCACATTGTGGTGACCCCCAACCATAAAATTACCTTTGTTACTTCACCACTGTAATTTTGCTACTGTTATGAATTGTAACATAAACATCTATGTTTCCTGATGGTCTTATGTGACTCTTGTAGATGGTTCCTTTGACAGGTTGAGAACCACTGATTGATGTATATGGTGATGCATCTTCAAAAAAGAAATAGATGGGAGAGTATCCTGGGGATGGAAGAAATAGATACAAGTGCATGTAGCCTGTAAAACAAGGTTGATGATGGATTAGCTAAGAATCAGCTTTCTAATAGTCTTCCTTTGAGGTCCACTTAGGTGTTGTTTGCCTTTCGGTGTCTGTGCAGCAAGCTCCCCACCTTCTTGTTTTCACCACTCAGTTCTTGTCACCCCGTACTGTGAGTATTGTCAGGAACTCATTTCCCACTGGCCTGGAGTTCAGGGTTGAAGGACTTGCCTGTTTTAACGATTAAAAATACAATATTTTATTAACTGAGATTTTCATATACTTCATACACAAATATTTTGATCACATTTTCCCCCAGATTTCTTTCAGATCCAGTTTTTACTACCAGGCCCCCTCCCAACTGCATACTCACCCCTCTTTTTAAACTTTAATTAATTTTTTTTTAAATTTTGCATATTGATCCCAGTTCCCTTTCCCTCCCTCTCTCTTTCCCTCTCTCTCACCCTCTCATGCCCCCCGACCACTCACCCCTCCCTTCCCCCCCACTCCACATGTAGGGTGATGCCCTCCAGGAGGGGTCATATAAATCTATCAAGTCATTTGGAGTAGGGGCTAGGACTTCTCTCCTGTCTCTAGGTTAAGGGAGTATCCCTCTATGGGGAATACGCCCACAAAGTTCGTTTGTGCACCAGAAATACATCCTGGTTCCACTGTCTAAGGTCCCTTAGACTGCTCAGACCTTCTAGCTGAGACCCATGTTCAGGGGGTCTGCATCAGTCCCAGTCGAGGGGCCCATTAGCTCCTCCTTGTTCAGGTCAGCTGTCTCAATGTGTTTCTGCAGCCTGGTCTTGTCCTCCCTCTCTGCATCTGGATTCCAGTTCAGCTCAGTGTTTAGCTGTGGGTGTTTGTTTCTGTTTCTGTCAGCTACTAGATGAGGACTCCATGTTGGTGGAGGAGTCATCACCATCTCCAACTGAAAACAGCCTGGTATTGGCACAAAAATAGACAAGTAGACCAATGGAATCGAATTGGAAATCCTGACATTAACCCACACACCTACGAACACCTGATTTTTGACAAAACAACTAAAAGTATACAGTGGGGGGAGGAAAGCATCTTCAACAAATGGTGCTGCCACAACTGGATGATGGTGTGTAGAAGACTGCAGATAGACCCATGTCTATTGCCATGCACAAAACTCAAGTCCAAATGGATCAAAGACCTCAACATGAATCCAGCCACACTTAACCTCTTAAAAGAGAAAGTGGGAGGTACCCTTGAACAAATTGGTATAGGGGACCGCTTCCTGAACATAACTCCAGTAGCACAGACACTGAGATCGGCAATTAATAAATGGGACTTCCTCAAACTGAGAAGCTTCTGTAAGGCAAAGGACACAGTCATCAAGACCAAATGGCAGCCCACAGACTGTGAAAAGATCTTCACCAATCCTACATCTGACAGAGGGCTGATCTCAAAAATATACGAAGAACTCAAGAAAGTAGTCAACAAAACACCAAATAACCCTATTAAAAATGGGGTACAGGACTGAATAGAGAATTCTCAATAGAGGAAATAAAAAAGGCTGAAAGAGACTTAAGAAAGTGCTCAACATCCTTAGCTATCAGGGAAATGCAAATCAAAACAACTTTGAGATACCATCTTACTCCTGCCAGAATGGCTAAAATTAGAAACACCAATGACAACTTATTCTGGAGAGGATATGGAGAAAGGGGAACACTTCCCCACTGCTGGTGGGTGGGAGTGCAAACTTATACAGCCATTATGGAGATCAGTATGACAGTTCCTCAGGAAAATGGGAATCAGTTTACCACAGGACCCAGTAATCTCCCTCTTAGGCATATACCCCAATGATCCACATTCATGCAACAAAGACATGTGTTCAACTATGTTCATAGCAGCATTTTTTTGTAAGAAAATTTTTTAGCAAGAACCTGGAAGCAACCTAGATGCCTCTCAACTGAAGAATGGATAAAGAATATGTGGCACATTTACACAATGGAATACTACTCTGCAGGGGGGGGCAATGGAATCTTAAAATGAGGTGACCCAGTCACAAAAAGAGGAACATGATATGTACTCACTCATATATGGATTTTAGATATAGAGCAAAGGATCACCAGCCTATAATTCACACCATCAGAGAAACTAGGATACAAGGAGGATTCTAAGAGATTTATATAAGGCCCCTCACAGAAGGAGAAAGGGATAAAATCTCCAGAGCACATGGGGAGTGGGGGGGCAATGAGTGAAGAGGGAACTATGAGAAAGAGAAGGGGAGGAGAGGAAAGCACATGGGACTAGGAAGATTGAGTCAGGGGAGGAATAGACAAAAGAAGAAAGAGAGAGAGAGAGAGAGAGAGAGAGAGAGAGAGAGAGAGAGAGAGAGAGAGAGAGAGAGGGAGGGAGAGAGAGAGAATAAAAGAGGGAGTCCTTATAAGTTTGAAGAGGAAACTGAACCTAGAGAAATGTCCAGAGACCTACAAGACTGAACCCAACTAACAATTTGAGCAACAGTGGAAAGGCTACCTTAAATGGCCTTTCCTGATAATGAGACTCCCTTTTAAGATAACCCATCTAGTACAATTTTTGACGAAGCCATACTCTGGATCATTGTTTACCTAACCAACAACCACACCTTTAAAGAAAATCAATTCTCATTCCTCCAGAAGACAGACTGTTTATAAATCCTCAGTTAGGGGTAGGGACTCGTGAGTCCCTCCTTGTTCCATGTAGACTAGCTTGTGCTTGTGTAGATCTTGTACAGGCAATGGCAGCTGTTGTGAACTCACGAGTACAGTGGTACTGCCATGTCAAAAAGACATTGTTCTCATTACTCGTGGCTCTTACAATCTCTCCACTTTTTCTTATGTAATGTTTGCTGAGCCTTGGAGAAGATGCCTTGTGATATAATTGTTTTATTTGTGGTTACTTCCTGTACTTGAACAAGCTGTCAGTTTCTGTATTAAACACCATCTACTCTACCAAGAAACTTCTCTGATGATGACTGAGAACTGCACTAATCTGTGAGTATAGAGATACAGATGAGGAGGCAGCTTGGTACTATGTCCATTTAGAAAAAATGTGAGCTCCTCACCACGGTTTCTTGGCCAGATTTACAGTACTAGACATGTGTTTGCTCATATATAGCAGGCCTTAATCACAATCAGAATGTGAGTGGTAACACCTATAACATTTATGCCACTATTCACTCATGGGTATATCTTGCCGGGCCAATCATTCTGTAGCTTCCAGAGCTTACAATTAGACAAGATTGTTGATGACATTTTTTCCCTAGAAGTCTGCACAGCATCTCATGCCATTCTAAAGCTAGTCAATGTCATTTGTGTATTTATAGTGCTTGAAGAAGTACTTGATGCCTGAAAGCCAAAGAATGGGTAAAATATCTTATTAGAAACCCAAGTCTAAGTAGCTGGGACCCTATTCTAGACAGGAAACAGTTAAGTATTCTTTTATAACATGCACACAAAGATATGCATACTTGAAGATGGTCAAATTAGAAGTAAAACACAGAGCCTATGCATTCTGTGTACCCCAGCTTTTCGTTTGATTTTTTAAAGAAGGGTTTCTTTTATTAAGCCTTATTTACTGAAGAATTATTCTCACTTTTTTAGTAGTCAGTGAACATTTTCTCTTCAATTTAGAGACATGATATTTTCCTCCCCAGGATATTTTATATTTCCTTTCAAATTCCTTCTATCTTGATGAGATCAGCCACATGGTTCTGTTGGTGGCATCTTCAAGCCTGGTAAATGTAGCTGTTACAGTCATATAGAAAGTTGAGAATTCTTTTAGCATTGACCTTTACTCCTACATAGATAGTATTATCTGAGAATGCAAAAATTCAAGATTCTGGATTTTATTATAAATTGAGATTTTTCTGCCTCTCCTTTAGTTATCATCAGGGGAATCAGGGAAAATGGAGGCTTTTGTGATCCTGACTTCTATCTCCCTTCAGGGGAAGCATCAAAGCCTGACTATTATAATCTGGGAAGAAATATGTTGAAATGTCATTGGGCAGCCTGCAGGGGTTGTGGGTTGGAGGAAGGCTGGATGTTTCAGCATAAGTAGAGGGAAGCTGAACAAACAGGACCAGTGCTAGGATGGGGGATAGACCCTGGCCCTAGAGCTGTGCTATGGAAATCACAGCATGGGTGCTGGCCACCCCCAGTGGACACCACTAGACACAGTTTTCCAGGACATGGGGCATTTTAAGGGCCATCATTCATCTTCATTATAGATTCTATAGTTTCCCATTTTCTGGGTCTATAGCTGCTATTTCTAGGCCATGTCCCCATGATATACTTCCAAGAGGATTTGGAAAGGTGAGCATCCCATTTTCAGTTCCTAGCTCTTAACAAGGCTATTAAACTGGGCAGGGGAGTTTCCCACATACAGGAAAGGATTTCATATGCTGAGTAGCTGAAGGAAAAATTTCTATGGCAGATACATTTTAAGCCATGATTGGTACTGATAAGAGAATCATCTTCTTGGTGTTTTAGGTCTTGAAAATAAAATGCTTTGTTGGTTCAGCACAGCAATGTGAGTAGATGGAAGACCATGGAAAATCTACCATCACTCTGATTTCCTAGAGTGTCGCAATGAAATGACATTGGCTATGAGGCAAGTTACCATGGAGCCCTGCATTCTTATTGCCCCCAAACCCTGTATTATTATTCTCAGTCTGGGCTCTCTTCCTTACTAAGTAAATGATGTGCAGGCATGATTGAATCTCAGAGCCTCAGTTTACTCATTGGTGGAATAGATATCACCTTAGAATGCACTGTTTGTTAAGGGTACTTATGAGAACATCTCCCCAAAGCTCCGAGGAGACTATCTAGCATCTTCTAGGGCTAGGTCAGCCATTGTGGCTGAGATAGAGGAGGATGAGATCAGGGGTTGGGTACAAGGCCCACTGATGTCCAGGACATGGCAGATATCCATCTTCAAGGATAACTTGGAGGAAGGAGGTCACGATGAAATATGAAGTGGGTGACCTGCAGATTGGATGACCTCCATCAAACATCATGGGCAAATTCCCAAATGCTGCTGGTCACAGATGCCTGAGCAGAACAATCTGTTTTTAAAGTACAATTAAACAGACAAATGCTTGGAGATCTCAAGGGGTAGACCTACCCCAAAGCCCCATATGCTCAGTTTAGGCGCAGCAATTAGACAGTGTAGGGGAAAGTGTTATCTCTGTTTTAGAAGTGCTTTTAAACTGAATCTCAGACAGATTGTGTCAACACCTTTCTTTGGGTTGGAGTTCTGGGAAAGTCATCAATTATTAGACACAGTCAAATTTGTCTTTTTATTCCAGTTACCTAGAAGATGTTAAATAGATGTCAATTTCTGTTAAATGTTAACTGAAAAAGCATCTACTTTAAAGCTATTTACTGGGGATGTAGGGTATGAAAGACACCTAAGAGGGAATGATTTGCTAGGGGTTCAGGTATTATTACTTAGACCCCCCCTCCATTAAATTGGAGAATGAAATATCCAAACAGAAAGATTCTAAGAGACACATTCTCATTTGCTTTCCACAGCTGAAGGCCATTTGAGTTTATGTAAGGTGTTATCTAAGAGCTTGCACATCAACTCTAAAGCTGTTGCTTCAAGCTGGGTTGATTGCAAAAAGCACCACTTAAGTGTTTTCATAGTGGGACTAGGGAAGTGATGTGCACACATTGGCCACCCAGGGAGAGGTTGAAGCCATCACTTAGCTCTTTAATGGTGGAGGAGGGTGTAATTAACATTTTTTTTTTGCATGTTACAGTGGAATATTTCAGGTGGTGACAATGACTTCCTATAGCAACTAGAATAAAATTAAACACAGGCCTGTAACTTCTAGGCAAATATAAAATTCAAAATTTATCAGGTAGATTATTTTAGAAGTTTACCTTCTGTGTATTTAATTACCCCCGATTTTAATTACATTCATTAATTGATTGATTAATTGATTGATTAATTGATTGATTTTGTGTGTGTGTGTGTGTGTGTGTGTGTGTGTGTACAGTGTAAGGTATGAATGAGGATAACTTTAGAGAGCTGGCTCTTTTCTCCCACTGTGTAGGATCCCAGGGATTCATCAAAGGTCATCAGATTTGATAGCAATCACCCTTATCTTCACAGTCACTTCATTTGCTCCCCCCATCTCTTTCTCCTTCCTTCTTTCTTCCATTCTTCCTTTTCCCTCTCCCTCCCTTCCTCTCTCCCTCTTTCCCTCCCTCTTTCCCTCCCTCCCTTCCTCCCCCATCCTTCCCTTCCTTCTTTGATTCTTTCCTTTCTTTTGTGGTTTAAAAACTTTTAATTTGCTGGATAATGGTGGTGCACAACTTTTATCCTAGCACTTGGGAGGCAGAGACAGATAGATCTCTGTTACAAGCAGATTTTTTTCCCCGCCGGCTGCCTGACCCACTCTTTGTTCCTCCCTGCTGGCCGCTCGATCCCGCCATCACTCGAGCCCCAATAACATATGGAGACTCTGTATTTGATACAGTGTTGTTGGCCAGTTACTATTATTATTTATGGGCTAGTTCTGTCTAGTAGAAATTAACCCATTTCTACTTATCTAAGCATTTCCACGTGGTCATCTTATCAGAGAGTGGCAGGCGGGCATCTTGCTTCCTCCAGGCTCTATATGCTGACTCCTCCTAACTACTTCCTCTTTCCTCCTCCTAGTCTCCTAGCCCCGCCTATCTTGCTTTCCTATTGGCCACAGTGCTTTATTAATTAACCAGTATGAGAAACATATTTACAGAATAACATAAACATATTTACAGAATAACATCTCCCATCAGATCTCTTTGAGTTCGAGGCCAGCTTGGTCTACAGAATGAGTTCTAGGACAGGCTCCAAAGCTATAGAGAAACCCTGTCTCAAACAGCCAACAAAACAAAACAAAACAAAACAAAACAAAACAACAACAAAACACCAGAACAAAACAAAAACAAAAACTATTAATTTGCAGTTTATACATTGTGCATTCCAGTAATTTGAACAACAAATGGCACTGTGACTAAACTACATTTTACAGCCTGAAGGATGTCCTGTCTTGACTCTTTTGAATTTTACTCTCTATTTTACCACCTTCTTCCCAGCTTTTTTCTTCATCAACAGGCGAGTTCTTTTTCTCTCCTGTCAGTCAGACTGACAGATAGATGGGAGAGGCAGGGGATGCCTTTGTTGTCTGTACTTCTGATTCTTTGCTGTGAAAGAGGCAGCAAAGTCACTTAAACATGATTCATCCCCTGCATCTTACAAAATTAAACAGCTGAAAGAAGGAAGATAAGTAGGCACTGAGCGTGGACCATAAAGTACACACTGGTGGTGTTCTGCCTGTTATGATTCACCAGTTTGATGCTCATGCTTAATCGTTCCTCCTGAAGGCAGAGGATTTTTCTTTTGTGTTTCTGTCTTCTTCAGTTTTGGCTTATTGGATTCCTCCATCTCAGCCTTATTGTGCTTGTTTGACATGGTTGTGGAAGGAGCAGAGTGAGGTGCACGAATAGGAAGAGTCAGATCTGCTCAGAGACCACTGCCCAGTCCCTTGGTATTTCTTGAATGTTCTCCCCCCCCACCCCCTATTGCAAGCAGTGCATCAAGGTTTCCTAACTTACAGATGCAACTTGGTTAGTGCAACAAGGCAGGTAGGTTTCAGCTTCCAGCTTGAAACCTGGCATCGATTGTTGCTGACTGCCTTGAACAGTGATGAAAAGGCTTCTAAATTAAGTTGCCTCTGGGTGCATCAGGAAGAAGGGTGGTGATTGATAAATAATACTTGCCACTGTTGGAAAGGGAGGAACAGTGATCATTCCAGGCTCAAACAGTGCAAAGGACACAGGATTAGGACTGGGGTCTAGCCTTGGTTTAGCTATAACATGTTATGTTGCATTAGACAAACTTCAGTGCTTGTTTTCTTAATGTTACTTTTGGAATGAGAAAAGAAAGGATCGTGTAAATAAAAAAAGCCGCAAGTTACAAAGATTCAAAAGGACTTAAAGCATAGAAAATTGTGCAGTACAGTACAATCATTGTTATGTCATCATTACAAGCTGAAGGCTAACTGGTGACATAGGACAAAGGGGATATGAAGTCCTGGAGTGGAAAGGAGACTTACAGGGGGCTAGAGATAGAAGGACTTTTGATGTTACTTTGAAGAATAATCATTCCAATTGTTTTTGAATTTGAGATCCTCCATGTTTCTTTCAAAAGAAAATATTATTTATTACACCTGACATAATAACTCAGTAAACAGTTCTGGTCTGTTTGAGACTGCTTATTTCTTAACATGCTTCCCAGATTTGAGTGTTAAGCGAGTGCCATTATATTCATCTGAATTAAATAAGCTGTCTTGGACATCACCAGGAAAAACTATTGAGATGTTCTTAGCCCACTAACTTTCTTAGCTTCTATAATGATCCCTTGGACGTGGACCCCCAGTGCTTGCTGCCAAATTCCCCTTATAGTGGCTGAGAAGGGAGGAATTTATTTGACTGAGATGCAAGTGTGTGTGTAAGATTTACCTGTGAGAGGAAACTAAGTCAGAGTGTTAACATAGAGGAATAAAACATGAGAATATGCAGTTCTAAAACCCTTTAGCGGAGAGAACATCTTTGCCTCACTTCTCTCATCATTCAACACTGCACCTAACTGTTATTGGTCCAACATCCATTATGAACCAGGCACTATATTTAGCTTATAAGAAGACATGATGTTAGGAAAAACTAATGTTTTTTATAAAACTTGTTTTTTTTTGGGAGAGAAGAATGAACAAGCTTTTAAAAAATGATTATAGACTATAAATACGTGGAATGAAAGTAAATCATTTGCATGCAAGGGACCAGAGAGTGGGGCATTTATCTATAATGTTCTGTGTTTGTTAAATGAGCCAACATAGGTCTACTATTGGCCACCAGTGGTTCCCTATCACACATTGATGATACATGGCCTTAGCAATGCCATGAACCAAACTATATCCATGGAGTTCCCATAGGGTGAAAGAGAAATTCATTTGCCTGATTGAATGGGAGTTTTGCTCAGAACTTTGTGGATAAAGGCTCTTATTTATTTATGTTTTTTAACTCTCTGGAGACATTTCTACACCTAGAGCAATGTCATGAAAGAGACTCACCATTTATGGTTAGGGAGCACTGAGGAGCTGTGTGGGGAATTTATGATGGCTTGAGAAGGGGCAATGGAGTAGCCAACCTAAAACAAAATAACTTACATAAATTTTGTTGACTAAAGGAAGACAAAGAATTTTTATGAACCCGGAAAATGAAGTAGAAAAAGCAGGGCTCAGGGCTTGGAAAAATTGTATTTAGATGAAGAATAAAGATCGAGACTAGAAAAAGACTTGAGGAGTCCTTGAAGAGAAGTGAGGACTAAAAAATGGTCTTGTTTCTTCTGTGATTCTTCTCTCCTCTTTGTAAGAATGCAAGTGAGAATAGAATACCACAATGTGAAATCTACAAAACACCACTTCACAAAAAGAACCAATTTTCTTGATGGCTAATTGTAATGTGTGAACTTGACTGGGCCATGACTGGCCTGCACCAAATAGTATTTCTTGATGTGCTAGCCAAGTGTATTTTCAGATGAGACTAGCATTTGAGCTAGGGAATTCAGAAAAATAGACTACCCTTCCCAGAACCAACAGGGATCATTTATCCCACCAAGTGCTAAATACAATAGAAGGTTTAAGGAAGGGTTGATCACTTTCTGCCTGACTGCTTGAGCCAGACATTGGTCTTGTTCTGTCCTTTTATTTGGATTAGCTCCTGTAGCCTTCAAACTTGGACTAAAATAATATCCCTGGATTTCTTGGGTCTTTAGCTTGTGGATGGCCGATCACTGGGTTTCTGAACTTCTATGAGCCAATTTTCCTCAATCTCCCTCCTCTCCTCTATTATATATGTAATATATAAAATATTATTATATTGATTATAATATACTATATATATCAATCAATATCAATAATGTTCTGTGCTTGTTAAATAAATCAATATAGGCCCACTCTTGGCCACTGGTGGTTCCATACCACACATTGATGATATATGGCAGCATATGCTCCCCCACTTGTGTTGAGATTACATTAAAAAACTTTTATAAACAGAAAACATTAAAGTGTATTTCTATACATGCCCTCTGTATTGACTGCTTTTCTCATTGCTACAGGCAAAGAGTTGACACAAGCAATTTAATGATAGAAAGGTTTATTTTGTCTCCTGGTTCAGGGGATACAGTCCACCACAGTTAAGAGAGCATGGTGGGAGGAGCAGCTCCTGTCTGTGATGGCAGGAGGCTGCTTAGTTGACATTTTATTGGATCAGAACACAGAGACAATGGATCTTGGTGCTTGATTGTTTGCCTTGTTTATTCAGTTTGAGACCCCAGCCTGTTGGGTGCTGCCTTCTATATCCAGGACACGTCTTCTCCCATTAGTTAATTTACTCTGGAAATGTCTTTACTTTTCTGCCCAAATATGTGCTTCACTAATTCCATATGCATTTCTTTTCTTTTCTTTTTTTTTTTTTAATGGTGTTTTTCTCTCCATGTAAGAATGTTCTGTCTCACCCTGTCTCAATCAGGAGAGCCTCCTCACAATTCTTCACATAAAAATTGATAAGTAGGTAGATAGATAGATTTTTAAGGTAAAATTACTCAGTGGCATTTTGTCTGAGAACTGGGGGTAGGTGTGTGTGTGTGTGTGTGTGTCTGTCTGTCTGCGGTTGCAGCCTGAAACACAACAGCAAACAACAAAAGTGAGAGCAAGTGGTAAAATGTCGATAGAAGGAGACTTAAATAGCACAGGAATGCCATTGCTGCCTACCTCCCTGTCACCGAGTCTCACATGCCTTAATTTCCATATGCATTTCTTAATATAATCAAGTTGACAGATTTTTACTATTGTATGATGTAAGGTATAGATTCTTTCAAATTGAGACGCTATTATTTCATTTGTTATCATTATTGTGTATGTGCATGTGTATGTCTCTGTGGCTATGAGCACCATAGCATCTGTGTCTCTCTTTCTCTTTCTGTAGGTTAGAGGGCAAGGTTTAGGAGTCAGTTCTGTCCTCCTACCATAACTCCCAGGGATCAAAGTCAGCTTTTCAGGCTTCCATGGGAAGCAGTTACTCCCCTACTCTTTATAGCATGAGTAAAACCTCTGAAAAAATGGTTAAATTGTGTGGGTTATGACTCTTAGTTAGGGTTTCTATTGCTGTGAAGAGATACAATGACTATGGCAACTCTTATAAAGGAAACCATTTAATTGGGCTGTCTTGATGACAGTCCATTATCATCATGTTGGGACACAGTGGTGTGCAGGCTGACATGGTGCTGGAGAAGTAGCTGGGAGTTCTGCATCTTGCAGGCAACAGAAAGTGGTCTGTGACACTGGGAGTAACTTGAGCATAGTAGACCTCAAAGCTCACCTCCACAGTGACACACTTCCTCCAATAAAGTCACACCTCCTAATAGTGCCACTCCCTTTGGGAACCATTTTCTTTTAAACCATGACCCCATGTCACAAGACTCTATGTCAATCTTGTAAATGAATGTGGGGATTGAAGATATGTTTGGCACCAGTAAAAGGTTTCTGAATGTACAACTACCAAAAATTAACTTAAAAAATCAAATGTGCAACTAATCTGAGCTGTTTCTGGGAGTACTTGCCCATGTTGCATTGGATGACTTCACTGCAAACTTCATTCTCGACATACAACATTGTACATGGTATCATGCCACACAATGACAACGAACATTGCTCAAAATACCTCAGCTAAGATTTGAGACTATTGTATGTTACAAATTGTTATATTTTTACTGTACATATAGTAGTTCCTGGTATAAGAATGGAAAGCAATGATTTTAAAATAGGATATTTCAGGCTGGAGAGATGGCTCAGTAGTTAAGAGCACTGGCTGCTCTTCCAGGGGACCTAGGTTTAACTGCTGGCTAAATATTTGTTAATGGAGATAGACAACTTTTAGTAGTTTTCGGAGTTGTTTGATACTTTAATGGACTTCTGATTTCTGGGGACTTCGTTTCCCCTTTCTCCCTCTCTCAAATTATATCACAGGATTTCTATGAGTGTCACGTAGGGTGATGAACTTTTAAAGAAAGGTACAAAAAGAGTTGTCTACAGCTATAAGTTGGCATGGATTGTTATATGTGCTATAGAGTGTAAAGATGATGTCGGAGGCATTCCTCTTATTTGTTGCTTATTGCTGCTCTTCAGACACAGATACTTGTCAGCATCTAATCATTGCTTCCTTTTTCTGAAGGAGGATTGACAGAGACATGCTTTCCTCTCTGCTCCCATCAAGGCAAGGGGCCCCTACTGAGGAACTCATTCTAATTTACCTAATAGAGGGAATTTGCCTTTGCAAGCTTATTGTTTCGATGTGTGCTGCAGACTTGTCATGGTTAAGGTATCCTCTCTGTTATTAAGATAAAGACTGACCTTGTCTTTCTGGAGGTGAATGACTGATGGAAGATAATATATATCTTTTTAACCACCCTGTCAGGTTAATTGGATGCTTTCTATCGAGGGACCTACATGTTCTGATTTAACATCAAACTTCTCTTTGTAAAAGGCTTGATGCTGGGAAGATTAAATCTAGGACTAACCAGTGGACACAAGAGACCAGGGATAGATTTCTTAAATTGACTCATTATAATATAGAGTTTTATAATGGAAACAGGAGTGGGATAGGCCTCTCAGAATAGAGATGCTCATACAATGTAGGAGGATCTCTGAGAAGTGATAGGGTTGATTTATTTACCCCAGGGACATGTGAGAAGCATTTATATTATGCTCACTATGGAAGGGGAAACTGCAAAGTCAGACCCTGAAGGTTAGAGACCTGAACTTAGTCTTATTTTTTTTTCAACAACTGTGAAGCCAACACTAATTGTCATTGTGATGGGATCTACAATCACCTAAGGGACAAGTCTCTGGGCTTGCCTGTAAAGGGTTATCCATGTTATCTTAGTTAAGGTGAGAAGATCCATCTCCAGGGTAGGTGGTACCATTCCACAGCCTATGGTCCTGAACTGAGTAAGGAGAAAGCAAGTTGAACAGTAGCATTCATCTCTCTCTGCTTCCTGACTGTGGATACAGCGTGACCCGGTGCCTCAAGCTCTCAAGAATCAAGACAAATTCTTCTCTTCCTGAGCTGCTCTTGTCTGCTTTTGCTTTATCACAGTGCAGGAAAAGAAGCTAATATAATATAACAGTGCAAACGGAGAATCATGACAATAGTGACCAGTGATTGTCAGCTATCCACTGTGCCAGTGCAGACCTCATGCTGTGTGCCCTGTTCCCAGCTCCTCACGCTACAGTTAGGTGCTTGTTTCTCTTCTTGGTCACTCATTTGCTGTGTGACCCTGGGCTGGTCCCTTAGTTCTCTCTTCTGTGAGTTTTTAATGAGTGATCCCCTCCAGCTCTGTCGTGGTGTGTGTGTGTGTGTGTGCACGCGCGTGCATGTGCACTTTTGGGTGTGTGCATGTGAGCTGTGTTTCCACAGACCTAAGGCCTCATGAGTCAAACTTTGATTTCCTAAGAAAAGGGCTCATTGTGTGATGCCAAATAAGCAGGAGTGGAAGAGGAGAGCTTGGATTTGACCTCTTGGACCCACTCTGGCTGGGGCTTATACATGCATATATATAAACCCACACATAGACACACATGAATACACACGATTGAATAAAAAAGAAAGTCAGGGATGAAGGATGTTGCTTCAACAGTGAGTCAAAGGCCTGCTTCCATCTCCTTAACTGAGAGTCAGGGCAAGGACATTCACCCCTTTTTTATTTTTTAAAGATTTATTCGTGCATGTGTTATGTCTATTTGTTTGTATGTGTGTGTCACACATATCTGGTGCCCAAGTGGTCAGAAGAGGGCATCAGAAACCACAAAACTGGAGTTATGGATAATCGCGGGCTACCATGTAGATGCTGGGAACCAAACCTGCGTCCTCTGGAAGAGCAACAAATGCTTTTAACTGCTGAGCTATCGCTCCAGCCTGAATTCTGTTTTTACCTTAGACAAACATTTGGTACACACTATCACTTAATATATGTTATAGTATTTGATTTTATGTCTATAACCCATCCTCAAAGACATGGGTATTCCTAATTTGAAGATAAGGAATTCAAAACTCAGATGTGAAGAAATTGGTGCAGTGTATCTTAGGTTGCTATGGCTCCCTAAAACTACACATATGTGATCAGCATCTCAAACCATCTTCTAAGATGGATAACTCACCCAGGTCTACATTTGCTTGCATTCATGTGTTTGAAGGGTGATTCTTCCCTCAGATAGGCTGGGCTAAGGCTTTAACATCATGACCATAAAAAGGGGGCCTAGAAGTGTTGTCATGGCGAGTTGTTGAAGATATCAGAAGAAGGAAGCTCTAGGATGAAGAACCAAGGTCTTCAACATGGGGTTCACTCTGTGCTTTTGTGGGAGCCTACAGATGCTCAGTGAGGTACATATAAGCTGTCCTGTTCTGCTTTCTGGGCTCCCCTCAGTGTTCTCTCCTAGTACATCTGGCCAGTTGCTCAGTTGAACCTTTTAATTTAATTTCCTCTTCAGTAGCTCACTTTGTCCCAAAGGTCAGGGTATATAAGTAGGTATGTGCTGTCAGACAAAGATTCCTGAGAAATCTGACTCTTTATATTAAAAGAGCTCCCCTCCTTGTATTTGTGTATATGCACACAAGTGTGTGTGTGTGTGTGTGTGTGTGAATGTGAGATATGTATTTGAAAACTTGGACTCCAGTTAGTGATGCTCTTTGGGAAGGTCATGGGAATACTAGGAGGTAAAGCTTGGCTGTAGGGAGTAAGTCACTGGTGGTAGACTTTTAAGACTTTTGGTCCACCCTCCCCTTCCTATTCTCACTGTCTGCTTCCTGTTTGTGGATAGAAATGTCATAATCCAGCTTCCTGTTCCTGAAGCCATTCCCTGCCTCCTCCACCATCACGAGACAAACTCTATGCCACTGCAACCAACATCAAAACAAACCCTTCCTTTCTTATACTGCAATTTGTCAGGATATTTTACATAGAAAAAGAAAAGCAACACATCTGGTTTGTATAAACCCTCCCCAAGCACACGTTGTTCCTGAGAAACTACCTGGAAAGTTCCCAAAGCAGAAGGCATTCAGACTCAGGCAATAACCTCCAGGGAGTGGGAAGGAAGTTTGAAGCTTGCTTTCTTTGGCAGTGATTTCTCCCGTCTGAGAAAGGTATAGAGGAGGCAGCCACTCTCGGGAGGAGTCCAAGGCTACATTTCCTAAGTGGTCTCAGAAGGGGCTGAGGCTCTCAGCCAAGTAGCTGGTTGTCACCGAAAGCCAAACATTTGGTTTTGAATTCAGTTTTCATTTGGAATTCATTTCCAAAAACTCAAAGTGTGAGACATCACTGTTGTTATTTACTTATTTTTCTTTATTTTTAGCCGTATTTGTTTTCTGGCAGGGAGCCATGGTATTCATTCTGTGAAGGCTAAAACTGCTGTTAGGTATTTGTAAGATGAGGAAAATGCTAGGCACGGTGTATGAAGGTGATGTACAGAAATTGGACAAGAGAGAACTTCGTGAGATCTGTCATAGTTTCCTTTTCCTTTCTCTCTAGGAATGGAGAAAGTCAGAAGTAATATAATCCATAAGTGTCCTTCCTCTCTCTCCTTTTCCATCTCTTCTATTTCTTTCCATCCCATATCCATCTATTTGTCCATTCATCTACCCATCCACTCACCCAAGCATCTACTATCCACACATCTAACATTCACTATTACATCTATGAAAACAAAACCAGGCATCTCTTGTGAGCAAGGGTACAAGGTGGATGTTTAATTCATGGCTTATGGAAATGTGTAACTGAGGGGAGAAGACAGACACAAACACAACAGCCCAATCATTATCACCACAGAGTTTATGTACTTGGTCCAAACATCAAGGTAAAGAGGGCTGTTACCTCTGACCAGCATGGGGCTGAGCATCAGGAGAGTCCCCTGAGCAGTGTTTCCAGATGTTTTCTGAAGGGTTAGGAATCATAGAGGGTGGAATGAGATCCAAGGTCGCAGGATGGGTGGTCATGAACATGGGTAGAGAAGAATGAATTAAAGGTACACGATTAGATAATTGGCTTTGAAAGACACATATGAGTAAAAGACTTTGAAGCTTCTAGAAGCATCTGTGACTATAATATGACAGGTTGTCAGTATCCAGTGTGGGTGGTGGTGGAGTGAGGAAGTGGCTGTCTTGCCCAAGTATGTCATCTTTGCCTTTGTCACCAATATTAACAAAATGGCCACTCCTCCACTTACTTCAGACAAATTCTAGTATTGAATACTTCTAGTACCTGATGAACATTACAGATGTTTCTTCTTGCTATTGCTATTATGGTTGCTATCAATCTACAGTACTCAGTTGTGGCAGCTATGTAACACTTCTTGCAAAGTACAGGAATTTAAGAAAAAAATGTAGGTTTATTTGAAGAAAAGTATTACCTAATTCATAGTTCAGCCTTTATATGCAGATTTGGCAAGCCTGAGGAAGGAATCTGCCAACGAGCAGGACTTGAATTATCTCATTCCTTGTAACAACTGTGTGAGTTGAAAATACCCTTTTATAATCTTGAGTTTACATTTTAAGAAATTAAGGGAGTTGGGAGTGAGGGAATGTAGAACAGTTGGTAGAAAGCCTGCTTAGCATGTATAAGGCCTTGGGTTTGACCCCCAGCATTGCACAAAACTGGATGTGGATAGCCCACATTTGCAATCCCAGCACCCGGGAGTGGAGTATGGCAGATTGGAAGTTCAAGGTTGTTTTTCATTACATAGTGAATGTGAGGCTAGACAGAGCTACATGGGACCTTCTCTCAAAAACCCAAACCAAACCCAGACAAAAATGTTAAGATTATAGTGATTGATAATTTGCTTGTAGTCATTTAGGTAGCAAACTTCAGAGCTGGCATTTGAATCCAGGACTTTCTGGCTGTATGCTTTTAACCTTGTAGATCAGGTGCTTGATAGTTGTTGAAGTTGGGATTCTAGATTCATGAGAGCTGCCATGCCCTGGGAAAGGCATCCAGAATGACATTACGTATTTCAGTATCAGCCCTCTTTTTAATTTGTTAAGAATTAATCCCCCCTTTAAAACATGTGTTACAAAGCCACTGTTGCAAGCTATGACCATCTTCATGGGCTCACAAATGTCTGTGGTTTCTAGATTCTAAATGACAAGTCTAAGATAACCCCTTGCTTACTAAGACACAGGGTGAGGAGGCAGTGGTAGGGACACATGTGAGTGGTAGGGTCAGAAGTTGAGTCCCCCAAAAGGCAGAGGTTCTTTTTTTCCCCTCCAGAAAGTGGTTGTGAGGTAATTGCTATGACTTTGTCCCTGGAGTAGTGTGGATTTCTCTCCACATTTGATAGTTTTCTTTCACTGTAACACCTACCTGCAGCCACCAGTTTGTAAAGAAAATAGGTTTATTTTGGTTCATAGCTGTAAATGTCATAGTCAATAATTGGTTGACCCTCTTGGTTTGAGGAGGCATGTTATGTCAGGGCTGTGTGGCAGAGCATTCTGCTCAAGGACAGGAAGAAGAAGAGAGAGAAAGAGAAGAGACGTGTATCCTACAGTTCCCTTTGAGGAAATTCCCCCAGTGGTCTACAAACCTCCTACTAGGCTACCTCCTGGTAGGTAGCTCCATCTTGGGTACTAATCTTCTAACACATAGGCCTTTGGGGGAATACTAAGGATCTAATGATAGTACTCTCCCATCTGTCACTCACCACTGTGTATCTCCATGATTCTGCTTCCCTCTCCAGGGACATCATTCAAATTTCCCCAGTGCTCTGGTTGACCTATCGTTCTTGAGCTCATCGTGATTTTCTTATATTTTAGCCTATATACAGGCTGTTTCTTCTTATTTCTAAAAACAAACAACCAAACAAACAAAAAACAAAACAAAGCAAAAAATTAACCAACCAAACAATTAAAAACTAACTCAATCATTCCTTTGACGCTGTCACAAGTCACAAGGTTCTTAGTTCATTGAATATACTCTTCTCAGCTCTCTACAAGGAAGAGATTGTGATCCTTACCGTGTAAAGACCGTGGGACACAGAGAATGAGTAACCCACTCAAGGTCATGTAGCTGGCAAACTGCACAGCCAGGGTTTGAAGTCACAACACATGACATAGAACACATGCCTCAGTCACCTTCCATGCTTAGTCATCCTGTGTTCACATAGTTAATATTTTCTAATTTTTTCCCTTTTTAATTTAAATTTCAAACTAAGTTGTTTTACATGTCAATTCCAGTTCCCTCACCCTCCCATTCTCCACTATCACGCCTACCAAACTCCAGCCCATCCCCTTTTTGCTCCCCAGGGAGGGTGAGACCTTCCATAGGGAGTCTTCAAAGTCTATCATATCAATTGGGACAGGGCCTAAGCCCTCCCCCATGTGTCTAGGCTGAGAGAGTATCCCTCTATGTGGGATGGGCTCCCAAAGTCCATTCATATACTCGGGATAAATACTGATTCATTACTAGAGGCCCTATAGGACTGGCATGGGTGATTTTTTTTTTTAATTTAACAATTTATTTTTTATATTCCAATCCCAGTCCCCCATCCCTTCTCTCCCCCTGCTCCCCTCCACTTCCACCCATCTTCTCAGAGAGGGTAAGGCCTCCCCTAGGAAGTCTACTAAGTTTGTCCCATCATCTCACTGAGTCAGGACCAAGGCACCTCCTACCCCTCCCCCCACACCCCTGTGTCTAGGCTGAGCAAGGTATCTCTTCACATAGAATGGGCTCCGCTAAGTCAGTTTGTGCATTAGTGTTAGATCTTGGACCCACTGCCAGTGGCCTCAACATATATTGTCCTAGCTGTATTCACATGGCTGATTTTTGTATAGCATTTTCATTAGGTCTCAACTTTAATATTGATCCTCTTAGAAGTTTTGCTCAGTGCCTCTAGGATGAATTAGGATTCTATTTGTAGCACTTTCCTATGGTATCACCTGCTTTTTCCAGTTAGAGGTAATTTCCTCCTTGTCTATAACATCTCCTGCATGATGAGTGATATAACTGTTGCCCCAGTTATAATTTTGATATTGGCATAATGTTGAGCTCACAGTGAACCCACTGCATGACTGTTGAGTGGGTGCAGCAATCTATCCCCCCCCTCTGTTTCTGTTTGTACTTGTGAAATGCCCTTCCTTCCCTACCCGTGCTCCCATGTCCTTGACTTTATCTCACCTTTCTTGCACAATCCCTTGTATGGATGGCAATGTTTCCAAACATTTCTGCCACCATGGTAAATAGATGAAATGATCAGTTGTAAAGAGAATTGATTTGTTTTGTCTCACACCTTTGGAGGCCTCAGTGCACCCTTGAGTCTGGACCTGAGACAAGGTTGCAGGCCATGACAGAGTACCTGGCCAAGCAAAAGTGGACAGGCTGCTGACAACGTATAAAACAATAATATTATTTTTGGACTAAGGTAGGTCATTTCCCACAGCGTGGATTGCTGGATTCTAAGCAGTATTTGGATGTGGGAGTGACAGGTTTTTGTCAGGCCCCTTTAATGTTACCAGATATCTGGAACTGCCAACCTGGTTGAAAAAAAACTGGTCACTAATGAGAATAAACTGTTGTCTTTGAATGTAAGGTCTGCTATAGAGTGATGCTTCTGAACTTTGATCTCTGTTTTCTTCTGGAAAGTCACACAGGCCCTGTTGTTTTGAAGGTTCACATATTTTCAGCTGACCAAAACCAAGACTCAGGACTGTGAATCTTCTGGCTCAAAAAGCAGAGCATCCACAACCTAAGCATAGGGAATGTGTTCAAAACTGCTTGAAGTTTCAACACAAGCTCACCATCCTTATGCACCTTGTGCAAACACAGCAGCAAGTTTTAAATTCTGACCTCATCTTCCCCTTCACCCTCATAGGCCCATTTGGTTCTGACTTTTCATACAACTCTTATATCCCCCCAGAAGTTCTTCGCTTCAGTTTTACAATCAAGCATTTGTGATATCATAGTGAGCTTGAAGTAAATGTAAGTGAGGTGTGTGATGGTGATCTCTAGGTTTGGTTCTGGTTCTGAGGACAGAAGACTTATCTTACACTCATCTTTTCTCTCTGAACTGAAGGTAAAGGATGCTCATGGGGCTGTGCTTGTGCCAGATGGCTTTTTGGGACCAATCGAAGGTGGCCAGAGGGTGGGTCAGATGGGTAGAAGCTAATCAGCTACACTTAGCTGGCAGAGAACAGATTTCCCCAGGGAAAGATGGAGACAGGTAAGCTGCAAAGGCTTGAGATTAAACTAAGTAATGAGCAATTAGGAACTTGGGATATTTAAAGAAATAAAGATTTAGGAGAAACCAAAAGCTCCCTTAATTATTTTAAAAGGGTTCACCCATGAACACAGAGGCCTCTCCCCATCTTCCTGCTTATCTCTAGTGAATAGAACAAGATCTAGCATGTACAAGCTAAAGTGAGTTGGCAGGTATGTTACCAAAAGCAAAGCAAGCCCCAGTAGTAATTGTACAAAAATTGGGATGAGTCTTGAAGTTGAGTTTCCTTCATGGAAAGTGAACTGAATGTGAATGAGGTTTTTGGTGGAACCTTCCTGTCTTCAGAAATCTGTGGGTCAGATGGCATTGGAAATGTTTCCAGTTTCAGGGGCTTAGTTTTAAGGTTCATCTTAAATCATACAAAGCATGAAGGCAGACACATGTGCACCTCTGAGTTTGACACCTGGCTCATAGCATTACACAATCGAGGAGTGTTTCCTGATTTGTGCCTCCTAATATGACTGCAATACCATCAGAGGCTATTTAGCCATCTGGCTGCAGCTTTCTTCCCTCTCCTGGAGTGCTCATTGCTTTCAGATAGGGTTGGGTAGCCCTGGGCTCATTTGATTTCTAAGCAATTACAGTACAGGAAGCCAGCTCAAGGCAGATGACAAACCCACAAACCAACCCTGTTCTTAGTGAGAACACAAGAAAAGCCTGACTGCCTGGAAAGACCCTACCGGTGATTTTGAATCACCAGACTCATTGCTAACTAACATTGTAATTAGAGTTAAGCCACAGAAGCCAAGATTTGGGGGACCATCTGGTCTGCTGTTTGCAGAAAGGGAGAAAATGTTCCAACCTTGGAGAATGGAGTTGCTGGGGTTCAGGAAAATGACCTTGTACTTTGCTGTTCCAGTCTCCTCGGTGATGGATGGCAAATGCTGAGCTGAAAAAAAAAACACAGATGTTGTTCAAGACCTTGACAGAGTGGGTTGCCTCCATTCATTGGCTTGGATCCAGCCTGTTCAATGAAAGATACTATGTTAGTCTCTGTAGCTGTACAGGTAAAAAAAAAAAAAGCTAGGATGAAGCACAGATATTTGAAGAGTTGAAATGAAAGTCCAAAGAGGTCAAAACAAAGGTACCCTCCTGATGCACACCTGGAAGTCCTGAGGGAAATGTGTGGCCTTCAGTGATCTGTGCACACTCTTTGCAGAGATGCTAGTCCAGCCTTATAGACTTATATGAGTCAAGATAATTCAAGCTATCATGTGCAGGATCACTTGCTAAAAAGTCAAGACCCACTTGAAGGGCCATGAACCTATCAATTTGAGGAGAGCAGTCTTACAGGGTGTTGGGTTTAGTATTCTTTCCTAGTAGACAGGGAACTAAGAACTTCTGATTCCATTATGTACCCTCAGCTCCAGTGCTCAGTACTCCCTTTGTGAACTTTGAAATCAGCCGGTCAAAGGCAGTTTCTTTTGTTTTTTTCTGTCTTTGACCTTGAGTTACAAACTTGCATTGCTTACAATGATTTACTGAAATGTGCCTCTTCTATTGAGCCAGGAACCTGCCTCTCTCTAACACCCAGCTGTAGAGCTTACCCTTGACCTTGAGAGCTACAAGGAAGACGTCTCACTCCTTTTGTGTATTGCGGTGTATTGCGGTCATTCTGATATTTGAGATCAATTATTGTCTTTCTGGATTTTGTCTCTCACTTGTTAACCATCTTCTGTAGCTCTCTGTTTGTCCCAATATCATCATGGTGGGCCTTCTCCTCCTCCTCTTCTTCTCTCTTTTAAAAAGTTTTATGTGTATGAGTGTTTTGCCTACACATGCCAGTGCACCAATACATGCTTGGTGCCCAGAGAGACAAGAAGAGGGAGTCAGATCCACTGAAACTGGAGTTATAGATGGTGTGGTCTGCTATGTAGGTGCAGGGAATTGAATCCAGGTTCTTTGGAAGAGCAGGCAGTGCTCTTAACCACCGAGCTGTCTCTCCAGCCTTGCTTATCCTCCTCTTTAAACTCCTCTATAAAATGATTTTGTTCAGCTTTACACCTGGTAACAAAGATAATTGGGGCTTATGATTCTTGGAAATCTCCATTAAGTGCATCTCTTAGAAGGAATTCTTATTTTTTTCATGTTTGTTTTCCAAGACAGGGTTTCTCTGTATTGCTTTGGAGCCTGTCCTGGAACTAGCTCTGTAGACCAGGCTGCCCAGAGATACACCTGGTATCAAAGAGATACACCTGCCTCTGCCTCTGCCTCTCTAGTGCTCGGATTAAAGGTGTACGCCACCAATGCCCAGGAGGAATTTTAAGGCTTTTGGTGTTCTGGTCTGCAGTTCTCTTCAGGGTGTTGATTGTAGCGTCATAAAAGAAGCATCTGTATCTAAGAGGGCCATGAAGAAGTAGCCCCCTGTTTTCTGTACCCATCTCTTTTCACCTCCAATCTGTTTGCTATGGGAACTGTCCACATATGCAGATGGCACACACTTCCTTCAGTTGTCAAAGCATGAAGCCTTGCTGTGTATCTACTTCCTAGGTGACCTTCACTGTTTTATTGCCTTTTGGAGGAAAGGAGGCAGTGATTCAGCAATTGAATCATTTCTTCCTTTTCACATTCATTGAGCATGTTAGACTTAGGATGCAGATGCAGCTCAAAGTACAGCCTGCCATCAAGATAACAGACTTAATAGAGAAAGGCTCCTAAGTTAGTGGTTTGTACTTTGGTGGTATTAATGAAAAAAAAAATGAGAATAGTTGGGCTATAAAGTAAGGGGTCATAGTTGACAGAACTGAAGAAGGCTGAAGGAATTCAGCAGCAATGGATTAGAAGGACTTGGTTACACACTGGTGGTAGGTGGGGACAGAGCTTTGCTCATCTGCTTTAGCCCCTGCCATCCCATAAGGTTTACTACTACATTGTAAATGTTCAACAAACACACACAAATTAACAAAGTGAGCTGTCATGTTCCAACAGGTCTGGAGTTACACTTTCCAAGCACAAGATCAAAGAGGGAGGATTCAAGCAAGATGCCCTTGGCTGTTAGATTTTTGCTTAGATAGTGCAGAGAAAGTTCACAAGTTGAGTTTTGTTTTTTATTTCCTTCACAAAAGTATTCCATGTTTAAACTTGAAACACTCTTATCCCTGCTAAGAACTCTGGGCTCTGGCAATCTCTTGACTTTAGCATTGGTCTCAGGGGTAAGGAGAGACATCCCTGTAACTTTGAGGGTCTTCCTACTTCTCTCTACATCTAAACTCTGCTCCAGGATTCCCAGTGGCTTCCACTTTTCACCTCTTTGGGTAGTTACAACTCTTTATAAGCCACAAAGGAAACAGGAGCCCCAGCTACTCAGATGTCAGTTCCTCATGATGGTTGCAAGTGCTTGCCACCCTACCTAGTTCTGTGTCCCTTTCCCCAGATGCCAAGAATAGAAACAGAAATGTCTAAAAAAACATTGTACATGGGCAGTTGAAATGGATCTATGTGTAAGAGCGATTGCTGTGCATGAGGTCCCGAGTTTGGTTCTGAATATCCTGCATGTGCCTGTGGCTCTGGTGCTAAGGGAAGTAGAAGCAGGAGGGTAGCTGGACTTACTGTCAGTCAAGTCAATAAATACTCCAGGTTCAGCGAGAGACCCAAACTCAAGGCAATTAAGCAATGAGTAACAGAATAAGTTACCTGATGTCCTTCTCTGGCCTTTGTACACACACACACACACACACACACACACACACACACACACACACACACACACACACACATGCCTTAAGATCTGGGGAGGGGGAGGGAGGAAGGACCTGACATCATACATAGTGAAAAGTGCTGAGAGTTGAGACTTGAGGGCTGGAGAGATAACTCAAAGGTAAAGTAACTGCCTCACAAGCAGAGGAACTGTGTCAGATTCCCAGAACTCACAGGAAAGTGCCCTTGTAGTCTCAGAGTTGGAGAAGGGGAGACAAGAGGGTTCCTGGGATCATTGCCAGTGGCCTAGCCTAATTTTTAATATTTACATAACACTTCTCATTTATTTTACATATCAAACAGTTTCCCCTTCTCCCCCACTCCAATCTACCCCCTCCCTCTCCACCCACCCCGTTCCCATCGCCATTGAGAAAGGGACAGGCCTCCTATTCAGGACCAGGCTCCTCCCCTTACATCCAGGCGAGCCAGGTAATAGGCCTAGTCTAACTGAAGAGCTCTAAGTCAAGGAGGGACTCTGTCAAAGAAGGAAGACAGAGAGCGTTACTGAAGAGGACAGCCAAGGTTGCCCTTTGGCTCTCACACGCATCTGCACACAAACCAATATATCTATAAATACAGATAAAAAATTAAAAATGAGTGTGTTGAGATTTGAGCCCAGGACTTTTTCAATTACTATTTTTAAATCACCCTCACTGAAAGTTAGATATGTTCACTGCAGGAAATCTAGATTAATTAAAAAAAAAAAGAGCTAATTGCTGTACACATCTTGGATTTACTCCCGGTCTTTTTGATATTTATGTTCAGAAAAAACCCATATAGCTCACAACTCTAAAAATAGACTTATTTGTATTTTATTGTGTGTGCATGTGTGTCTGAGTGTATGTATGTATGTATGTATGTATGTATGTATGTATGTATGCATGCATACATGCATACATATATGTATCCATCCAATCATGCAGATACCCATGGAGGCCGAGGAGGGCTTTGGATCTCCTGGAACTAGATTTACAAGTGGTTGTAAACATTCTGATATGGGTTCTGGAAACTGAGCCTGGCTCCTCTGAAAGAGCAGCAAGTGCTCTTAACCACTGAGCCATCTTCCCAGCCCTAGCTCACAACTCTTAAATACATCTTTTAGCAAAGGTTTCTTGGCTAGGCTGAATGGAGCCATGTGGAGGTTGTCTTCAACATTCTAAGATCAAAGTGCATATTCTAGTAGCACAGTGTAGGGCAGAAAGGGCAGGAAAAATAAATGGTGTTCCTGCTGCTGCTAAGCAGACTTCCATCAGTATCTAGGGGAGTTGGTTCTAGGTCTTCTGAAGATGTTCAAATCTTTTGTATGAAATGCTGTCATGTTTTCAAGAAAACATCTTGCATGCTTGAATCATCTCAAAGTTACAATGCCTAATAAAAAGTAAATGCTATGCAAATAGTTGCTACACTGCATTGTTTAAGCAACAGCAAGATAAAATGTATACACATTCTCTGCCACTTTTTTCCTAAATAATCTTGAAGTATGATTGTTTGAGTTTTTGTATACATAACCTTGATAACTTAGGATGCTGGTTGCTTAAGATAACTGGGTGCTGTGTGCATTAAACTGTTCAGATTGGTGCTGCCTGATGGAAACACAATGTCAGCCATGTAGGCAATGTATAAAGAAACAGGTAAAATGAATTTTGATAGCAGTTTTGAAGTTTTTAAATGATTTATTTTTAATTTTTTTGTGTGCATCATATGTATTTGTGCATGAAGTTATGTGTCCTACATAAGCACAGGAGTCTGTGGAGGTCAGAAGAGGGTATGAACTCTCTTGGAATCAAAGCTACAGACTGTTGTGAGCAGGTTGATGTGGGTACTGGGAACTGAACTCAGGTCCTCTACAACAGCAGCAAGTGTTCTTAACTGCCGAGCCATCTCCCGGGCCCAACAGCATGCCATTTATCTCAATACATTCAAAATATGATCATATATGTAATCAGTATGAAACTAATGATATTTCATAGACTATTTCCATGCTAAGTTTCCACAATTTATTGTGCATTTCACATTTAAGTATGTCTTGGGTTGGGTTAGCCACACCTCAGGGAGTCAGTAGTCATCTTGGGGCCAGTGGAGCTTCTGCCCTCCATGTGGGTCAGTGTGTTGGTGTGGTGGAGTAGAAGGTTTGGCATATTGGTACAGTGTCATGGGGTTTCCATGCTGGAGAGCAGTTGAGTAAGATCATGCTGAGGAGTTCCCCTTCTCAAAAGTACATGACTAAAGAGTTGTAGGACATACAGAGGGCTCCGCCTTCTTAGCACTGTGGCTCTACCTCAGGACTGTTGAGAGATAATGATGTACATATGGCATAACAAACTCTCAGAAGCTAGAGTCAGGGTTGTTTGACAGACACCACAGTGATGTAGTGAAAATGACTGTCCCCTCCAGGAAGTGGGGGAGGTTTCCCTGGCAAGTGTTTCCTCCTTTGACCTCTGAGTCTTAAGGATTCTTTAAGGCAACAGCATTCTGTCTCATCACCAGGAACTTTTATCTTGGTTTTCAGGTGACGGATTGGTACAATGAGTGGCCAGCAGGTGGAGCCAGAGACAGTTGGTAACTAGGGACAGATCTAGATGGCCAGGATTGAAACAGTGTTTGGGCCTCAGGTGTTCATGGGAGGGAGACTGAATGTAGGAATCTGGTGCATGGTTTTAAAGTGAGAAAGGGGCAACCAGAGAGATAATTATTACCTCTGAAATACTGGTAACATATTTTCTGCTTTTGTATTTATCAAAAGTCGATTTCAGAAAAACAAACAACCCAAAAAGAAAAGCTAAAACCAAGAAAATCTTTGTGAGGTAACTTTGGAGGCTGGGCGTAAATAAAGACTATGAAGTATTTCAGTAATGAAACACCTATTGACTGCATATTAAGCTGTTAGGACCCACAGGGGCACACGATGAGAGAGTTACCCATAAATTGACAGAGCAGTACTTTGCCGAAGCTCAACATCCAAAGAAAACAGGGAATATTGGGCAACTTCACGGTGGAGGGACACCCCACCCACCCTATGGCTCTTCTGGGTGGGGATGAGGAGGGCTTTAGTATGTGATAGGAGCATGGGAGAGTGTTTCTCAGGTTGAATGCAAAGGGCCAACCTCAGCCTAAGGTGCAACCCCCACTTCCTATGTTTGATGCTTGAAACCTCTTGTTGGAATCGTAAGTGAGGATGCTTGTTCATGAGGTGTGAGGGGTGTGAATGTATGGGCCTACTTAGGATAACCCAGTTGTTTTGTTTTGTTTTCTGCTTGGATGTAGCTCATATAGTACAGTGCTTGCCTACATACATGAAGCCCTGGTTTGATCCCTAGCACCACATAAGACCAGGGGTGATGGTGGTGCAAGCTTGGAACTCAGAACTAAGGAGGTAAGGCCAGATAGATCAGAATTCAAGGTCATTCTTGGCTATATCTCAAGTAAGAGGCTAGCCTGAGTTGCAATGAGACTCTCCTAAGCAAACAAACAAGGAAACAAACACAATGTAAGAACACCCAATGTTAGCTCAGAGGTTATCGGTGAGCTCTCTGGTTTCTAGGCTGAATCAAGACTACATCTCATGTTGCCAATGTCCATAAGGTCTTAATGTTGTCACTGTGTAAACACCTGTATTTATCACAGTTTTTTTTTCTTTTTTGACTAAAGATGAGTGTAGCTGCCCAACTTGGTCAGGACAAATGTTCCCATGCTTGCTTGCCTGGCTTTGATATAGACTTGTTTTTTAACATCCCAGGGAACAAATGCAAAATCCAGAAGATGATTTATATTAAATGAGATAAAAGGAGAAGTCATAATTTTCTTAAAATGTGTGGTACAGGAAAAAAACAAAGTACAGCACAACAAAGTTCATGACAGGTATCCTTAATTGGAAACAGGGTGAGTTGAGTCCACCCAACAGAAGATTTCATCAGAAATGAGACAGACTTTAGATATTATAGAATACAGGGAAGGCTGAAAGAGATGCAAAGTAGGCCAAGGCAGAGAAGGCTGAGGGCATGCGTGTAAACTATAAATAATACTTCTTAAAGAAAATATAGAGCCAATTATAATGAAAGAAAAAAAGAACAACAAAGGGACCTATTCTAAAATAGCAGGAAAAGAAAAACAATAGGCACTCAGGGTGGTGAATGGGTCTGAAGGGGTTCAGGAGCTGCAAATTGAATCCCCAGCAATATGGAGATTGGGGACTTTGCAGAGATGACTAGAGGCTTGGGGTGCAGCCCAGCTATGAGTGCTTGCCTAGCTCTGGGTGTGGTCCCCAGAAACACATAAACTGGGTGACCAGGTGTAGTTGCATGTGCCTGCAGTCCTAGCACATGGGATGTGGAGACAGGAGAACCCTAAGTTGAAGGTGATCCTGAATTGTATAATGACTGTGAGGTAAGCCTCGGATACATGAGATCTTGTCTAACATGAGGTCACAGGGCCTCTGCACAAATACTCATGGAAGAGCTTTTGCTCTCCTTTTCCCGGGTCTCTTCTCTCCTGATCCTCAGTAAGATGACACAGCAACAAGCTCTTTGCCAGATGCAGCTTCCCTGATTTTGGACTTTCCAGCTTCTGGAATCATGAGCCAAAATGCTCTTCTGTAGCTAACAAATTACTCAGTTTGTGGCATTCTGTCATTGTAATACTGACATAGACTAAGACAGATGGAAAGGAAGTGTTTCCTCAATTTTTAGGCCGATTAAAATAAGATCTATTCCAAGACAATTCTGGTAAAGACTTTACATTTCAAAAGACATAGCTTCCAAATGGACCGAGAGAAAACAAAATAGATGTTTAAAAACTGATAGAAACCAAGTTCATCTCAGTCATTTTATTTTAGAGATTCATAACTTTTTCTAAGGATGTTTTCATCAGTACTTTGGGCTTTCCCTCCAACATGCTGAACATCCTCGCTCTTTCTTTAAAGTGCCCTTCCTACCTTGTGGCTGCTTGTTAGCTATGTGTCTAATCTCCAGGTCAGCTGAAAGAATGTGGCTTTCTTCCTCCTCTCCTACATTCACCCCTTCTGGGAAGTGCCCAGGTTTACAGCTTGCCTGCTCTGGGATTTTTCTTTTAGGCTTAGGGCTAGGGTGAGTTTGAGACCAACCTGGTCTATAGAGCAAGTGCCAGGACAGGCTTCAAAGCTGCACAGAGAAACCCTGTCTCAAAAACCACAAACAAACAAACAAACAAACCAAACAACAACAACAAAAAAGGAAGAAAAAACTCTAATAAAATTCTAATAAAATTGTCCTTGACTTTCTATTTGAGTCAATTTTTAAATTGTCTTATTAATGAGATGAAGAATCACAAATGGGGACCCAGATTTACCTTGTATCAAAAGGAGAAAGTTTCAGAAGGAAAAACATGGGAGCAAAGGAGTAATGAAGGCAATAGAAACCAAGTAACAAATCTACCCACAGCAGAGAACCTGCCAAGCCCTTTGCTGACTGTGGACAGGAGATTATTTTAGCCAAGAAATGCAGATGCTTCATTATATTTGTATATGCCTGACAGCATGTTTACAGAAACTTTGAATATTATTGAAATGCCAAGCCTAGCACTAGCCCTGGGGCAATGGCTAGTGGATGATTTTTTCCTCTAAGAGGCCAAACAGCAAAATTCACAGTAACTAGAAAGGCAGAAGGACTCAGTGGAGGGCTCTTCTCATCTCAGTCACTGCTCCCGAGACCTGTCATTTCTCCTACACTCTTACCTTCAACAATTGCTCATCACCGATACTGTGGATCTCGTTTACAAAGAAGTCAGAGTCAGTTCTTTTGGCCAAATTAAATAAAACGTAGGAACAGTCAGCTTCAAAGTCTTATTTGTTTAAAATTCCCTTTGGGGACTGAAAGATAGCCCAGAGGTTAAGAGTATTGGCTGCTCTTCCAGAGGACCAGGTTCAATTCCCAGTACTCATATGGTGGCTCACAACCATCTTTAACTCCAGTTCCAGGGGATCAAATGCCCTCTTCTGGCTTTAGAGGGCTGTGATACCACCACAAAAAAGGCTAATTGTGGGGTGCAAACAACTTGATTGTGTCCAGGGTTTGATAAAGTAAATGCTGCCACTGGGCATGGGACTGCAGCCTTCAGCAGGTACCATAATTCATTAAATATTTTTAGTTGGATGCTGCCCAGATCAATGGTTTTTCTGTTTTCCTTTAGATTTGTGACTAATATTGCACATTGCCTGCACCTGTCACTGTTCCCCTTCGGTTTATGAGACTTCAGTGATTCCTAAGAGCAGCCAGCATTCTCCCTCTCACCTCTCTCTTGTGTGTGTGTGTGTGTGTGTGTGTGTGTGTGTGTGTGTGTGTGTGTGTGTGTGTGTTATGCATGTGGATGCATATCTGTCAAGCCACATCCAGAGTCTCAGATAACTTTCTGTTGCCTGCAGATCAACGTGTAGCTCCTTCATCAGCACCATGTCTGCATGCATGCTGCCATGTCCCTCCATGATGATAAGGGACTAAGTTTCTGAAACTGTAAGCTACCCAATTAAATGTTTCCCTTCATAAAGGTTGCTGTAGTCATGGTCTCTTCACAACAATAGAAACCCTAAGCTACCTGCCAATAGGTATACTGTAGTAGTTAGAGTTTAGATTCTGTAGGTTTTGATGAGACTGGGAAACTGAGTGCCTCTGATACAGGTGGCTCTCCAACTACATCTTGAGGAAAACTCCAGTGCTTTTAGGATCTGAGCATTCTCTGACTCTCTGCCAAAGGATGAGCATCTTTGCAAGGGATTACTACTCCTACCACTTTACTAAGAGTATCCATTCAGCAAACAACTCTGGAGATACCGCTTCTCCTAATTCATTCTTCTGGAGCTTGAGAGAGAGAGAGAGAAGATGTGGGGTCACAAGCTACACTTAGAATGCTCAAATTCCCTTGGAAGAGGAAGCTTGGTTAGTAAGGGCACCGCTGGGCAGTACCTAAGAGGTAGTTACATGAAGGAACATTTTAACATGTTTTTAAATATGGGATACTGGTTTTCCACAACAGCTGAATACAGTGATGTTGTGTATGCATATTAATAATGTAAGTTTGTATTGGAAATAAAATCCTCTCACTTTAATTGATAAACTGACTTAGGTAAATTTTTGAGGTTAGTAGAAATCATGAAGGTGGTGCAGGATGAAGCTTAGGGAAGGCTGGAGTCTGAGCACAAAGTTAGCAAGGTTCTTTTACTCAATGTAGCTCTGTAAAGAGCAGCAGGCTCCACCTGGGAGAGTGGGCCAATCTCTTAGGGATGCTGTGGGTTTTGTTCCTATCCTCTTCCCATTCAAACTATGAGAATAAATCTACGAAGAGCACTTGCTGGAAGGTGTGAGCCCCCCTCAGTGCTCCTCATAGTTTATCTTCTGTTATTGTCATATGCTGTGTGGTGGGATGAACACTGCCTCCCATTAATGCAGATGAAGAAAGCAAGGCCCCAAGCTACTGAGGAGAGGAAGGACTGGGCCAAGGCGTCTTAAGTTCTGGCTTCCAAACAGTGTTCTTCCATCTTGACCTGGGGGTGTTTGTGTGTGGAAGGAAGTAGGGTGGCTTGCAGGACTGGTTGCATTGTTTGTTGACTTCACTGGAACTCCCGCAAAAATGTGAATACTCTAGGGGAAAAAAGCATGTATTAAGAACTAAAGCTAGGTTATAGCATAGCATTAAGGCAAACGTGGGTCCCTCCCAATTTCAGGGCTCCTGTGTGACCATGTCATCAGCCATAGAACTAGAGTAGGGCAGAAATGACTATGAAAGAGATTCCAAGCTCCTGCTCTTTCTTTTTATGCTGTTAATGATTTGAGATGCTGCTGTTATGAAGGGCTGCAGGCTTTTTGAGAAGAAAACTACTTCTGCTCAAACACTTAGTCGGACAAGGAAGATTCTAGGGCTCTGTGATGATACCAGAAGCCTTAGTGCAGCTCCAAATGTCAACACCTTCAAGGGGTTTGGCAAATAAGAGTCCTGTGAAAATTACATTTTTAATAAAACACAGTTTGCAGATTGCTAGTGGAATGGATTTCCTGTGTTGAAAACACAACCTTTCCAGCCCAGCAACTTTACCCTTCCTGCAACTTCACCCCTCCGTGCAGTTCCTCTACAAATCCTTTGTAAAGGAGGTGTTCTCTAACTTAAAGCTTCTGAGTCTTCCAGTTCCTGCCAGGTCACTGTGTGAGAGAAGTAAATGTCATGCAAATATCCATTTATTGCTGCTTGATCATTATATGTCTGTTAAATGAAATGAAAAAGAGATCATCTTTATTGGAGTATATTGTCAGTTGCAGGTCATAATGATAAATAATTGAAAACAGGGAAGGTATCCTTTAAATGGAGTTCTCTCACAAAATGCACAGCTATTTTGTTTTGTGAAACACTAATACCTGAAAGTCTAGATTCAGAAAATGTATTTCAGAAATTGTTAACATTTTAGGGATTGAAGAACACACTATTAGAAATTGGTCATTCTCTAGGACCCTCTTTCCTTTCCCCAGCCAAAACAGCATAACAAATTGAAACTGTAGCCTCTGCCTTTAATTTTTGCTTTACTGTTTGTTGGATCTTTTTGTTAGGAAAGTTAAGTGATTCTTCTGACCTCTGCTTCTACATGTGTAGATGAAGAGATACATACTTACATGTGTGATATATTGATATGTATATAGTATGGCTTTTTGTAATGGTTAGATCAACTATTACATAGAAAGTACTTAGAGAAGTTGCTAGCAAACAGAACATGCTGTTGGTACTGAGTATTATTGTTCATATTTTTATTATTTTGTTCAGATTTTGGAGATAATAAAACACATCAATAATAATATTTCTGTTTACCTTAAGTTTACTGATTACATCTAGCAATTCTTGTCAGTGATCAAATATGGAAAGTTTTACCCACTCTGTAGAAAATAATTTTCTTTTTTCCTTATAATTGACACAGAATTGTATATATTTGGGGGGTACACTGTGGTAATTGGACCCGTGTACATAAAACATAATGACTGACTTAGAATAATCAGTCTTTCTACCTCCTTACTGTTTCTCTGTTTGGTCCTTTGAATGCCTCCTTCTAGTTCTACATAAACAATACACTAAGTTCAAAGCCACATTCACCCTGCTCTGCTACTGAACAAGACAACTTACTCCTATTTAACCTATTTAAGTATCCATTTTCCAGTGTTTCCAACTTCCTTCTTTTCTTTGTTTTCCAAATGATCACTATTCTACTGCATTCATTGAGAAACATTTCTAGTTTCCATATAGAAACAGGAACATGCATGTCTTCTTGTGCCTGACTTACTTCACTTAAGTTGGTGTACATCAATTGTACTAAAATTGTAATTTTAGTTTGGCAAAACATTTTATATAAGGTTCTTATTTGAGAATTTTGTACATGCATATAACATGTCTTGAGCAAATCTATCCACATACTCTCCTTGTTTAATTACTCATCTCTCCTCACCACTCCTCTCTCCTAACTTTGTGTGTTCCTTTCATAAACCTACTGAGTGTATTTAGTGCTGCCTATATATACATGGGTGTAGGACCATCTACTGGAACATGCATGGGTAACCTTTTGTGGACCATTTCCAAGAACAAAGCCAATAAGTCAACCCTCTCTCCCAATGGCCATCAGTTGCCAGTAGCTCCTAAGCTACGTGTTGGACTTCATGAGCCCCTTTTCCATTCAGTTTGGGATTTTGGCTGGCTTGTTTTTCACAGGTCTTATACATATAGTCACTCCTGCTAAGAGTTCTGTGTTAGAGGTATTTCTTATAAAGAACAGTATCTTTAGGTGTAGTTGAAAGACTTTTTTTTTCCCAAGAAAGCATTTCTCTGTGTAGCTTTGTAGACCAGGCTGGCCTCAAGCTCATAGAGATCTGCCTCCACATGCTGGGATTAAAGGCATGTGCCACCACCATCCGGTTGAAAGGTTTCTTCCTTCCTTCCTTCCTTCCTTTCTTTCTTTCTTTCTTTCTTTCTTTCTTTCTTTCTTTCTTTCTTTCCATGAAAAATAGATGCACTTAATTTTTCTGGGTGTCTTCATTGTACAAAACAGTCCTTTGGGAAAGAAGTAATGGGCTTCTGAATTCTGTGTTTTTGTTTACTACTGATATTGGGCTGTGCCACCCAACTTTATTTCAGTAGTTCCGCATTTATTGGTCCTATTATTAGTTGCTTCTAATCTGAACAGATATATGACTCAATTAAATAAATGCCTTTTTGGAGCCCTTCCCATGAAATAGGAAATCTGTGTCCAGTAAGGAGCTCCCTTCCGTGAGGTGGTAACTGTGGGGAGTGGGCTATCACACACAGATACTAGAGAGCAATACTTGCTAGAGGAAAGCTAACTCAGTTCTTAATATACCCTGTAGAGATGAAGATGCACATTTGTATCAGTTTATTAGTTGTTCGTTACCTGAATGACATAATACCTGGCACAGAATGGGGGCAGGAGTAATGGATGAGTGCGTATCTGTGTTGAGAGAGTGTATTCATTCTGTTGAGGGAGAGTGTAACAAAGCAATCAAAACCTAGATCAAAGGAACTTCCAAACAGGTAAATATCTGTTTTCTACAAGGGTACGTAGTGACAGATATCACTGCAGAGCTTCAGGCAAAGCTGCTCATGTGTTCATGAGCTCAACACACTTGATGATGGTGGTGGTGGTTATGATGGTGTACGTGACATTTCTTGAGCATCAACTTGTAGCTTTGTAGACCAGGCTGGCCTCAAGCACATAGAGATCTGCCTCCACGTGCTGGGATTAAAGGCATGGGCTCTGCACAAGTCATCTAATTTAATCCTCAGAATATCTGAAAGATTAGGTATTGCCATACCAATTTTATACACAGGGAAACCCAGAGAGAGAGAGAGAGAGAGAGAGAGAGAGAGAGAGAGAGAGAGAGAGAGAGAGAGAGGTAAAGGAGCTCCATCAAGGCCACATAGTTCTAGTAATTGGCTTGAACCCAGGGCTGCTTTGCTTCAAGAGCCCACATTTTTTTCCTTACCATATCATTTCTCTGCTATGATTTAGTCTCCAGCTCCTGGAACAGGATCAGAAAGGAAGCTCTTGCATTTGATGACCCCATTCTTGGCTCCGTGGTAAGCTGCTAACTTCAGAAAACACAATGAAAGAAATACTAGTCATTATGCTTCAAAAGACCTATGGAATTTTAACTCTAATGATCATGGTCAGAGAACTGTAAGTCTATTGCAAATTGTTAAATGGATTAGGGTCTCTTGTGGACTATTTAAGTAATCAGAGTGAGGTGTGCCAATGTACTAGAAAAAATACCCCAACTTTGTAACAATCAACTTGGTTTTAAGTCATATTTGTATAACTTAATTGTGTGATCTTGGGCAAGTTACTTCTTGACTTTAAACTTGCTCCATTATTTATATATGGGAAGGGTGAAGTTTATAATGTTTACTTAACATTGTGGATATGATAATAAACAAGATCTTATTTAAGGTGTTTTCTTTCTTCTTCTTCTTTTTTTTTAAATGGTTTTTTTGAGACATGGTTTCTCTGTGTAACTTTGTAGGATCAGGTTGTCCTCAAACTTGCAGAGACCTACCTGCCTCTGCCTAGGATTAAAGGCACACACCATCACCACCTTAGGGTGTTTTCTAGACTAAAATATAGTTAATATATTTCTTGTGGCTAATAACTTACATTCCTTTTTTTCTTTGTAGTTTTTGTTTTTCTTTTACCTTATAGACTTTTACACACATTTTTAGTTGTTTTTCTTATGAGCTTTCTTTGATTTGGTGGGAAAAATGTTTTCCCCTTTGCAATTGAACAAATATGATTGGCTACAAATTTTATAAAATTTGAAATCACATCCATCATTTGGATTATAAAGTCATTTGAAATGAACAGGTTGGAAGGAATGTTCATTAACAGCTAAAGTGAAAAAGTGCTCAGGGGTTGGAGAGATGGCTCAGTAGTTAAGATGTGTACTGCTCTTCCAGAGGACCCCAATTCTCTTCTCAGCACTCATGTTGGGTGGCTTATAATCTCCTATTATTCCAGCTCCAGGGAATCCAGTGCCCTCTTTTGTCTTTCACAGGAACTTGCACTCACATACACATACCCACACAAAGGCACACAGAGACACATAATTCAATATAAAATATTTTTAACAAAAGTATTTGGAATGTCAACTGATGACAAGTTCAGTAAGAGACAGGACTAAGTCAGATGGATGAATGAGAGGACAGAAAATGAACCATGGGGATAGCAACTTTTAGAGCTGGTCAGCCTGCCCTGCATTCAATATGCTGTTTGTTGATGTTTTGTGGAGGGGTGGGGTTTCACATCCATGCCAATCCTCTGAGCCATAAATCTTTTAAACTATGTGTATTTTCATGGGTGAGAAGTGGGACTTCTCTATGGTTTTAATTCCATTTTCTTAAAAATTAAATTGACACCCATTTCCAAGAACCTATTTATTCTACTTCTGGGTATTTATTCAAGAGAAAAAAGCATATACCCCAACAAAAATTTGTAAAACAATGTCTATACCAACTATTTAGAATATACCAAAATGGAAATAGTCAAATGTTGAGGAACTGGAGAATTAAGAAAACCAAATTCTAATATATCATTATATTTGAGAATATAAATAAATAAGTATGCAAATAGACAAAAGGATAGAAAGTAAAGCTCTTTTGCAATTTATAATAACATGGATTAAGCTATAAAGCCAGTAACAAAAGAACCAAGGCTCAAAATTACTATGTAAGTATAGGAATGAAATTGATCTATAGTGATAGAAATGAGACCAGGGATTATTCTTCAATAAAGATCCCCAGGGAATTCTCTGAGTTGATATGGATAGTTCACATTTCTACAGAGGTGTGGGTTTTATGAGTCTGTGCATTTGTCAAAACTTAATATACTGTCACATTTAAACTCTGTACATTTTACTATGAATTGGTTATACTTCAAGAGAGTTGATCTATAAGACCTAAAAGTCCAAAGAGATAGTGAGATGGTGGCCCTAGAGATTTTTTTTTTGTGAGGCGCCTTTGGAGACCTCACAAACCCTTCCAGGGAGAGTCCTAAAACTTACCTATAAGAGGAGACATGAATGCAGATCCTCAGTCTGCCAAGGCCTTCCTACGAATAATTAGGATGCCTACCATGTGTTGTTTCAATGATTAAAAGGAAATGTTAGGGAAATAGAGTTTTATCTCCATGAAAAGAAGAGAATTAGAGTTGTTGTAGGGCATACTGGGATGCCTTGGGTGACCATGAGTTCTTTGTCACTCAGTGTGGCTGAGTAACTGTCTGTGGAATAGATTGTGGGGGGAGATAACGTTATGGTGGGGGAAATTTGATAGAATACCTCCACTCCGTCTCCAGTGCAGATTCTGCAATTAGTGGCTGTCTCTGATAAATGGCTGTACATGGGCTTTTGGATCATCCTGTCTAGACCTGAGTTTGTGGCTCTTAAGTCTGTCACTAATGGGATAAATGCTTATGCAAGCTGACTACTCTAAGCTCCCATCTTTTCATAGTAGAAATGGTATCTCTGTGAGTGTGTGTATGTGCCCGTGCATGCATGTTTATGCATGTTTAGTTCTTCTGATCTATGACTGACTCCCAAAGCTGTATGACCTCAATAGTTACACATGAGGTAGGCCATATAAAGGATATACCCAAAGATTGATCACATGCATCAAGTGCTCAATTATCTTAGCTATTATTATTGTTGTTGTTTTAATTTATCTATATTACTAAAATTCTAAGAATTGTAGTCAAGAGTAGATGTTTAGGGCAAAATTTAGCAGCTCATGTTAGATCTTTTCTATTAAACTCAAAGTGTTTGCTATTTCTAACAAAAAGAATGATTAACCTTACATAGGTTAATTAAAAATGGGAGAATTAGCCTTTGTAGCAGAGTATCAAACTTCATGAATAATAAAATAAGCAGTGTGTGTATGTCTTCAGTGTAAGTCTATTTGGCTGTTGCATTCTTTCTTGGATCAGAGCCAGAACACCACAGCTGACCTTACAGGGAGAAGTATGGTTGATAGGATTAGGCTTATGTAGATCCCTGTCTTGTGGGACTTGTTGCTGTAACACCATGAGCAGTGTCAGTGAGTACAGGATCAATGTTCAATAATCTAGGCCAGAATGCTTTGCTTCCCCAAGAGGTTGGATAGATTAAAAATTTCATTTACTTAGAAACAGGTCATTCAATTTCATGGCTCATAATTTTAAAGTAATGAAAGGATGCATATAACATATTCCCCTTCTACTCCCAGGTCCCCAGCCAACCAGGTCCTCTGCAGTGACAACTTGTACAACCAGCTTCCTGTGCATTGTTCTAAGGATGTCTTATTTCACCCATGGAGTCTTGGGAATCCTTGATCCATTTTTATTTTAAATGGACTGCCTTGGCGTTTTTTTCCTCCTTGTATTGGTCATTTAACAATGTGCACTTAATGCTTCATTTCAAAGTAGGGAGGGCACTCTAAGGAAATGAAAGGGAAGAGACAGTGGGAGGAAGACAAAGAGAGGAGAACTAAAGGGAGAAAAGACAAGAGGTGAATATATGGTCCATATGAAATTTAACACCATGTCAGATGAATATACACCAATCAAACAGGAAATATGCTACAGGTAAAACGTGCAATTGCAGAATTTGAAATCTCTCTTTCACTGTAGCACCTGCTTTGCAATCTGCTGTACTATATACCTTGTCCACTGTTTAACCAGTTAATTGCTGATAGCTTTTAGGCTGTCTCCTACATTGAACAAATTAAAAATAGCTTTGACAAAACGTTATCTGGCTCCTAGGTCATTATACATTTGCAACATATTTACTGAATGATTTTTTAAAAGTAGATTTGTTCTGGGGCTAGAGAGATATCTCAGTGGTTAAGAGCACTTGCTGCTCTTTCAGAAGATCCAAAATTCATGTCTGAGCACTCAGCATCATTCAACTCACACCCATCTATAACTTTAGCTCCAGGACAAATTATGCCTTTTCCTGGTTTCCATGTATACCCAAGCACACATGGCATGCACCCCCCCACACAAATAAAATACATAAATAAGTAGATTTGTTCAGTGAACTGGCATATGCAACTATTAAACTTTTTGATAGATCTCCTCCATTAAAGTCATGGAACTTTAACTTCCACTAGCAACATAAGCCCAAACAGCAACTTGACACATTCTCACAGTTCTTGATCTTTGCTAGACTGGTGAGTGAGAACTGAGTCCATCAACCCTTCACATATTTAATAGTGTGTTGTGTTTGCTTTCCTGTTCATAGTTTGCTTATAACATTTTGCAAACTTTTGGATTGGTACAGTATAATTTTTTTTTGTTCAATGTTTTAGAATGAATATGCATAGAGTACTTCATTTGTTTATTTCCCTTCAGATTTTATGCTTATTTTAATAAGCATAAAGCTTAATGTGCAGTTAAATTTAGTTTTTTTTTGTGTGTGTCCTATCAGTTTAAATACATTTATCAATTTGTGGAACTGCCACTATCAGGACATACTGAAGATGAAGAGATGGCTCAACAGTTCAGATCTTTGTCTGTTCTTCCAGAATATACATGTTTGATTCATAGCATCCACATGTAGGCCCACAACCATTTATAACTCCAGTTCCAGGGTATCTAATTACCTCTTCTGGCCTTCACAGGCACCAGCCATATGTGTAAGGCCACTGTTCTAGGGAACTCTCTGCTGAGGCTCTTTGTAGTTGGGTCCTCCCTACTTGTAAAGATTGGCAACCATTGTTCTGCTCTCCCTAGCTATGGTTTTTCCTTTCCCCAAACCTGATGTAAATGGAGTCAGGTAGTGTCAATCTTTGGAGACTAATTGTCACGACCGCCTCGACCAGCAAGGAAGACACAACGCTCAGACTCTTCTTTAAGCAGCTTTACTCAGGAACCTTGAACAATCTTCTGACCCCGGGAAAGCCAGCCCACAGCTTATAAGGCCTTGGGGTAGCCAACCCTGGCATGCCACGTGGTGAATGCAGATAGGTCTACATATGCGGAAGCAAGCCTAGATCTCAGCCTTAGCCAAATAAGGACTTGTTTATCACAGAGAGCGCCCACCATCAGGAAGATGGAAGGCGGAAGCCAGCACCATCTTTAAGGTGTGGCACTTCACAGCTCTCTACAGTTCCCCCTTTTTTATTTTAAACTCAACAGGCAAGAGTAGAGGTCTGATCTCTGATGACTAGGGACTCTTGTACTGATCCTCATCCAGATGTCACCCACCCAAATGAGTATCAGACTCGTCTGATGCCTTTTCTTCAGAGGCGGGGCCTGGGGCATCAACCCGCATGCAATTAGACATGCTCTTCTCGGGACCATTAGTGCTGACCCAGAGTGCAGTGCTTCGCCTCGCATCCTGAGTGTGAAGATTTTAGCTCTTTATGGTAGCTAACCATGCTTGGGGGGACTGTCCTGCTTCAATGGCTGTAAAGGCTTGAATGATCATAGCTGCATTACGCTGTGTGTAACTCTGATTCTACACAAACACCACAGGCAAACTACGGAGACCAACACCAAGAGGCCTGTTAATGCTCCCATGCCTGCCCATTCCTTTAGATGATTCATAGTAGAAGTCAGCCAAGATGACAGTCCCAGTGCAAAGGAGAAGTCCACTCTGGTAGAATTCACGTTAACCACAGCCAGCCTCAGTTCTCTCAAATTCAAGTGACCAATTATTCAGGACGCTCTTCATGTTGGACTTTTCTAACCAGGCGTTCAGGCACCCACACTGGATCTTGCTGGTTCTGTTGGAAAACACAAACAGAACCTTGTGCCCATGTCAGCACGGGATCAGGCCCGCACCAGAGGCCTGTCAGAATATCCTTCCACTTGACCATTCCTTTAGCAGGGCCATGATAATCTTGATGTGTATCAGCCGCAGAGCGGCCCTGAGCATCCAAATTAAAAAAATTAATAGTAAATAAAGCAAGGGAAAATCTTTCCTTAGGAGTACGGCTGTGGCCTATTTCCCCTTTTTGTTTTTGTAAACATTCCTTCAACATGCGATGAGCATGCTCTATGATGCCTTGGCCTTGAGGATTGTACGGCAATCCATGAAGAAGCTGCACTTCCATTTGCTGACAAAAAGAGGCAAAGGTTTGAGCTGTATAGGCTGGTCCATTGTCAATTTTGAGCTGCTGGGGCTTACCCCAGGCAGCCCAGGCTTCTAAGCAATGGCTATAACATTGTGAGCCTTTTCTCCAGTTAAAGGCGTGGCACTTCGCAGCTCTCTACAACTAATGTCCCCAGTATCAAGTCTCTAAGAGACCCTCTTGGTGCTGGATCCAGGAAATAATTTCTCTTTATTGTTGAGTGGCATTACACATACGTGTACATAACAATTTCCTTACCCATTCAGCCTGAAGGATATTCAAATGTTTCAGAAATTGGTAATTATGTGGATAGCTCCTTTACTTTGTGGATATGGATGTTTTGCTTGCATGTATGCAAATGCATCATGTACATGCTTGGTGCCTGTGGAGACCAGTAGAAGAAGACCTTGGAACTGGAGTTACAGGTGGTTTTGAGCTGCTAAGTGGGTTTTGGGAATTGAACCCCAGATTTTAGGAAGAGTAGTCAGTGCTATTAATTGCTGAGCTGTTTCTTCAGTCCCAGTATTCATGCTTTTAAGTGCATGTAAGTAAATTTACACTTCTGAAGAGTAAGTGGCCAAGTGTCAGAGTCTCTTAAATGTTTCCTTTGTTCATCATAGTGACATTTAAAATTTTTTTTTATTGACAAATTTTGTCCTTTGGCAATTTCATACATGCATATAGTTTATTCTTATCACTGCATCTCTAATCTTATTTCTGTCCCATCTCTTTCTCTCTCTCTCTCTCTCTCTCTCTCTCTCTCTCTCTCTCTCTCTCTTTCTTATGAACCTCCTTTCCCTTTTTACTACTTTTTTGTTTTGTTTAGTGTCTCATGGAGTGTCATAGTGAGTGGGCTGTTAGTGTGACCTGGAACTTGGAACAAAGCCATTTGAGTCTAATTGACTTGCCAGTGGATATTCAACTGGATGTTTTGTTTTCTCATCCCCCAGAATCCATTCATTGCCAACAGGTCAACAGGAAGTGGTAGCTCTGCCCCTGTGAGAACTTTGCTCCTTTAAAGTTGGTTATGGAGAGGGCCTGCCTTATGAGTGCAGGCATAGCTGCTGTGAAATCATGATTGCCCTGGCTGTGCTGTGCTTAGAAGGTGGTGTTTTGGGGCCCTGCTTTCTTCTTACAGCTTTTACATCCTTCCTGCCTCTTTTGCAGGGTCCTCCAAACATGGTAGCATGCATGACTCATTGATGGTATATTGTAGACACACTGAATTCTATCAACACCTTCTGAGGGTAACTTGTTTTTCTTTGGCACACACACTGAAATTATTAAATAATGTAGGCTTGGTTGTATACTTTTTGTGTCTTATGGAAAAGCCTCTATGGTTTCCAAGCTTGTCTGGTTTGTTGGAACTCAGTCTGTAGGCACTTACCTCCAAGCTCTTCCAGGGTTTAGTTTAGGGCTTTGTTAAGCTAAGTCTAGAGTAGACCTTACCCTAGCTAATGGTCTTTACTCCTAAGAAGAAGCATTTCTGGTATGTCTGTGTGTGGTATGAGAAGTTAATGAGTGGTTAAATAATGTTTACATGGGGCTATGTTTACATCCCAGGTTTTCCTAACACTGCTTTAACTTTAGGGTCCCTGGTATGTTCTCAAGCTGATTGCAGTCATTCCCTAGAAAGCCTCATGTGGTTTCACTTTGCAGCATGTGGGCACGGTCTTGGACTGAGAGTTTTGGGCAGGCTTTCTTTTAGGTGTTTCTTGTCTTCAGCGCCCTGCTTCCTAGCTTCTGATACATCAGCTGCTCTGACATTTTTATGCCACCCTAGCTTTGCAGCATCCCAACACTGATAGAAAATTGTGCCTAGGAAGACTGCCCCAATATGTGAAAATGGACATTGTAGTTTGTGTGTGTGTGTGTGTGTGTGTGTGTGTGTGTGTGTGTGTGTGTGCACGCACATGTGCACTTATGCACACGTTAGGGCAAGTCTGGTACAGTTACTTCTACCAGAGATCTGCTTGAATGACAGATCCAGGATGATTTATTAAGAGCCAGGGTGGTCTTTGGTTTGCAACACAACTTTTCATCATGGATGACTTTGCCTTTTCAACTGTCAGAGAACTCTGTGCTGAAGGTCCTGGGGATCTGACCTGGTTTGGTAATGTTTGTGTTCTTATGTTTGTTAAATTGAGTGAATTGGGAGCCCTTTTCCAAAGAGCTGAAACATAGCTTCTGTAAACTGCACTAGGTAATGAATTTTTAATTTTCAGCCCAGTTCTACCACGGCAGTAAAAACAAGTTCAATTATATGTTTATTGGGAATTCTTGATTCTTATAAATTCTAAAGCACTTTATTGCAGCAGAGATTAGATTTTTTTTCCCCTCTCAGCACAGCATGACTTCGGGACAGTTCTGTCCTTCTCTGAAGGGAGTTTTCTTATCTGTGGGTTAGAGACAAGCTCAGGGAAGAAGAGTAAAAAACAAAATTGAGGAGCTGAGCCTAGTGGCACATATCTGTAACCACAGCATTCAGGAGGTAGAGGTAGGGGATCGGAGTTGAAGGTTTGAGGCTAGTTGGGACTATACAAGGATCTTTAAAATTAAAAAAAAAATTGGACAATTTTCTCTTTTAGTCTGTTTGGTGTTATGCAATAACAAAGTATAAATCATGGCAGCATAACTTTTCAGATGTGGCGATGTACTCTTATGCCACTCTCCCCAGCAGGAAGCAAATGACAGTATCTCTAGTGGCAAATGGCCTGGTTCCTCTCTTGTTAATCTCTAGACAATAAGGAGTCAGTATATGGCAGTTTGAATACTTGTTCATTGTTTGAAAACTTTGCCATAGCCACAACATGCTGTAACAAGTGACTTTGAGATCCCAGTAACACATGGCAATAGGCTATTTATTGTTTTATTGAAAATAGGTTTGTTTTTCACATATTATATCTTGATTATGGTTTCCCCTCCCTCTACTCTTCCCAGACCCTCCTCTCCTTCTCTCCCAGCTGAATCCACTCCCTTTCTGTCTCTCATTAGAAAACAAACAGGCGTCTAAGGGATAATAGTGAAATAAAATAAAACAATTAGCTCATGTGTTGGGTTGGCTGCAAATTGTCTGTGACAGGACTAGTAGGAGCTACAAGTTATGTTCATCATGTGCCTCATTTTCCTTCTAGATCCAGTGAACAAGTACTTCATGAGTTTGGTGGAAGTCCAAGAGCTCAGCTCCAACCGCATGGACAGTTTCTGTCATTGCTGCATGCTGTTTGCTAATATCCCATTGGCCAAAGCAAAAGCTTATGAATAATTCCAACAGCAACCGAACAGGGATGATACTCTTCTCATTGCAATGGCAAGAGGGGAATGAATACAAGCACTCACTCTATACTAACACTGAAGCTGAAGCTGAAAAGATAAGATGAGTTACTTGTTGCAGGATCCCTCAAACATGGATCCTGGACCTTCAGTACTATGATGTTATGAGATGTTGGAGAGAGCATGGCAGGTGTGGTTCTAATGAAATGGAAATGCTCATGCTTTTAGGATTTTTTTTCTTTTAATTTCACACTCTAGAGGATGTTAAACCTGCATTTTTAGCAGCTGATCAGAGAACCGGGTGGAGCTGAAATCCCCTGCTATTAATAACAAGTTATGCTGTGATTTTGAGATTTAAAGCCATGATCTCATATGAAAAAACTGCAGTTGGCCAGGCAGCTGTTTGGGTTTGTAACACTTCTAAATCACTTGTGCAAAGTCGCTGGGGATTAAATGGAAAACTCATAAACAAGTCTGCCCAGAGGATGTGTCAGGGATTTGTTTCAGGAATACTCAGTAAGAAAGGTTCAGCAGAAAACTGAGATATGCAAAACTGTTCAAACAATGGAAGCAACAAGCATGGTTATTGAAATGAATGGCTACAGATACCCAGGAAGACTATGATGGATGGCAGAGAGCAGGGCAGTGGATGGGAAACACTGCTGTCTTCTGCCTCCTCTCCTTTTACAAAGGTCTCTTATTTATGAATGAATACCAAGGTTACAGTTAGGCTTTCTGAATGTGAAGAAATCTTAGGCTATAGCATATTCATATCCTTATGCCCTTTATCACCTGAGCCATCTATAATTTGTGACAGTAAAGTCAAGGAGTTTGAAATAAAGGCTTGGGAATGTGATACCCAGGAGCCCAGATCCTCTGAACTCTAGCTGCTGACAGCATGTGAAATAACAAAACAGGAGAAGTTTCCATTTGCAATGGGTGGTAGTTCAGGAAAATACTCCTCACTGATCAAAGTATTGAGAATGAGTGGTTATTGAGGGCTTGTTCCTAACAAGGACATCTATATCACCTCCTATCAACCTCAGGAAGCATCATGGAAGAGAGGTGAGAAAATTGTATGAGCCTTAGCATGGGATGGAGTGCTGCAAAGCACTGTCTTTTAGATATGAAATGTTAGTTTTCCTATGAACTTACAGCAGCAGTGGCTACCTGCATAAGGCATGCACAATACTGGGCCCACCAGGATCTCATCAAAGACCAGGGAAGACCTTATAAAGTCACCTCTCCCTGAGGAGTTATTAGAAGTCCATGCTTGCCAGGGATGGAAAGTCACATTCCTCAATGTTGTTGCCACTGTTAAGTTGCCCTTGTTCAAGTAAGTAACCTAAAACTCACACCATCAATGAAGGCGACCATAATTAAAGCAGTGGGACATAAAAAAAGAAAAAAAAGATGCAAAGTAAGGAGGGGCACTTGTTTGGGAGAAGGGGTTCAGTAGGAGGGGGATTGAGGACAAGAGAGTATGATCAAAGCACACTTCAAATATACAAATTTGTGAAAGACTAAAAATAAACAAATAAAACAGCAACAGCAGCAGCAACAACAAAAACAACAAAAACTGACCAAAGCCTAGAGGAAAAAACTTACTGAGATATTGGAAAGAATATTTCAGGTTTTGCTCTGTTTAAACTGTCTTCCCCAGCAGTTGAAGAAGTCAAAGATTTTCCCCAAACTCCTGTGAGTCACTGGTCAAGACAGAGATGTTTGTTGGTCCTATGGTAGCAATTAACCACTGGTAGCTTAGTCTATATCAAGGGCGCCAGAAGCACTATATGAAAATAACTTTATATTCACTAAAGCTCAGTGAAGAAGGTGCTATATTTTTATATAACCGAGACACTAAGATACTATACAATTTACCTCATTCTATACAGCCACTAAATGGGGAAGCCAGAAATAAAATCCAGTACTCTGACCTATAGTTTGCACTCAACATTTGCTCTGCACACTGATGAGATCAGATAGTTAGATGAGGGCATTAAAGGTCCTGAACAGACAAGGCTTTCCTCTCTTTCTGGAGACTCTGAAAGTCTATGCTCCTGTCGAGAGCCCTTGAGCTATCCTATAAGGGCCACGGGGATGGAAAGTCCAGCAGGTTGTGCAGAACTGTGGTTAAAGCACAGAGAAACCTGGTGAGCTGTCCACGGTGCTGAACTCTGTCTCAGCATTTTTGCCCATTATCCCCATTAGCCATGCTTAATAGCATTTTACCCAGGGAGCCTAGAATTTTAGAGCTGAGTAGGCTGGAACAACCAGCAGCTGTATTTCAAATTTCTGACAGGGACTTTGGGTTTGTTATTATACCAAATATGCACAGTGATCCAGTGCCCTTTACTTTGAGAAAGAGAGGGTAGCAGATAAGCTACTGCTCGTTACAAAGCAGAATGAAAGTTATTTGTTAGAAATATAAACAGTGGCATGTAGAAAGAAGCGATGAGAAAGTATTTATGGAGCCTCTTAAGAAGAGCCAGAGGGATAATTCCGGTGAGGTTAAAGGGACAGATTGAGTAGAGAAACAGTCTGTTTGAATGAGGCATGACAGATCTGTGTGTCTCTGCTGAGATTATAAAACATCCTGAGCACTTATTTCTGGTCCCCTTCACACTCACACAACACATCTCCAAATGATTATCTTATTTTTCCTTCTCCTTAGAAATAGAACCTTGGCTTCCCTCCCAAAACAGAGCTCCAGGCAGGCACTATCGATTGAGCAATGTGAGCATGGTGAGAAAAGCAGTTTGGTTTTGCTGGAGTGGCACATTGGTAAAAGGTGGCTATTCAATGACAGCTGAGGTAACCAATTCTATCACTCTTTACTAGAAAATGACACATCTGAGGGTGGGCAAGATTAATATTTAGTCCTGCAACAAGTGAGTGGAGGAGCCAGAAGGAACAGGACCCATGTGTTATTATTAGGTTGCCACACAATGACTACCTGTCTGAGGATTTCTCAAAGCTACCTCAGGGACCAGCTGTATCTCTTCTATCATCAACATTCAGATACTTAATAGAAGCATTAAATTATATGGAATGGAGGTCCTAGAAAGTGGGTACTACAATTCATTTCTGTCACAAGTTTTATGAGCAGCGTAAGCTTTGCATGGAGCATTGGTAGTCTGTAAGGTTCTAGTAGGAAACTAACACTAGCAATATTGTTTCTGCTAGAATTTATTTAAAACATATGTCACAAATAACATATTTATGTAATTCTCTTACTCATACAGTGATCTCATTTTAAGAACGCATTTCCTTTATTTCAAAACCAACTTCTTAGTGGTTAGTTTTTTCCCCCCTGCATTTATTGGCAGAATGCTTTTAAATACATTTCTAAGTCCTTCAACACTTCTTTTTCAGTTATGTAAATAAGACTATAATACCCACCTTATGAAGTTGCTGTGATGTTTATATAGACAACACTAATATTAGAATACAGTGTGGCATATAATAAGCATTCTTATTTAATAATTATCTTTAGTGTGGGTTACTATAATGTTGAAGATATAAGTATCTTGTAGCTGTCTGTATGATTTTAAAATTTCTGTTTCTTATTCAAAATGAATTATACTTTTTGATTCAGTGGCTATAAAAACATTTTTGGTTGCACTTATTTATTTTGTGTATGTTTGTGTACACCTATAAGTAAACATGTGTGCCATAGAACACATGTGCAGGCCAGAAGAAGATGTAAAGGAGTTGATTCGTTTCTCCTGACATGTGGACTGTGGGAATTGAACTCAGATTGTCAGACTTGGTGGCAAGTGCCTTTGCTCACTGAGCCACTTCCCAGCTCTCCTGTTGTTTGCTATTGGATTCACTCTTCAGGCACTAGTCAGACATTGAGGGTTTCATCTGGAGAATGGTGAGGCAGAGTCTTGGGAAAATTAATTTGACACAAGGACACACTGTAGACAAGTAGTCCAGTTAAACTACAGTAGCAGTGTGTATGGAGGAAGTTTTAAAGCCCTGCCTTAAAGTCTGACCACTGGGAGAGTGGAGGGAGGGAAAGAGACCCAAGTAAGTGGTCATTGTCAAAGGAAATAGGAAGTATCTAGTAATGGGTGCTGAGAAGAAACATGAGATGGACACCATTGTGACTTTTCAGAGGTGTTGTCTCTGACTCAAATAGAGATATCTAGAAGCAGATCTGTATATGGGCAGGAAATCAGCCTATACTCTGTTTTTGCCTTAAATGTTGTGATGACAGGCATTTGTGATGTCTCCTCCACCTGTGACAAACCATAACTTAAAACCTCCTGTTTTTGCTTTTTTTTTAGCAAAACAACCTGCTTTTGTTTGGTGTAAACAAGAATGTGTTTCTAAAATTAGTCTAAAAATGTTGACCATTTCTGGTTGTATACAAGATAGTGCTATCATATTTCTTCCCTTCATTATTTTTCTTACACTCCCTCATTTCAGTTGGTCCCCTTCTCCTCAGGTATTCCAGCTCCTGTTTTCATATCTTTTTAAAAAAATGATATAGCTGCACTCATATAGTTGCCATGAAGTCTAGACATCTAGGCTGAGGACAAGGATAGAAGCAAGAGGAAACAGGAAGCAGGAAGCAATGCTGATAAACTCATGTGAGTCACTGGTTTTTGAAGACATGGCAATCCCTAGTGTGTTGTGCCAGAGACCATGACTGACATTGGGCAGATAGTGCTTTTCTTTGGCTTTCCTGTGTTTAGAAACTAGAAAATTCTGTTGCCATTGTTGATCCTACTTCTGGAATGGCTTTTTATTCCTGATTGTTTGTATTTCTAGGTTTTCATTCAAAGACCAGTCAGGGTACTGACTGGGTATCACCTGATTGATGAAGACCAGGTCTTATGCTCTATGAGGAATCTGGAATGTGAATGTCTTGCTTTCTCAGATTATATGAAAGGTAAACCCCTTCTTCCATAAGATTCTTAAGATGGGGCAGTACAGATTCAGAAAGTGTGTTCCAATGTTTGACAGCAGTAGCAAAATGAAGCAAATGAACAGAATTCCCCAGCAACCACCAGTCTCTACCATTCAGGTCTATAAGTTGCATTTTGTATCATGGGAGCAAAACACCTAGAAATAATTTGTTTCTTTTAGTTAGTGTCAAATATAGACATAAACTGTCCCAAGAATCAAAGTGCTTGTAGCCACAGCTAAAAAGGTCAGAAAATTGCTTGGTATTTCATGGCTGGGGTTGTTCAAATTGAAGCCTATTACAGACTGAAACCAAGCACTCATTTGACCTTTTCATGTAGCAAGGTGTTTTATTATCAGAATGCTTTTTTTGTGATTCTTCCTCTATGGCCCTTTCACTCTTTCCCAAGTATTTGAATTCAGGGCTGAGAGAAAGGAAGATTGAGAGGAAGAGGCAGAGGAGGAAGAAGAGGAAGACGAAGAAGAAAAAGGAAGGAGAAGACAGTGATGACAACAACTACAAAAGATATGGCCTGACATCATCACCTAGATTGGTGATGAAAGGACTTTAACCCTAGCTTAGTAAGTAAGAATGGTCTCTTCAGTTCCAGAGAAGGTTAATTGATTGGGAATCAGAATGCTTGATATTGGGCAAGCATTTACTTATCTCTGGATTCAAGTTTCCTCATTGATGGGGGATGTCCTTAGATTTAGATTCAGGCAAACTATATTTGGCTTATGGAATGTTATGGATTTGAGATTGTTGTTTCCTATCTAAATATTGCTGGTGGGAGTAATAGGGGTAATTCTTTTTATGATCCTCATAAATTTATGATATTATTCAAATGGGTTTGCATTTGTAAAATTCTATGATAGTTAACATATCAGCTGGTCCTAAAAATTCCTGGATATGTTGAAATTATAATACTCCCAAAATGTGTTAAGTGCACTATGGGATGAAAAATAAGCAAACAAGCAGCAAACTAAACAAGCAATAAAGCAAGCAAGCAAGCAAGCAACAAACTAAGCAAATTAGTAACAAACAACCAAGCAAGGACCAATCAACCAAACAAGCAACAAAGAAACCAAACATCCAAATACCCAACTAAAAGACCAAGCAAGCAACCAGTATATTATTGTTCTTGTTTTTTTGATAAAATATCCAACAAAAGAAACTTAAAAGGAGGGGACGAAAGTTTGAGGGTGCAGCCCATCATTGTAAGGAAGCATCAGGCAGCTGCCACATTGCTTGCACAGGGTGATGAATGTTGGTTGGTGGTCAGCCCACTTTATTCTCTCTCTCTCTCTCTCTCTCTCTCTCTCTCTCTCTCTCTCTCTCTCTCTCTCTCTCTCTCTCTCTAGTTGTTTAGTATTCTAGCCTAAGGTAATACTATCCCATGGAGTACCAACCTCATATTTGGAGTGGGTATTCCCACCTTCGTTAATATGTGAAAAATCTCTCATAGCCATGTATACAAAACTCTGTCTCTTTGGTGATTTCAGATCATCTAAGCTTGTGCTATCAGCTATCAACCAACCAACTTGTGCCACCCTCCTGGTGAATCCATTTCCTCACCAGGGTAGCAACCTTTCCAGGAGCACAGGCCTCTCTGATTCAGTGTGTCAGGAATCAAACTTAGGATTTTGCCTTTGGATATTGCCCTTCATTTTGCCTTTTGCTGCTGAGTTAGAAACATTGTCCTCTATTCATATGCACAGCAATGTGAGGTTAACGTTCCCTTCACCTTTTCCCACTCCACCCTAATGAGCACAGGGTCTGAGCAATTCACTTTCCAAAGTGCTTCTTGAGTTTTTTGTTTCCTCTACTCCAATCTCAGAGTGTACACAGGACTGGAGAGGTTAATTCATTTGGCTCAGGGTCATAATAGTGTGTACACAGTGTGTCTAGCTCACATTAATGGAAGAGAAAATGCAGAAAAGTAGGGATTTTCTATAGGAATCATAGATCAGCAACAGTTTTTATGGTATACAATTTGTTAAATTCTAACAAATTAAACTTTTGATCCAGAAATTAAATTGTTAGGGTTTTTTTACAGTATTAGCCTAGTATTTTCATATGTATGTTGGAAAGTTATTAATTTCAATGGTGTCTATAATTTTAAAAAGCAAGAAAGTGCCTAAATATCCCAAAAGGTGACACATTAGATAAACAGTATATCCACATAATGTAATACTGCACCAAGTGGTAAGATTTTGATTGATTTATTCCTTGATTTCTTCTCCCTGATACCAACTCTTAAAGGCCTTAAAAAATCCATACTCTATTCAGCACATAGCTCATGCCTGACAAGTAGACAGGCAGTGAGTATTTGTTGAATGAATGCTAACATGGCTGGTGGGCTAGATGGACCTGGATTCATAAAGATGGAGTTTTAAGTATTCCTGCCACATGGATGATGGTTGAAGCCCTAGAGCAGAGAAGATCACCAAGGGACCGGGAGGACATGAGACCCAACCACACAGTCTATCAGATGTGCCATACTTTGATTTTCTGGCTCATTTTCTCATGAACAAGATTCAAATACAACCTTTGCTTTGCATTTAGGGATCAGAAAAGAGCTGTGTGTGACATAAGGTCCTCTTGACTCACACTGCCCGTGTTTGAATTCAGTCCTTCCATCTACTAGTGGGTCAAACTTACTCCAATGTTTCAGGTTTGCATAGTCTCAGAGTTTCCTTCTATAATAGTGATAATACCTGACATATGGATTTTATGAGGGTTAGAGTTAGATGGTAGTCCAGAACCCTCCAATTCAAATTAGATTTTATTTTATTAAGCATAGCACTTAAAGCTTCAACTGTGTGGGTTTGTGTATGTGGGCTAAGTGGAGGCCAGAGTGGGTGTTGGATCTCCTAGAACTTGAGCTACAGGTAGTTGTGCATAGGGATCTCTGCATCAGCAGTACGTGCTCTTCAGGGCGGAACTTTATCTCCAGCTCCACTCCTCCTGCTCTTTTTAAAAAGCCGGATTTATTATTTTTAATTATATATACACATAGATGCATACACACACACACACACACACACACACACACACACACACACACACACACACAACATGTCTGTGTATGGGTATGCGCCCATAAGTGCTGGTGATCCCTGAAGGCAGAGCCATCGGATTCCCCTGGAGCTGAGGTAGTTGTGAGCTGCCTGGTGTTGGTGCTAGAAATCAAACTCCAGTCCTCTGCAAAAGCAGTACTCACTTTTAACCACTGAGCCATCTCTCCAGCCACCAGGATACAATTTGTGTACTAGACCAAGTATGGATGACTATGTGAAGAATATAGGTAGTTTTTTGAATATAGGCATTTTATAGTGTTTTATAAAAACCAAGGAATCTTTTTTGTTTGTCATCTCTTTAAGTTTCATTTGTCTCTATGTATTAATCCCTGGTGACTAGTTAATGAAAAAAAATGTAGAAAAGAACCCGAGTTTTATACTTTTCAAGTCCAACAATCTTTCACATTGAAGAATCAGAAAGAGAACATGAAGCTTCGAAGATTTAAAACTAGGGAAATCAGAGGAATCCTGCATGGGCACTGGAAGCTGTGAAAGGAGAGATGGGGTTTTTCTGGTTGGCTGGGTTGGCTTCTTGGAGCAGACAGCCTTGTGGACCCTCTCCCTTTGGTTACAGACACTGAAGAATCTACTTCCACACTATAGTCTCTAGCCTTGGGTGGGTTGAGATTCAGTTCCCTAAGGGTTTGCCTCTGACCTCCAAATCCTGGGAATAGAGTTCCACAGGCCATGGAACTTTCTCCTCCTGACATTTCTTCTGAACTCATGAAGCCAACTCTAGAAGGAACATTACATTGGTTTGCTCGATAAGACACATTAAATATTCCTGGGTAAAGAGCTGATTGTTTATTGTGTGCCACTGGCCCCTGAAATATCAAATGAACTATCTGGAATTTGGAAATTGTACCGTTGGAAATTATGGCTCAGCAAAATCCATTATTGGGTCTGCAGGTGTTGGTGGATTCTCTGATGGTGCCACCTGTGGCTGCTCATCTGCTATCATTAGTTTTCCTTCCTGTAAGGGCAGCTGTTCAGGGTGCCTTGAAGACTGAGGCCTTGGCTTCAGAGGTATGACTTGGACACCAGGTTGCATTAGTGGTCTGGAGGAAGGGTATTAATCCTGGCTGTTGAGGCTGTAGGGAGGGCTGTGATGGGAGAGGTGGGAGATGCACAGGCAAAGAGTATCCATGCAGTTGGGTTTCATGTTCCCTTTGTCTTATTTATGGCCCGGGGTCCTGGGGGGCAAAGACAGGGACTCCTCAGAGTCACTCCTGCAGCTGCTGACCTACCAGTCACCTCTAAACTAACAGAAGCTTATGAAATTTATGGTGTTACCACACCCCCAGGTGATGGAGAAACCACTATGGCCATCACCATGTCCCCAGACATGTAACAGCCACTGATGCCTGGAGACAAAGTGCACCAGCCCTAGGTATATAATACATGACTTTTCCAAGAGTCCTGACAACCCTGAGATAGCCACTGCCTTGTGTATGCACAAGTTTTCTGACTTTGCTCCAAAGTGTACCTTGTTGCTAAAACACTTCCCTTCCACAGTGAAGCTATTAAGAGCACTAAGCATGTATTAATCAATACAAGTGGCTAGTAAAAAGGTTTAAAACTGACATTCTCCCATCTTTGATGAAGCCCCTGAATTCTGTGTATCCCCCAAATTTCCAGAGGAAGAGTGTTGCTCTGAAATGGTTTGCTTGGATGACCATACAGCTGAACTTAATCTCTTTTCATTCCCTCATTCAACAGGTATTTGTAGAGCTTTGTGCTGGGGACTGTGTGGGATACAGAGAAGTACAATTTATAGATTTTGCCCTTTAAGCTTTTATTGCTTAATCACAGTGAGAGGCAGTCAATGAGACACAGTGTGAAGTCGTAGGTTGATAGAGTCTGAACTTTCAGTTCTGGTGGCGGAAGCTTAGGGAAAATCATATGAAATACAGACTGTATTTTCTTCTAATCGAGCAAACATCCCACAGTGGTGAAGTCGTTTATCCTTCTTTCTTGTCAGGGACTGACATGTTCAGCCTAAGGAAGAAGTTTTCTCATTATGATCAGGGGATACATTTTCTGTGTGGGAGCCTGGAGGTAGGAAGAAACAGGAATGGATGAGCCATCCTTGCCCTCCCTTCCCCCCTGTCCCTCCCTCCCTCGCCATCCCATCACAGCCCTTTTTATCACTTTTAAGGGTAAGAGGCAGCCATTGACTGCTCCCTTCTACAGTCACTGGAGCCTTATTTCAATGGGGTTGTATGACACTGGAAAGGTACACACAAGAGACAGCACTGGGCTTTTTCCTCTGGGAGTACAGGTGACAGCACTGCTAATACCACGCTGGAGGCAAACTATTTGGGTTTGCATTCAGTTCCTCCCAGCAGCTGAGAGGCCTTGGGCGCATAACTGCACTATTATGGCTCTTAGTTTCTTCGCCTTGGAAACTGATGTAAAAATGATTCAGTAATCTAATCTGTATGAATTCATAGCAAGCACCCTGCAAGACACATCACAATTATATTAGCTGATATCAATACTGGCTCATAGAAGGCTAGGTGAGTGCTATGTTCAGAATGTGTATCCTCACCTCATATAAACTCCTGTGTTGAAATCCTCTTTTCTAAAATAATGGTAGTAGTAGTAGTAGTAGTAGTAGTAGCAGCAGCAGCAGCAGCAGCAGCAGCAGCAGCAGCAGCTTTGGGAGGGGAGTAAATTATAGGGAGAAGTCTTATGACTGAGATTAGAACATCTCTAAAGAAAGTCCTAATAGAAACAATTTGTCCCTTCCACCATTTGAGATCAGAGTTAGAAGGTGATGTCTATGGTCGAAAAGGTGGCCTCACCAGACGGGAAATCAGCTAGTGGTTCCATCCAGGGTTTTACAGCCTTTGTCATGGTGAGAAATACATGTCTGTCATAAGCCACGTAACTTACAGTGCTTGTCTTGTTATGGCATCCTAAATAGATGAGACAAGGGCTTATGCTTCCCCTAAGTTTATAGGGAAGGAGCATCACTGTTACTCTAACAGTGAGTGACAGAGAGAGAGAGAGAGAGAGAGAGAGAGAGAGAGAGAGAGAGAGAGAGAGAGAGAGATCAACTAAATTACAAAAGCCTAATGATTTTGAGACTCATTAGAAAGCTGAGGTCATAGACTAAGCAAATTTCCTGTGGTGGGGAAGAGATCCCATCAGAAGAGAAGCTGGACTCCATGCACTGTGACGATCATTAAGACAGGGATGGACGGTATATAAATGGATAAGAAATCAACGTGTACCTCAATGCCTCTCTATAGGTTGAGAATAGGTGAGCATGAAAGAAGCCCAAGGGACCCCCAGGAAGGGGAGATACTTGTACCAGATCCTAGGGGCTTCTTACCAGAGATTTTGACCATAAGAATACCCCATGGAAGAGCAGGAAGTAGTGGAAAATCACTAATAGTGTGTGGGAGGAAGGGTTGGTATTGTAAGGAAGGCAAAAGATTTAGTCTTCTTTCCAGAATCTTGTCTTCTCCTATAGGCACAGGTGCTTAAACTGCTCAGAAAGAACAGCCCTGTAATTCTCCAGGAATAAAGAAAGACTGGTTGTGTTCAGAGAAAAAAAAGCAAAGGGCTCAGAGCCAGGGATTAACTGTGCAAACACATTTCCAGGCAGTGGCTGTCCTGTGAAGAAGATTCACATCCATTTCAAAGCAGGATTACTACTTTCGGTTTCACTTCCACACATAGGCTCTCTGGCACGCTATAAGAATATGGAGGCATGGTTGCCTCTTATTTCCTGCCTTGTGATAACAATATATGTCTGCATCACCTGCCAGGTGGCACTTTGTGACTTGGGGAAGGAACAGACCCACTGTAGGACTGACTAGCATGGCTAAAGTCTGCATCTCCAAGTGGCCTTGAGGAACCAGCACGCTGTGGTAGAGGAGGGCGAGGACACAGGTAACTACTACACTGTTTGCCAATTTCAGCACCTGCGAAAATTACCTGAAGTCCTGGCCATAGGTGGAGCTGGAGATGAAGGCTGTGAATCACAGGAGATGATTAAGAAATAGGAGATGAATAAGAATGTGGAGAAGGAGCTAAGTGTGGCCAGTGTAGGCAAAGTGCCATTAATGTAGCAATTGAGGCATATTTCAATAAGGTGACTTCAGTTACTGTAAAAGAGTCCAGGAGTGACAAGTCTGGGGACTCATAACTAAGCCTGGGTGGAGAAGCTGCCCCAGCTCCTGTGGTTTGATCAGCAGTTGACCAAGCAGCAGGTATAAGAAATCGAGGAAGAGATGAAGGAGGAGGGAAAGGAGATGAAGAAGGTTGAGAGCAAACTGATGCTGATGAAGAATTGGGCTATGAAGATACTGGCACCATGGAGCACATGAGGATGTGGAGGATGAAGAGTCTGGGCCAAGCCTACACTCAATAGCAGAGTGCTTATTTTGTTCCCACCTTTCATTATCCCTCATGAAGAATGTGACTCACGGGACCAAAACCCACAGCTTCTTTATTCTTTGTACAGAGCATCTCTCAGACTGATTAATGATGTGAGAGGAAGCTGGCCTTGGCAAGATTTATTTGTGGGACAATGAGTTGGGAAAATTGTTCTGCTGAGCGGAAGCCATCCAGGCACGCAGGAATGCAAAAGCTACTGCAAGCTCTTCACATATGGTGATGCTACTTTAGAATCCCCAGAGGGCTGATTTTAGGAGAAGCACCACAGATCACAGGGAGGTGGATGGGGCTGAGGAGCTGCCCTCAGATAAGATCTTGGAATGTGATGATGGAACTATGGTGCTGATTCTTTCCTGTGCCAGACCATCTCATTACTCCTGGATGAGGTACCTCAGACAGTGATTTGGCTTATCAGGAGCTGTGGAAATTGCTAGAAACCAGAAGGTTGTGGGCTGGAGCAGCTCTCTTGTAGGAGTGAGCTGTACAGTATGTCCAAAGGATGAGATCGAAATGGATGCTGAAGACAGAAACGAAAAAGCGCCAGCCAACAGATGCGTTCAGGAACGGGGTGGGATTCTGAGAGGCTGAGCCTGAGATGCATTTCCTGCCACACTCTCTCCTTGCCTGAGGACCAGACTGTGGAAGCCAGACTGTAGGATAGATTTACTACCACTTCATTTGTTCTTCCTAATTAAAACTAAAAGGCAGATGAAAAAGTGAGAAGACATACGAAAATGCAGTTTTTAAACTCATTGCCATGCCAGGTGTGGTGGTGCATTCTTGGAATCCCAGCACTCTCGAAGTAAAGATGGGAAGATCAGGAATCTATCCTAAGGTATACAGTGAGTTCAATTGCAGCCCAAGCTACATAGATCATGCGCCCCTCTCAAAACTAAGCCTAAACAAAGCTATATGGCAAGGTATAAAGCCATCAATAATACCAGACTCAGAAAATGTAGATATTAGAACAATTAGTTTAGAACTTCTTTTTTTTTTTAACTTTTATTTTTTAAATAGAGGCTGAATCTTATCATGTAAGTTGGGTCTCAAACATGCAATTCCCCTGGCTTAATCTTCTCATTGTTGGAATTACAGATGTGTACCCCCATGACTATAAACTTTATGTATAGTAGTTATAGTTGGTGTATTAGTGAATTAGGTTGGAGGTGTATCTTGGTAGAGTGCATACAATATAGCTCTGGGTTTGATGCCAAGTATGGCATAAACCAGGTGTGGTAGTGTACATCTGTAATCCCAGCACTTGGGAGGCAGAAGTCGGAAGACTAGAAGTTTAATGTCATCCTTAACTATATGGGGAGTTCAAGGTCAGCCCAAGATAGAGACCCTGTGTCAAAAAACAAAGAATACAAAATATATTAAAGGACAGAGCAAAAGTGGTAGGAATGTATGGGGAGTTTCCACGGAAGTAGAAAGAATATGTAAGAAAAAGTGAAATGGTGCACAAAAGGACCTTGAGGACACACCCCCCATGGAGGGATACCCCCTTAACCTAGAGACAGGAGAGAAGTCCTAGTCCCTACTTCAAATGACTTGATAGATTTACACCACCCAACCTGGATAGCATAGCCCTACAAGTGAAATGGGGGTGGGGGGGAGGGGAGGAGAGGGTGGCCAGAGTGCATGTCACAGGGGAAAGAGGGTAAGAGGGAGGGAAGGATGGAGGGAAGGGAGGGTGAAGGGAAGAAGGGAGAGGAAACTGGGATCCACATATAAAAATTTTAAATTATATTATTAATAAAAAAGAAGGAAATTGCTGCTGGATTAATTCAATATATATATATTGAATTTAATATATTCAATATATTAATATATTGATTATCAATATATCAATATATTAATTCAATATATATATTCAATATATATATATATATATATTTGAAATGCTTTGACTTCAAAATTTAAGCCTAAGGACAAGTTACTGGGGAAAAGGATTTCTAATTTTGTTTCCACAGAAAACGAAAAGCTGTGGATTCTTTCCAGACTAATGTGGTTTGATCAAGCAAGACCCCCTGAAGCAATGTCAATAGGACAATGCAGCCTTGCAGACCACTATAGCCAGGATTTCTGCGTCTTCTTAGGATTCCCCCATGACAGCGCCCCCTACCAGCAGGAAGCAATTTGGAAAGAACGACGCCCAAATTCCCAAATATTGTTTGTTTTCATTTAAAGAAAAAAGGCATGTATAATTATGTCCAGCATAAAATAAATAAATGTTTAAAAAAAGTAAAACTGACTATAAAAAAAAGAAAAAGTGAAGTGAAAATGGTAGAAATAAAAACATAAGAAGTCATAAGTCAATAGTAGGGCTAAAATAGAACAGTATGAGCAGTGTGGTTTTATGAAGGCTGTGATTCTATGGTGAGAAGTCTGGTAAAGATGTTGGCTGTGTAGAGTGTGTTGTGACCTCGGAGTGTTAAAAAAGAAAGCTGAAAGGGCATAGGGGCTTGATTTTAGAGAAAGCTAAATACACAACGAGTGATGAATGCTTTGGATATTTGATACAGTATTTTTCCCATTGATGTAACAGGCCTCCAGACCTTAGCATGACCAACACCATGTTAGAGGCACCTTTCTGACCCTAAAGCCCAGCGGGTAGGCCCCACTGCCTTCAACAACAGGAACAATGACCTAGTCCATAATTTTAGGAAATTTCCTGAATAAAAAATTCCCTAAACATATTGACATTGCTTTTTGGCTTCTGTAGTTCTCCTTCTTGCTAATGGAGGTGTGCCAACCAGGATATGGTTTTTGTGCACAAAAGACAAAGAGCTGTAAGGGGCTGAATGACTTAGGCAAGCTCCCCAACTGCAGCCTGACAACAAAGACTTTCTTTTCAGCTTTAAGAGTGTCTATATGGTGGTCTCTTATGGGCCTACTTTACAACATCAACTTTTGTAAATTAAAGGCTTTCCTGCCAGCTTGACTTTATGGTGTTCCTTCACAGGTTCCATGTCCTAGATGGTGAACATGCCTCATCATGAGTCTGTGAGGTTCTCGCACATGCAAAAAGAAGTAAAGTTATACACCCTTTGAAGAATGGGGCCGGCTTAATTTCAAGTGTGAAGCTTACTGTTCAGTATGAACCTGTCCACTTTGTGTAGGGGTGTTTGTTATTTATCCTGGCCATTCTCTTTAGTCCATCTTTATATGTCCTATAAGCCTCTGGTGGAGCTTGATAGGCATAAACCAATCAGTATATCCTATATCCATTGTCATTGACAGGCATCTGTCTTAGAGTTTCTATGGCTGTGCAGAGATACCATGACAGTGGCAACTCTTATATTTAATTGAGGTGAGAGCTTAGAGTTTCAGCAGTTCAGTTCATTATCATAATGGTGGGGAACATGGCAGCTGTGAGTATGGCGGTGTGCAGGCAGACATGGCACTGGCAGTATCTTGATCAGAAGGTACCAAGAGGTGGACTCCAAGTGTCACCATGAGTGAAGCTTGAGCAAAGGAGACATCAAAGCCCTCCCCGACAGAGACACACTTCCTCCAACAAGTCCACACCTATGTCAACAAAGCTATGCTTCCCAATAGTGCCACTCCCTTTGGGGGCCATTTTCTTTCAAACCATCACCTTCCACTCCTGGCTCTCAAATGCTTTGTAGCCATATCATAATGTAAAAGATGCATCCAGCCCTACTTCAAAAGTCCCCATAGTCTATAATAGCCTCAAATGTACTTGAAAGTCCAAAGTCCTCTAAGATTCATGCAATCTCTTAACTGTAATCACTAGTAGAATCAAAACCAAAAGGCAGATCACATACTTGACCCTATCTCATCTAACATAGTGCGTTACATTTTTTAGCACATGCACATGTATATGCATGTTCATATGTGTATGGGTGCATATGTGTATATGCACATGTGTTTCTGAATACACCAGTGGTCAGTGTTGGGTGCCTTCTTTGATTTCTCTCTACCCGAGACAGGCCTCTTTCTGGACATGGAGCTCCCTGATCTAGTTAACCAGTCTGCTCTGGTGACTCCTATCTCTGTCTCTACACCTGCCCAGCTTTTACACAGACACTGGGCTCTCAACTTTGGTTCTCATTTGAATGCGGGGAAGTGCTTTATCCACAGATCTACCCCCCACCCCAGCTGTTGTGAAATAGAGTATCTGTTTAACTATGTGAAGATGTGTTGCATTTGTTGGTACTGCTGAATATTTATTTAACTATTAAAGATGTGTTACTTTTGTTGATGCCACATTTGTTTAACTACATGAAGATGTGTTGCTGTCTTACCTAGCCTGCCTATAGCACCTAATAAAAAGCTGAATGTCCAATAGCTAGGCAGAGGAGAAATAGGCGGGGCTGACAGGTAGAGAGAAAAGGGGAGGCAGCTGGGGCCCAGTCAGCTGGAGGTCAGCCATCCAGACACAGAGGAAGCAGGCAAGCAGGATGGACAGTACAGAGGTGAGGTAATCGAGCCTCAGAGCAGCACATAGATTAGTAGAAATGGTCTAGTTTAAGTTTAAAAAAAAAAAGCTAGCTAGAAACAAAGCTAAGGCCAAGAATTCATAGGTAATAAGTCTTCGTGTCATGATTTGGGAGCTGGCGATCCGAGAACACCTGCCTGCCTACCACCCTGTCACCTTTGTATTTAACCACGTGGGCATGGCTTTGCAACAAAAATCCTGGTGTGTGATCAAGTAGCAATTTCAGTAAATTATCATTTTCTTCATTATAGTTTCCTAGTTAAAAATGATTCTCATATTTTCCTTCTCTTTTCTCTTTTTGGTACCATTTCTAGCCTTCTTTTAGAGTAAAGGTCAGTGATCTCCCCATTTTCTCACAGTACCACTTACTCCGATTGACATTTACACTTGAGTAAACTTTAAACTTCTCTGACCTTTTTTAAAAGCTAGATTTTGAAGAGATATTTTCTCTGTTTAAAAACAGGACGCTATTGTTGCTGTTCTTTGTAAAAGGCTATGTCTCCTCTTCCACTGTTCCCCTTTTGGATATTTTGTATGTTTATTTAGGTTTTTCTTCTTCTCAAAAGTGGGGACCTGTTCCTTCTCTTCCTTGTTCCCCAAAGCGTGGGATCCATATGCTTTGTGGAACCATGAGAACTACTCATTGGCAGTTAAAAAGTACTTAGCCATTTCCCACACCATTCTTAGTCATGTAAAATAAATAAGGGAATAAATCAGCCCTTAAATATCCCATTTAGTGCAGAAAAACAACAGATGTAGGTGTTTGTATGGCATAGCTAGATAGAAGTCTGAAGTCTGGACTGAATCACAAATTCAATTCACCCTGAGAAAGTTACATTCAGTCCTTGTTTGACCAATCCTTGATCTTCTGTTCTGTGCTGGGGCTCAAACTTGGAGCTCGTATATTAGGCAAGTGCTCTAGAACTGAGCAACACCTTCAGCTTGACTAGTTTGTGATAAAATGGCAGTGGGTCTTGTCTCTCAGGAACATTTTAGCCAATCTTTTTATAAGTGATCCCCAATTCTTCTTACTGCTTGGGGATGGTGTTTCTTATGTGATTTCCTGTCTTCTGGTAAATTCAATCAGACATTTTATGGATCTCCTTCCTGATGCTATATGAGGTTGAGTGTACTCTAGGAACATGCTAGGGTGTTTTTCTGGTGTCATTTCATTTCACTGTTCTAACTGGGAGGGATTGAGGTTTGTATGGTGCTTATGTGGCCAACTTGGCACACTTGGAAAGAAGCAAACTCAATCAAGGAATTTCCTTTATTAGACTAGCCTGTGGGCTACTAATTGATGTGGGAGGACACAACATACTGTGCCCATCCCTCGTGGCACCATCCCTAGGCAGGTGGGTCTATAAGAAAGGAAGCTGAGCAAGCAGGAGGAGCAAGCCTGTAAGCAGCACTCCTTCATGGCCTCTGCTTCACTTCCTGTTTTGAGCTCCTGCCCTGGCTTCCTTACTGATGGACTATAGCTCATAAGCTGAAGCAAACACCGTGCTCCTCCAAACTGGTTTTGGTTAGTGTTTTATCATAGCAACAGTGAGCAAATTAGGTCAGTCAGTGTGTATAAGAAAAGAAAACATTTTAGGAGTAAGAAACTTTCCTGGAGCCCCCTTGAAACTGAGGTTTGTTTGAGTTCTGAGCCTTTGTGCTTGACTGTGACTGAGTACCATCCTTTTTGGCTCTTGCTGAGGCTAAAGGCTGATGGGCTGGATGACCCTACTGACTATATGAAACATTTTACAATGGGATACAATTAAGAGAAGAGAGGACCAATCTCTCAGACTAATTTCATGCTGCTGTAATTGTCTCTTTGGGAACTATTAGGGGTTGAGATGTACTCCTATCACCACAATCTATTGGGGTCACTAAGTCCCCTGGAAGTATTTATGTCCATTAAAGACTCACTGTTTCTGTAAGGTCTTCCCCTAGTGTTTTCTCTAATGATTCTGTTTCCTTAATGTTACTTTCTATCACTCAAGTTTCTATTGATTACCAAGTATATCAATGAGTAAATAGTATGCGTCACAGCAAACCACTTAATGGTAGTCTGTATGATATGCATTGGGTAATGGACCTAATCTAGCCTTTTGAGGCTCTTTACTAACTTTCCTCAATTTTAGGGTACTTTTAACATCTTGTTTATTTTCCTTCATGCCCTCAAAATTCCAAGAGATCTTAGGTTCCTAACATGCTCAGTTCTTTCACTGATATGTCAGCAAAGGCTTTTTGTTATTTATTATCTATCTATCTATCTATCTATCTATCTATCTATCTATCTATCAATCATCTATCATCTTTTGTTTATCTATCATCTATTTATCTATCAATTATCTATCCACCCATCAATCTGTCATGCATGTATGTGTATGCATCTATCTATCTATCATCTATCCACCCATCAATCTGTTATGTATGTATGTGTGTGTATGTATGTATGCATGTATGTATGTAGTGCATATATGTGTATGTGTTCACAGGTATGGTGTGTGTACGTGTGTGTGTGTGTATACATGTACATGCATGTATGTGTGGAGTCCAGAAGTTGATATCAGATGTCTTCTTCTATTCTCTACTTCATCTTTTGAGACAGGGTCTCTCACTGGCTCACCAATATGACTAGATTGACTGGCCATCAAGCCCCAATAATCTTTCTGTCTCTGCCTTTTCAGGACTTGGAAAATAGGCACATATGGCAGTATGTAGACCTTACTTAGGTGCTAGGGATATGAACTCAGGTCCTTACACTTGAATTGTAATCACTTTATTAAGCACGACATCTCTCCATCCCCCAACACTTTTCATTCTTGTACTTACACACCTCTTCCCTTTACTCTATTTCACTGTTAGTAGCCAGTGTTTTTGCTAGGCTGTGGCCAATTGGATGTTCTGGCTATTTTTCATGCAGTGCTTGTTGGTAGACACACTTGAATACTCCCTGTCATGTCCTTGATTTTACTGCCTACTCTTTGGCCCAAGAGAACATAAAACAGCCCCTCAGGGTGTATACTCTTACTTCCAGAATGACTTCAGACTAGGACCCAGAGGGCTGATGGAAAGGAAGTTATCTGAGTACTTGCTTAAATTTCTGGCTGCTCATCTAGCTTTAAAAAGTGAAAGTCCACATTGACATTACAGCCTTCAGGACTACACAGGGAGATCTCTCTGTGCCATTCTGTAGGAAATGGTCATTTTACCAAGCAGTCCTTTAGCCTTCTGACTCTGAGACATAAACATCAGTTATGAAATAATGAAACTCTTGGACCAGTCTTAGAGGCCAGCCTTGTGTCCTTTGTTATTATTGGTGCAAGAGGAAACTTTTACACTGTCAGTCTCTATATCATGAGGACCAGATGACTGATTGACACTGGAAAAGCTCCAGTCCCCTGGCCTTCCTTGAAGACTATTTTTCCCCTCTGTGGATATCCCCTCTCAGGGAGGTGGGGATTTATAGCAATAAGCCCTTACCCAGCATATGCAGATATGGGATTCTAAATCTGGATCAACTCATAAAGGCTCAGACATTACCTTAGTGATATTCAAGTTTGGATAGGAAATCAGTTTGAAAAGAGAAGGTATGTGAAATTGGGAGGAAATGTGGTGGGAGGTGGAGAGGAAGGGGGGGGTAGGAGAGAAGGGAAAATGGGACTGTGGATTAGACCAAAGCATGTTATATGAATGTATGGAATTCTCAAAAAAGATTAAAATTAAAAAAAAAGAGATCCACTTATTCATGGCTATTTGATCTGATTGAAGACACACATATACACACACACACACACACACACACATTCATACCTATGTGCATGTGTGTGTGTATATGTATGTGGTATACTGTGTCATGTGGTTGTGTGCATGTGTTTGTGAGTGCATATGCACAGATATGCTAGCACATGTGGGTTCCAGAGGTCAATATCAAGCATCTTCATCTATCATGTTCTATCTTAGTCTTAGAGACAGGGTCTTTCACTGAACCTGGAGCTCATCAGTTGTCTAGACTTGATGGCAAATGAGCTCAAGGGGTTCATCTTTCTCACCCCCACCCCAGTACTGCACTAACAAACTTACTTTCATTCCTAGCTGTTATGTGGGTGCTGGGGATTTGAATTTTGGTCCTTGTGTTTGCATGGGAAGCACTTTATTGATTGAGACAAGACACACTTTTTCACAGGATCTTGAAAGCTATATTCTGAGTAGGTTCTTGGAAGGCATTGCTGCACAGTGGTTGGCTGATGTATCTTTAGCAGATGTGTGTAAAATCATCTAATCAGTCCAATGTACATGAAGTCTGTACCTGAAGTACAGACATACAAATAATACAGACAGAAAGCTACTTACAGGAAATGGGTGTCTACAGAACAATTTTATTCTGTAGGACTTAAAGTAAGAGAGAACATCTTTGTGATGTTATATTCATTCTAAACAATCCATGAAAAATATTGCTGATGTCAATTTTATGACATGCTACTCTGACTTAATGAACACATGGTATTTTCTAGAGTGATGATTATTTTGCTTGTACTCATATCTGAAAAGTTTTAAGCATTCTTCAAGTCTCCAGGGATTAGCTATAAAGTGAGGCATTTTATGACACCATTGGGTAAACCATAAATCTTATTGACCTTGAAGTTACAACATTTAGAGGCATATAATTCTGTTCCTCTTGAGACTAACATTTGAGTAAATTCACTTGTCATTTGTGAAGCAACTTTTAGATGCTTGGCCCTGTCACCCAACATTGAGAGCTAATATGGCTACTTTTGCCCAATGTGACAGATTGTTTTTTAAGGAGACACACAATTTTAAAGTAGTTATCTAAATTACTTTCACTTGATAAATTTGACTTACCAGATGGTTTAAAATACCAATTCAAGCTCTAATGTTTGTACATTTTCCAGCTATGGATGTGAGGAGCAGACACCTCTCATAATTCACAATTTTACTTTCAGTTTCTTGAGGTGTAGAAAGGGCATAGCCATGAGCCTGATGTTGAGTTCACTGGGCACAAAGGACTCCCGGCTTATCCTTATGGGTTTTTATTGGCTAACACAGCCTCATGCAACAAATACTGAGTTTTTTTTTGACACCTGCATTTGAGAAAAGGCACTTGTTAATTTTAAAGTAACTTCTAAATACTTGGCTTTAGTGTTAAACAGAGTGGCCATTTCTGGCCAGTGGTGACAGACTGCTGGATTCTGTACAAATGCAGAAACTGCAGTATCAAGAAAAACAAATGAAATCTCTGATTTTAAGGAGCTTGTATTTTGTTAAAAATGATTTTGCTGTTTTATTTATGTAGGGGGGAGGAGGTGCCCACAGAGGTCAAGAGGAAGCATTGGATCCCCTGGAGCTGGACTCACAGGCATTTGTAAACAGCCCCATGTGGGTGCTGGGATCTGAACTCCAGTCCTCCAACAGAGCAGTAAGCAGTCTTGAGTTCTGTGTTATCTCTCCAGCCCTGAAACTGATATTTTAGAAAGACGATAAAGCTGAAAATCTGGAATGTATTACATAAGTATGAAGAAAGGGAGAATGAGATAGGTGTGTGTGTGTGTGTGTGTGTGTGTGTGTGTGTGTGTGTGTGTGTTTGTGTGTGTTTTATTGATGAAAAGCATGGAGTGAACAAGGGAACTGACTGATGGATTATCTTTTGTAAAGTAAGATAAATCTTTCTGAATTGAAAATAGTGGATGAGATGCAAATATTTCTTTGTTAAAAAGATTTCTTTTTAAATTTTATGCACACCAGTGTTTGACTGTATATATGTCTCTAGTTTCTTAAAATGATGTTTTTAAGCTTAATGTGTATTATTAATATATCCATTGTGTCTGCTGTTTGAAGATCCTGCTTCTTCTTTACCCGTCATTGTTCCTTCTTTACCCATCGTTGTTTTTTTTATTTTCATTAAAAAAATATTAAAATCTTTCTCACAATTTCATACACATATACATTGTTCAACCACCCCAAACATCATCCTCCAACCTTCATGTCCTCCTTTTGTAATGTGCTGAGTCTGAGTAGTGTCAAATACTTGCTAATCTTGTTGGCTCAATCCTGTGCCACGGCCACGGCAAATCCATTATTTCCATAGCCATGTCACGTCCACAAGACAGCATTCCCAGCTCTTCTCCACCTCCTCTGGTTCTGAAATTCTTTCCACTCTTTCTGTGAAGAACCTTGAGACTTGGAGGAGCTGAGGGAGGGAGGGAGGTACCATTTAGGTCTGAGCTTTCAACAGACTCTTATTCCCATCACTTGGACCAGTTAAAAGTCTCAGGATTAATGGCTGCTCACTGCAAAAGAAGCTTCTCAGGGCAAGGTCTTACCCACTTACAAAAGAGTAAAATAGTATAATCTCTGTATTCTACTTCCACAATCCTGCTCAACGCTTTGTAGCAAATTAGTTACACAGCTCCTGGTGCCTCTCCATCTAGCTCAGGCTGATCCTTCTCTGCCCCTGCTTCCACTGCAGCCTGGGCCAGGATTGTTCCATCAAAGGTACCTTTCCAGGTGCATCTAAATCTCCAGTGAGGATCATTGCTGCTGTCCAGTCAGGTTCAGAAAGTCCAGGAAGCTTGCTAACTGATTTGCTTTCTGCTTTCTTCTTTCTTCTTCTTTCTTCTTTCTTCTTCTTCCTTCTTCTTCTTCTTCTTCTTCTTCTTCTTCTTCTTCTTCTTCTTCTTCTTCTTCTTCTTCTTCTCCTCCTCCTCCTCCTCCTCCTCCTCCTCCTCCTCCTCCTCCTCCTCCTCCTCCTCCTCCTCCTCCTCTTCCTCTTCTTCTTCTTCCATCTTGTTGGGATAGCATAAAGGCAAAGTGCCTTTCCAGGGGCAGTTGCTGATTTAGAAGTAGGGGAAGGTGAAGGATTATCGTTGCCTCCAGATCTCAATGACAGCCGAGTTGCAGCACAGGGGCTTTTTGACCTAGAGTGGTAGGTCTTTCTCTACCACTGATGGGTACATCGCTTCTCCTGCAGGGATTTTTAAGCTGTGAATTTCTTGGCTCCCATTCAAACTGCATTAGGGATTAGGATTGCACTTTAAGGTTTCTAAGGTTTCTAAATCTCCTGTTACTGACACAGGAGATTAGGCTCTGAGAACCCCTAAACTGGAGCATGGAGGGAAGGGTGAATAGGCAGATGACAGACAGACATGGAATTATATTTAAGAGGTATCAATTTTCCAGGCAGAGGTGGTGCACACCTGTAATCCCAGCACTCAGGAGACAGAAGCAGGTGGATCTCTGTGAGTTTGAAATAAATAAATAAATAAATAAATAATAAATAAATAAATACATACATACATACATACATACATAAATAAATGCAATTCAACATGTCCTTGCCTCAGTAAGCATGTGCCGTTGAACTAGTATGTGAGTGATGGATTCCTCAAAACTATGGCTGGAATCTCTTAAAGAGCTAGAATCCTCAATCTTTGTCTGAAGGTTGTAATCAACCAGTGCTAGAGAAGAAAGTGCTTCTTGGTCTGAAATAAGTGCACGTCAGATAATAAATGCCCAGACTGAGTGATGGGACTTGATGGAAAGAAACAGCCTAGGTCACTGAGCCCTTGAGACTTGAAGGGAGGGGCTGGATAGATGGCTCAGAGTTTAAGAGCACCTGTTACTCTTGCCAGGGACCTGGGTTAGGTTCACCACTGCCACACGGTGGATTATAACCACTCAACTCCAGTTCCAAGAGACCTTTCACCCTCTTCTGAGATCCTGAGACACCAGGCATACAAGTGATACACATACATACATGTAGGCAAAATACTCATGTACATGAAATAAATCTAGGGAACAAAAGACTTGAGGGAAGGAATGGGATGCTATGAATAAAATATGATTGGCAGGGAATAAGCTGGGAAGAGGGAGCCTTGTTTTATTACAAGGCCATCTTTGGGGTATAAAAGGGATAACTCTTGGAAACCAGATGATGAATAGTAACCTAGTAAGGCTTCTAACTCTGATCTCAATCATATCAAACATAAAACAGAATGAGCTCTTTCAGGGAAGAGCAATGGGGATTCTTAGAGGACCTGATTCAGTGAGAGGAGCATGCCTGCCCTGGATTATTCTTTCTATTTAAGCAGCTACAACTGTACGAGTAGGGATAAACAGCACTAGACTGGACTCTAGGAGGTGATGTATTTCTGTTTTTTCAGCGGTTGGGAGGAAGAAGCTTTTGTACAAAGCTGAGGGTTAGAGGGTATACATATCATAGCACTATAGAAAGGCTGGAGCCCTCGAGAGAGGCAGGTGTGAGGAATGCTTTTATTTTTATTTATTTATTTTAACTCCCCAGTATTGCGATTTGCAAAATTGACTTTCCTAACAAGCAGGAGAGTGGTGGAGAATTCTAATAATTCTCTCACAATATGTATTTGCCTTTGGTTCTGAAATGCAATGAAGTAATGAGGCCCTTTGTTGACCCTCTGCACACTTCCTAGGATTGTCAGAGATACCAAGAATTTAATAGTAAGCTGAACTGTAACTATGTAAATAACACCTGAAACATGAATAGCCTTCAAATTATTTTAGGGCAACAGCAAGGTAAATGATGGGAAATGAGAGGTTTAATAACAACCATAAACACTTCAATAGTATAATAATCTGTGTGACCAACATGTTTAAACTGCTTATTATGGGAAGGTTCTCTCTCTCTCTTTGTCTCTCTCTCTCTGTCTCTCTCTCTGTCTCTCTCTGTATGTGTGTGTGTTTATGTATACACACATATCCCTTAGTGTGTTTTAAGTACTTTTTAAGAGTACCACCCATTCTTTGAAATGTGAATACATTTGTGTAATGTGTTTTGATCATATCTACCCACCACACTGTCATTCTCCCTCTTCGTCCTGTCTCCATGTCTCATTCCCCTCATGGTCTCTTTTGTATTTATTTTTCCATTGTTTTTAAAATTTATTTCACATACCAACCACCTTTTCCCCTCCCTTCTTTCCTCCTGTTCCCTTCTCCACCTCCCCTCTACTTTCCACCTCCACTCCTCCTCTGTCTCCACTTAGATGGGGTAAGGCCTCCCATGGGAATGAACAGACATGGCACATCAAGCTGAGGCAGGACCAAGCTCCTTCCTGCTGCATCAAGGCTGAACAAGGCATCCCACCATAGGGAATAGGGTCCAAAGAGCCAGCTCATGCATCAGAAACAGGTCCTGGTCCCACTACTAGGGGCTCCACAAAAGACCAAGCTACACAATTGTCACCCAGATGCAAAGGGCCTAGATGGTTCCTGTGCCAGCTCCCTAGCTGTCTGTCCAGAGCTCATGAGCTCCCACAAGCTCAGGTCAGATGTCTCTGTGGTTTCTCCATCATGATCTTGACCACCACCTCTTGTTTCCTCATCCTCTCTTCAGTTGGACTTCTGGAGCTCAGCCCCATACTTGGCTGTTGATCTCTGCATCTGCTTCCATCAGGTACTGGATGAAGGTTCTATGATGACAACTAGGGCAGTCCTCAGGGACAACTAGGGCAAGGCCAGTTCAGGGACACTCTGCACTATTTCTAGGAGTCTTAGATGGAGTCATCCATGTTCCCTTTTTAATTTTAAATTGTTACCAATCTTTGAGTTCAATTAGTGCTATCCACTGGATGTGGCACTGTATATACATTGAGATGTGAGCAACCTACCAGCAACCATGTCCCCAAAAGGGGATGAATCTCTTTCCCTCAGTAGCCATCAACTGCCAATATCTCTTCCTTTATAGGGAGCCCTTCCTCCAAAGTACTTTATAAAATGTAGCTCTATTCTCTGCTTATTGATGAAGAAAGTGGGGGTAAAACCAGGCAACTGAATTGAAACAATAACATAAAAAAGATTAATTTTATGTATATGATTGTTTGCCTGCATGTATACGTGTTCACTATGTTTGTGCAGTGCCTGCAGAGGCCAGAAGAGAGTGTTGAGAGTTGGAGCTCTTGAACCTGAAGTTACTATAAGATTGGGTGATGCCAAGTGGTGCTGGGAATCGAACTGGGTTCTATGGAAGAGTAGCCAGTGCCCTTAACTTCTGAACTATCTCCTCGGTGCCTTAAAATGATCATGCAGCATGTGATCTTTGGTTTGACCTCCGTCTGATTTCTTCCATGTGGTGTAATTTTTGAGGTTCACCCATCATGCACCATATATGGGAAATTATTTATTTTTAAGTTAAGGTCTCATACACCCAGAGTGGCTTTCAGTCCATGAGCTGGCATTTCTGATTCTCCTACCTCTACCTTCCAAGTGCTGAGATTATAGGTATGTATAGCCATGGCCCAACTGAGCTTTGGGTATGCGAGGCCAGCATTCTACCAGCTGAGCTAAATTCCTGGCTCCAGTTCACTCATTGTTATTATCAGTAGGATTCTGTTGTTCAAGTGCATTTGTTTGCCCATTGTAGTTGTTGGTTCCTTGTTCTGTTTGCTCCTATGAACATTTGCTTACATGCTGTTGTTTGCACACAAACTAGTAGTTGTTCCAATTATGCTACAGTTCAATACCACTATAATTTATTTTCCTTCAGTTGATGAAACTGAGACTCAAAAAAAATATAATTCTGAAACTTGCCCAAATTGACACATGCAGTAGGGGTAATGTTCTGAAAAAGCGCAAAACACACTTTATTCTTTTGGACTCCTGGAAACTTCACTGACTCCTCAAGTTAGTTCTGAATCCATTGTCTGCTTCAGGTAGAATGTGCGGTGTTAAGGGCACATTCAGAATGGAGCTCATGGATCAGAGGATAAAATGAGAGCCAGGCTTCAGCAGAATGGGTAAAGAGACAGGGAAGGATGAGGACTGGGCAGTCACTGAGGGTTTTAGTGTGTCTAGAATTTCTAGGGTCTCTTGGCAGGACCTTTTCTTGATGCTTGGGGGAGGTGTGGCTTGTGTCCTAGATGAGGGGAGGAAACAGAGTTGATGCAGAGGGAGGTAGCTGCCCAGGATTTGTACAGAGAAGAGGTAAGCGAGGCCAGGTGGGTCTTGGGTCTGTTGTAGCCTTGGGGTACAAGAGAGTAAGGGGTGGCAAGATCAGATGGTTTTTGACCCAAGGCCCATTCAGAGCTCTAGACGGAGACAGTGCCAGATTTCCCTCCTGGGACAGCAGCATGTGGGAGACATAGGCTTAATTTACAAGTTGCCTCCAGTGTCCTTGAATTGTGGAGTGGACTGAAGTGCTGTCTTTGCTTAGGATTGTGGTTGTGAGGAAGTTTGTCTGAGGGATCTCACCCCTGCTCAGCCTAGATGTACCTCTTATGTGCTTTCTAGGGCTCTACAGTCTTGGAAGCAACAAATGTGAGACTAGGTCAGTTGAGAGCCATCAGATCCCGGGTCACCATCAGAACCAGGCATCAGGATGTGCCAGCCACTAACAAGAGGACAAGTGGGAGGTCCCAATGGCCTTTTCAGAGAAAGTTATTGGAAACCATATGTGGTCTGTCCCTTGGTCACTCCAGGGTAAGATGGGAGAAGCAGTAGATGGCAGGCTTTGTGTAGCACCCCCTGGAGTCTGTATATCGGACGCGTGCCCCTCCCCACTGCCTCCCCACTGGCTCCTCCTCAGTTATTCTCCTATAGTACTAGTCTTGGAGACCAGCCTAGTTGGTATGAAAATTTGTGCCTGATGCTGATAGTGAATGCGAGGGAGCCTAGCTCAGGAATGTTCAATGCTAGTATACATCCAGGTTTTCTAGGGAAGCCTATGTTCAGGTTTTGCTACTCCCATTTCCTCATTTTGCTGCCTGGGGGCTAATGGAGTGTGTGAGGGAGGAAATAGGTTTGTGGAAGAGAGGGAAAGAAGCAGCATTGCATGTGGAGAGCCATGTGTTGATTGGAGACCTGTTCACACACCATCAGTGAGTCACTGGGCTGGGATGTGAAACCAAATGTCCAGGGCTCCAGACCTTGTTCTTTTAGTCATTGTTCTTGGAACATGGTGACACGGATCTCAGCTAACAATATTCTGAGAGCCTGTTACACGCTGGCACTGTTCTGTTCTCAGTAGTTTGCATGTATTAACCCACCTAATCCTCAGCAATTCCAGTTGGTAGGTGCTATCTTCATTGTGGAAAAAGAAATGGAGACACAAAGTATTTTAACTTTCCCAAAGCCACCTGGCATGCAATTGGTAGTGAGACAGGTGGCCTGGGTGTACAACTCATAATCACGTTTGGCTTGGATGACATCATCTGTCTTCCACATAGCACTTCCTACCTTCCCAAGCTCTATCCCAATGTGGTATTCTTTCCTCACAGGAGTTAGTGGCAGAGGAGTTGATATTTCCAGTTTACATTGTCAGGAACAGGAATGTCAACAGCAGAACACTGGTACCAGAGATTGACAGTGTCAGGGACAACAGAGGTTGTAGTATGAGGTGTGAAGAAATACAGTAGACATGGTGGGAGATAACCAGTGTCATGTCTAGAAGTCTGGCCAGGAGAGTCAAACAGAGAGGGATCACAGAAAGAATGTCTGAAAGGAAAAGACATGTAATACAGTCTTAAAGCCAACAGTGTGTGTGATATCTGCTTCTCAAGAGCACTCCGCCTGGGTCTGTCTTATTTTCTTTTCCTGTTGCCACAACAAAATACTCTGATAGGGACTTTCAATATAACTGAAGTTGTGGCACTTGCTACCATAGCTTGGTGACTTAAGTTCAATCTCTGAGGGTCATACAAGTGGAAGGAGAATTCTCAAATTGTCCTCTGGATTTCACTCCTATGCATAAAATCAAGAATAAATTAAAAATAAAGAACAAATGTATTAATAAATAAACAAATACATAAAATGTAATTAAAAACAGTGCTGTCAGAAGTGACTGAAGGTAGAAAGGTTTATCTGGCTTATGTCTCCCAGGTATAAACCCATGTGATAGAGAAGTTACAGTAGCAGGAGCTTGGAGCAGCTAGTCATGTCGTACCTGCAACCAGAAAGCAGAGAACAATTGGTTCGTGTTGCTTTCTTTCTCCATGTTTATAGATCAGGATTCCTAGCAAGGGAATGGTGCCACCCACAGTGGCCAGATTTTCTTACATCAATTAATACAGTTAACACAGCCTCTCACAGGCATGCCCAGAGGACCATCTCCCAGGAAATTCTAGGGTCTGTCAAGTTACAAGCACTCACCATCACACTGAAGCCATGGAACATGCCAGCCTTCTGTGCAATCTTGCAAACAATTTATCCTGACATGAGTTCTCACTAAAGTCTGGTTGACCCTAAATAAAATGCCAACTTTGTTAATTACTGAGCATATATATGTAGTAACCTTCCTCTTACAACTTTAGATGAAGCAGATAAGTAGCAGGAGTAACTAATGGCCAAAGCAAGCCTGAGCCATCAATCATAAGAGCCGTCTATTCCCAAGTGATTAATACAGAGATATTTACCAAAACTGTGGCATGAAAAGAGGGTGGCTTAGTTAATATTCAAAGGGAACATTTTTTAATAGTTGCAGGCCCTGTTGTCTTAAAAATGTTGATTTTTCTATGTATAGGGATTAAATATTTAAATTTAAGTTTGAGAAGCTAGCTGGTTTAAGGGAAATGCCAGTAGTATAGGTGAAGGCCCACATGTGTGTGTGCACACCTTTAGTCCTAGCACTTAGGAACAGAAGCAGTAGGATTATAAGTTCAAGTTAAGTTTGAGCTACACAACAAGGTACAGGTTAGCCTGAGCTACATGAGACTCAATCTCAAAAAGAAAAGAAAAAGAAAAGATGATTTTCAAATGTGAAAAAAAAAACACAAGATAGTATGTTAATGGCTGGAATTTGAGGGATGTTATAAATGGAACAAAGGCACGCTGGCATAGTAACTCAGAAGTGGAGATAGGGAGATAGGCTTCTTCCTGCCTTCCTCTCCCCAACTTCCACCTTACATGTCGTGTGCATGAACACAGTTCACTTGCATCAATTGCCTCATTTTATTCTCAATAGTCTGTGAGTCATCACTTGGGAAGCACCCAAGTTGGGTGGCTTACAACCACCTGCAACTCTAGCTCCATGTGATCTGGAACCTCCTTCTAACCTCCACAGGAACCTGTACTCACATGCACATATCCAAACACATACATACATACATACATACATACATACATACATACATACAAAAATAAAACAAATCTTTAAAAAATAAAATTTATTGGTTTGAGAACCAATATCTTTACTTCTAAGTGTCATTGCTCTGATTTTATGGGGTTTCTTGACTCTCAGTCAGAAGGCTGCATCCCCATGTTGTTCTGCAGCCAAGATCTTGTGTGATCATGCTGTGACAGATGAACTGTTAAATCAGAGTGTTGGGGAGCTGTGTAGTGGTGGCACACATCTTTAATCCCAATACTGAGGAGGCAGAGGCAGGCAGATCTCTGTGAATTCGAGTCCAGTCTAGTCTACAAGAACTAGTTCCAGGACAGGCTCCAGAGCTACATAGAGAAACTCTGTCTCAAAAAACCAGAGTGTTGAGGAAATTGTAACATCCATGCTTGTCTGTCCACCTGGGAAAAGTACTGGTTTGGTTTTCATTTCCTTCTTTCCTGGAGTATCTTTGCAATGGCTAGACTTCCAGCAACCATGTCTCTTGGAGCAAGAAACAATTTCACTGGATGTTAAATGCCAGGATGATGTAGCCACAGGGACACATCAAGGGGTCCCAATGACTGTATAACTCCCCCAGGCTATCTCAGATCTCTTTTTTATATGAAATAGAAAGCAACTTGTGTGTGTATAACATCCATTATTTGAAGGTTATTTTTTTCTTTTTGGCTTAAAAGCTGTATAAGCTACTTGTTGTTGCTGCGACAAAATATCATGACTAAACGTGACTTACAGAAGAAAGTTTATTTTGGCTACATTTCCAGAGGAAAAGTTCACACAGATGGCTAGAGTAAGAAACTGAGAGATTATATCTTTACATACCAACACGAAGCAGTGAGAGTGATCTGGAAGTGTGGTGAGGCTCTAAACTCTCGAAGTTGGTCTCCAGTGACACTGACATTCTTCCTTCAGTAAGCCACACCTTCCCAAATAGCACCACTGTCCTGGAACCAAGTATTCAAGTGTCTGTGCTTGTGAGGGACACTAATTATTCAAAGCACCTCAAACCTAAACTTGACAGCAACCAATAGAAGGCAGAATATCAGCTGGGAATGCTTTAGAACTTAGATGATAAAACTTCCAAAGAATTTTAAATATTAAGACATATTTTTCTACTTTAGCTGTCCAGTAATGACATCCAGAGCTCAAGTTCTCTGCAGCCTTCTGTTTTTCTACTCTTGGAGATGTTGCCTTTCATTCTCACGGGTGATGTTTCATGGCTGTAAGAAGGCTGTGAGAGTGCCTGATATTATCTCTATACACTGAGCAAGAAGCATAGAGCAGAGCCGAAGTTCTGCTTCTCACGGGGCTCTCTCTTTTTACTAGGGAAGGGATTTTTTCTTCAATCAAAATACTTTATTGTATATAAGTACATGATGAGAGATGTCCTTCTTATAAGAGATGTTTCTCTTATTGGTTGATGAATAACGCTGTTTCGGCAATGGACAGGCAGGAGGTAGGTAGCCAGGCAGGAAGATAGGCTGCCAGGTTGAGAAGAGGGACACAGAGAATGAGTTGCTAGGCAGATGCCATGTAACTCCTTCAGGAAAAAGAGGTACGAGCATCGTTGGTAAGCCACGCCCATGTGGAGATACACAGATTGAGAGAACTAGCCAATCAAGCAGCCTGAGCCATAGGCCAAACAGTTTATAATTATTATATGCCTCTGTGTGTTTATTTGGAACTAAATGGTTGTGGGTCCTGGTGGGACAGAAATGTTTTTCTACAAATATATATATATTTGTTTTTTCTGTCATGGGGGTCTCTCTATTGTTTTGCTGCTGCTTTGGGAGATGAAACATGAACCACAAAATTCAACAAACCTACATGGAGTTTATTGGGAAAGGGAGCCAAGGGAGGGGTAGGTGTTGGCCAACTAGGAACAGAGATGAAAGGGGGAAGGGAAGAGAAAAGAGGTAAAAGAGACAGAGACAGGAGAGAGGATGGAGACAGGAAAAGTCTGGTCTGCCCCAGAAGAACAGCAGGAAAGAGAGGACAGCAGGAAAGAGAGAGTAGAAAGAGAGGAGCATGAAAGAGAAGAGAGCACAAAGAGATGAGTGGGCAAAAGACCATTAAGTGGTCAGGGTCTTTCTTTTAAAGGGGTCCTTTACACCTGTGTGTAGACTCCATGGAACCCTGGGCTGACCAAGGTACTGTCTGAGTGCATTCTGCCAGGTGACAGGGGCAGGCCAACATAATGCCTGGATTTTTATACTCTCTTGAAATCAAAGGAATTGACAGCCACTGAGCTCAAAGGGTCTGTGTTACCACGGAAGAAGGAAATGGGAGATGCTGTAGATAGGCAAGCATCTGGGAGGGTAGCAACAGCCTCCACACATGGAGAGTGTGAAGCTCCAACTCCCAACTGGGGCTCAACTCCTGTGACAAGTAAATTTTGCTTAAAAGATCTCAGGACTCTCAGGGTTCTTTTCTTCCATTTTATTTTTAGATGCTCTGTTGAGAGCTTTATATAGGAAGTTATTATCATGACAGCTTGTAGAAACCAGACCTGAAAGATCTCTTTCATTTTTTTTAAACAACATTAAAAAAAAGTTTTTATTTATTACTTACAGTGTTCTATCTGCATATTCCTGCAGACCAGAAGAGGGTGCCAGATTTTTATTGCAGATGGTTGTGAGCCACCATATGGTTGCTGGGAATTGAACTCAGGACCTCTGGAAGAACAGTCAGTGCTCTCAACCTCTGAGCCATCTTTCTAGCCAAGCTCTCTTTCATTTTAAGCTTTGAGAGCAGCTCTGCCTGCTGGCACCCCGGAAATCACCCAAGTTCCCTCTCTGGATCACGTTGTCCAAGGTAGTGATTTCAAGTGCCTACTGAAGCCTGACGAATGGCAATTGTGACTGAGGAATTGGACTTTAATTTTCAGTTAATTTCAATGGAAAAATTCAGATGTGCCACTGCTAGGTACTGTGTTGAATGACATTATTCTAGGACCTTGTAATATTTATGCCCAAAATACTCTGAAATACTAAGAAACAGCCAAGTTCCTAAAGTGGGTATCTTCTTGTGCCATGAATGTTTCCTGTCTCCAGAGCCTGTGAGAGTCACTGTAAATGCTCTTCCCTGACCCTCTCATCTGTCCCTATTTGTGACTGCATCTGATTCTCCATCTTATAAGAGGGCGCAAATCCTATGCTAGTACTGTGCTTAAAGACACAATGTGATTTTTAGCATGCATCCAGTTCATAGCTGCTGGCAAGGCTTTGTGCCTCGAGAAACAGTTTTGTTCTTTGTATTTGTTCATTTGATTCAAGAACAAAAAATTTGCTTCAGTTGGGTTTTGCTCCTTCACAACTGGTTTAGGGCTAGGCAATTTAGATATGCTCCCCTACATAGGGCTATAAAGTAGGTGTACATATATAACATTCTAGGTTAGAGAAATGACTCACAAGTTAAGAGCACATAATGCTCTTAGAGAGCACCTGAGTTTAGTTCTCATTACTCACACCTGGTGGCTCACAGCTATCTGTGATTCCAGGCCAGCTGACACCTCTGGCCTCTGGTAGCACTTACATTTTTGCACTCATGTGCATACATACCTACACATGTACATGATTAAAAACAACAACAAAATAATCTAACATTCAATTATGATAAAATTCATATTTATTTCCAACAATTATTTGTTATATGTATAGTTTATTATCTATTAAAGATGAAGGAAGGCAAATATAATTATTAATAAAGTGGATGTGCCTACTTATTTTTTAGATAAACAATTACATCTTAGCTGAATACTTGATACTACAGGATACAGATTTGACTGACATTTTGATTTTATAGTCACCATTGCTGAGAATGCTACTTTACATTAATCCATGGCTCAAAAATAACAGAGATATGTTTAGGGACTTTCCAGAAATTACTGGAAATTCAGTCATCATCTTGAGCCAAAATTCATTTAGAAATTGTTTTTTAAGAAACTGAAGTCAGCACTTCAAACAGGGATTTTTAAAAGAAAACATCCTAACACAATCTAAAGATACACTGATTTGATACATGCTGGTGTATGGTGGTGAGAAAATACTGTTTGCCACAACAGACTATTAGTTATGTTTCCATAAAACCAGGAGGCATTGGATCTATAGTCAAAACACTGCCATTGGTGCTGTTCTCACAGAGGACCTGGGTTCAGGTCCCAGTAAAAGATGGCAGTCATAAGTGTCTTTAACTAGAGCTCCGGGGTAACCAGTGCCCTCTTCTGGCCTTCAGGAACACCACGAATGCATGTGGTGCACAGATGTACACACATGCACTCACATATGCATAAAATAAAAATAAATACAAATTAAAAATCCCTGCAATTTGTAATTTACAGTAGTGTGAAATTTGAGCTGAGGTATTCCAGACAGTGATGGATGGGATGATGGCATGCTTGTGTCATATATTCAGAACCAAGGCTGCAATAAAGTCATAGGATGCAATGTGGGTGAATATTGCCAGAATCCTGAGTTCATGACATATTTGATTTTGAGTTAATTTTTGGTGATTATGAATTTAAAAACCTTTTACCACTGCTGAATTTTTAGTGACACTCCAGTCAGTCATACAGCCCTGGAATGAGGTATGTGTGTGTGCCTGACCCATAGTTTAAAAACCTGAGATATACATAATTCATTAATTATAGTGAGATTAAAGATTCATGAACTTACATTAGAAAAATAAATGTATTTTAGTTAACCAGTGTTGTTCCCGTCCCAAGTCCATTTTCTTGAAGTAATGACATTAATAACAAAGGGTATTGTTACATTTGCCTTCATTGTTATTCAGCCAGTGTGTGCATGTGTTTGGGGAATCTGTGAGTTTGTCCTGAGGGTTCACTGGGGCATCCCTGCTCCTAGTCTTCACAGACCCTTACAGTCTGACTTCTGGGGTGACTGACATCTTCCTTTGTCAGGTAAGTTCTTTTGGGTTTTGCCTGATTATAGCATGGATATTTTCATAGTGTTCTTGTTTATTTGTTATGTTTGGGTGGGCTAGTTTTGACCTCCAGAACAAAGGATAAGACAGAATGGGAGGGAATTGGAGATGTTCAGTCCACTTGGATGAACTTAGAGTGACACCCACAGAATGAGGCTGGCATTAGACTGGCTCTGGCTCTTCTGTTCTGAGGAGCCTGTATGCTATGCTTTTTGGTTAGTAGTGTAGTGTTTTTACCTTTGCCTCGGGCTCTGTATCTTTTCCTGTGCTTTTTCTTCTGCTTTGTTCTGGGTCTCAACCCCACTGCAGTATATCCCCCTTCTTAGTAGGCATGTGGGAAAATTCAGGCAGCTGAATTCCTGTAGGGCTTGTGAAAGATCCTTAAGGTAAACCTTAACATCACAATTCCCGAGTAATCCCAAGGTAAGCATCTCTTTGGAGTTGATGTCCTACTTGTCAGTCACCATTGTCTCAGGATGAAGATGGTGAAACTTTCAGAAGCTTTTGTTCTCCAGTCATAGCAGACACAGCTCCACTTCTCTGTGGATATACCACTCTGTGGAGCAGAGGTGAATGCAGGAATGCAAACTGAGCTCTTAACTGGAATGTATGCTCAGGCACTAATTTGCAAACATCAGCACCTCCCTTTAAGGGGCCACTGAAGTGTGCCTGTTGACACCTGGCATTATCATTTTGTCTCGAACCCTCATACAATATGCATGCACCTTAGACACCAGCCACACAGTATGGGAGCTGATAATGATGCTTGTGCTTAAAAATAATAGCTATTATTGACTAAATTCAAAAAACTAAAGCTGAAAAACTTTCTTTATCCCCTACCTTAAAATTAAGCAACAGATGGCCATCTGTAGCCATGTATTTCTTGTTGCAAGTAAATGTAACCGTGGGAGCTTATTTTATGTTAAAAGCCTCCATCTGTTAGGAGCAATCTTTCCATACTTGCAGAAAAAATGAATAAAATAGGGACCTGCTTGCTTCTGACCTTGACTTCCAGACAGATTATACCACAATACTGGTTTCCTTTTCCCCTGACAGGTATTAATCCTGAAATGATAGTGCTTTAGGTCTTTTTTCTTTTCTTTCTTTCTTTTTTGACAGTTTCATCCTTTTACCTAAATGGAGGTGAATTGGGCTTCATAGTATTTCTGGCTGGCATATGTTTCTTGGCTATGTAGGGAGTGAATTTTGCTTTAATGAGCAATATTCTACAGCCCTTCACAGCATCTTTTCCTGTTGTGCAAATACTTGCAACCCCTTCCCCTCCCCTTTCTGTTGTTTTGTGCCAAGTAGAAATGGTAAATCATTATAAATGGGAATAGTCTTTAAAAATCCTCTCATGAGTCTTGGAAGTGTTACTGGAGGGAAGAGCAGGAGAGCAGGCAGATAGAGTGAGCTGCAGAAGTGCTGATGCTTTGCTCCCAACTCCTCAGGGCCAGCCCCCAAAGGTTCCCTACCTCTCTCCCATCTTCTGCTCACCCACTATCTGCCATTGTCATCCTGGGACTTCCTTTTCTTCCCCGTGGATACATAGCATGGGAGGGCTATCTACAAGGGGCTCATTGTCATTCAGACTTCCTTTGGTTTAGACAAGTTGCTTTGAGCTTTTCCTCACCTCTGTAGCAAGTTGGAGCTGAAAGGAGGACCTTAGAGGTTAATCTCATTCTACAAGTCAAAAAACTCGAGGCCAGAAGAAGAGACTGACAGCCCAAGGCAAAACTTGCATTGGACATGAGTGGTTTTTCTCTCTGACACAGGGACTGTGTGAATCACACAGAGATACCGAATCTTAAGTGTTCTTGTAACACTGGGGTGCCGATGTCAAACAGGGTTTCCTTAGTCTTCTTGATGTTGACCTTGAGAGAAGTGGAATAAGAGAGTAAAATTATTAAATATAAAGGTGAAAAAAAGGGAGAAGGGTTTAAGTTCAACTACAAGATAGGTTATTATAGAACCATGGTTATTATAGAACCTCCATCTATTACTGTAATCACTTCTTAACTCAATGCATTTATTTTAGTGATAGACAGCTTTCTTGCAAAAGATATAAATTCACACACATATACACTTATGCATACACACACATATGTGAAAAATTTAAAGGAAAGAGTGAGAGGAACCATTTCTCGATGAAAAACAGCAAACACTAGGCTGTGATCCAAACTTGCACTGTGATTTTAGGTAAGTCACCTACAAGTCATGCTTTGATTTCTCCATCTTTTGAAGACCTCACAGTTGTAGACAAAGTTTCTGTTCTACTGGGGCCCAAAGCTGTTTGGTACCAAATAAACACACAGATACTTATATTAATTATAAACTGTTTGGCTGATGACCCAGGCTTCTTACTGGCTAACTCTCTCTTAATTATTAATCCATTTCTATTAATCTAAGTATTTCCACGTGGTCTATCTTACAGGAGAATCTTCCTCCCTCACCACCTCCATGGTGTCTCTCTTTAGACTTCTCTCTGAATTCTCTCCCCAGAATTCTCCTATCCTGTAACTCCACCTATATTTCCTGGCTGGCTCCTGGCCAATCAGTGTTTTACTAATCAACCAATAAGAGAAACATAAACAGAAGGATATCTCCCATCACATAGTCTTAGACCCTCGTGACCAGCATCACCTGAGAACTTGTTGGAACCCTCAACTCTGAGAGTCCACCCAGACCTGCGACTGAGCAGCTCTGGGGCCAGCACTCAGTTAGTCAACAAGGCCCTGCAGATGCTGCTGACACACTCAAGTTAGGAAACAACGGAGTGACCTTCTATAAATAGTCAGATCCTAGATACTTGAGCTAAGGACAGCTACTAGCTTTAGAGGTCAATTCCAGATGGAAAGTCTGTCATTCCAAGACTCCATCTGACTTTATGTAATTCTGATTTCAACTCTTTATCAACATGACTCTTTCTGCCAGTGCAAATCAAATCAGTTTATATTTTGGAATGTAAGGCAGCCACATACAAGGCCTTCCAGCAGCAGTATTGTCTCAGTTAACTTTAACTGTCAACTTGGCACAGACTAGACTCATCTGAGAACCAAGTTTTGAGGGACTGCTCAGATCAGAGTGCTCTGTGTGTGTGTGTGTGTGTGTGTGTGTGTGTGTGTGTGTGTGTGCGTGTATGTGTGTGCGCGTGCACGCATGCACATGAGTGTGTTCACACATGCAGTACAGAGGGGGATTGTTTTTATTGTTATCTGATGTGTGAGGGCCTGCCCATTGGGGTAGCATCTTTCTCTGGGCAGGTGGTCCAGGGCTATATGGAGAGAGCTATCTCAAGCATAAGCCTGAGTGAGCCAGCAAGCATCATTCCTCCATGGTTTCTGTTTTAAGATCCTCTTGGAGTTCCTGCCCTGACTTCCCTCTGTGATGGTGTGATGGGTCATACATAGCTTGTAAACTGAATCAAGCCTGTTTCTTTTTTCTCTTTTTCCCTTTCTTTCTTTCTTTCTTTCTTTCTTTCTTTCTTTCTTTCTTTCTTTCTTTCTTTCTTCCTTCCTTCCTTCCTTCCTTCCTTCCTTTCTTTCTTTCTTTCTTTCTTTCTTTCTTTTTCTTTTTCTTTCTTTCTTTTTTTACACCAGCAATGTGTGAATCAGAATTTCTAATTTCAGATCCGGAGAATCTGGTGTTTGCCATCATGAGTGTCTAGTGAGGGAGCTTGTTTCCAGAAAAGGAAGGCTCAGGTGAGCTATCAAACCTTTTTCACAGTTTTGGATTTTTCTGACCTGACAGTGTTTTTAAGCAGAGTGAATAGGAACCCAGTTCCATACTGCTGCTTTTGACCTGCATTTTTCCCCATCTGACCTTTGGCTAATTTGTCTTGTCTTCATATTTCATCACTGAGTCATCATGAGGAGTCAGAACTGTGAAGTGTATGTAAAAGTGCTCAGTGTGTGGTGTTTGGGTGTTAAGACATCAGTGTTTTCACAGTAGAGCTAGCACACCAGGAAGTATTCTGTATGTGCACAACTGTATCTCAGAAAAGGGGACAGAGCAACTCTGGACCCTTCCCTTGTGTTCTTTATGCATGACTTTTGCCTCCTTATGGTGCTAAATTCTGACTCAGTTCATTAGAATCACCTGCCAAGCTCAAGCAGCTAGCAGACTTCCCGGGACAAGAGGGTTTAGTATTATGTGAATACACTGCCCTCTCTTCCCTTTTGTGGTACCTATGACTCTCAAAAGGATTGTTTACATTTTCCTTGCTTGGATGTAGCACCTATGTGGGATGGGACCCTGCTTGGTAATTCTGTCTTCTTGGATTAGCTCAATTTTTGGTATAAGTACCATTATTTGGTACAGCCCTAACCAGATGGTCTTGGCATAAATCTGTGTTCTGAAATGGTCTCAGGTGTGCTGAGTTACTGATCATGGCACCGTTGGGGTATGAGGGGGAAGGTTCAGGCACAGAAATTTCCAAACTCCAAGAGCAGTCTTCTTTAATCTCTAGTAGCTCCATTAGTTTGCTCCAATATTGTTCTAGTTAGGGTTTCTATTGCCATGACAAAATACCATAACCAAAAGTAACCTGGGAAGAAAAGTGTTTATTTCTTCTTATGCGTCCAGGTAAAAGTCCATTATTGAGGGGGAATCAGAACAGGGACTTAAGGCAGGAAGCCGGCAAAACAGAGGCCATGTGAGAGAGCCCAGCTCTCCCACATCAATCATCAATGAAAAAAATACACCCCAGGTCACTCTGGTGGAGACATTTTCTCCAGTGGGGTTCCTTCTTCCAAAATGACTCTAGCTTGTGTCAAGTTGACATAAAACTAGCCAGCACATATATAAAGTAAAATAGTCTATGTGCGGACATTAAGAAGATTGAGATCACTGCAGTAAATGTTGAGTAGATAAAGCAACTATATGAATGAAGACTTGGATGTCCCCACTCATGAGAACGTGTGCTGACATATGGAACAACGTATAGAAATAAGGAAGTAGGTAGGAGCTGCCACAGAACAGATCCAGTGACCATGGAAGTAATTCAAGACAAATATGAGTTCTTTGCTCGTAGGGAAGAAAGACCCACATCCCTTAGCAAACATCATTTTCGAGCTCACTGAGGGAGAAAGCAAGGCAGCTAGATCTAATTTGAGGAGGAAAAATCTGGTGAAGTAGAAGCACCTGCCAATCTTGCATAAAAATGGTTGAACTCTGCTGGAGGAGTTGTTACTCAGTTTTGAGTCTTCGAGATTGACGATTGACAACATAGTCTTTACGGAGGTCTGGAAAGGGCTAAGAGACTTTGGGTCACTTGGAAGGCAGTATTACCTCTCTAGTGGGTAGGTACAAATGCCATTTTTCACAAACTCATTGCAAAGAAAAATTCCTCCCTTCTTAGCTACACTGTAATTTAGCCTATTATTTTAGCAGAATGGCTTGCTGGTATTGGTTGAGGGGAAACTGTTATTACTCATTTGTCATTTTGGAGGGGTTGAAGGAACAAAATGTTAATCGCTCAAGTTGTTCAGGTAAGGAGATGGGTTGAGGAGTTTTAAATAGCTCAAACTTTTAGAGATTTACTGTTCAAACAGGGGTGAAACAGATTCCCAGTTCCCCCTCTCTCACCATTCATTGTCTGGGACCTGACACTACTTCTTGAAGGCAGAATTTGAATAGCTGCCTAGTAACTTTCCTGTCCTGTTTCAACTCATTGTCTAAGATTCTTCTGATACAGCTGCACACTCTGGGGATGTATTATCACTACTGAGATGTGTTAACCCTTTGTTATTTAGGGCTGGGAATATTTGCATTGTGGGCACCCATTATAGGAGGGTGTATCATGGAGTCTGAATGAGGCATGTTTACTGGGGATGTGAATCATAAAATCACAAACCATGAGCCAGACCCTAAACATGTAGCCCATGAGAATGTGTCATCTCTTTCTTTCCACAGCAATGATAGCAATGGAATTTGTAGGAAACAGGGAGAGTTAAGACAACTCTGGGACTAAAAACTTTTTGAGTTTGTTTTTCTAGTACTTTTAAGGCAGTTAAAAATTTCAAGATTATTTGAGTTATAGCATCGCTGGTTCTCTGATATTGGCATTTGAGGATACAGCCATTGTGGATAATGGATTCTGCACCGGTTTTCAAGAGAAATGGGTGGGTTAAGGGGTGATTGTCCACCCAGGGCTTGATAGCTCTGTGTTTCCCAAAGTAGCCAGCTACCGAACTTCAGCATCCATACCTATTATTTCCTCCCTTTCTGTGCGAATGCAGTTCTTGCCAGTGGAGAGAGTCTGAAATAATGAGGAAGCTGCTGGTGATCACCTAATGGTGGGTCAGGAGAGGTGCATCTCAGCATACAGATGAAACCTTCCTAGGGAAAAGCCTAATGGGGGGTGAGGCTTGATAAATAAAACAGGAAGCAATGAAGGAACTATACAGAAGCATGCTCCTGGGGGTGGGGGAGGAGTTTGGGGGAAAGTAACTCAAATGTGAGATGAGAATGAAAATGTCATTAAAGATTGAGGGAAGTGAAATTGAACCCACACTTAATAACCTTTTGTGGTGATCTGACTTGATTCTTCTGAAAACTCCATGCTTTTAGAAGGTCTGCCTTACGCTATTCAATAAAATAAGCACTTATGTACAGAGCTTTTATCTCAGTGCTCTTCAAAGCCAGACTACAGAGCTGGACAAAGGGGGAATTACTTTCTACACGATATAAGTCAACTTGCTAACCTCATTTACCTCTGACTTCCTTTTATAAAGACAATGGCTTCAGTCGGGCATGGGTAAGGCAAGAGATACAGTCTCTCCTGATTTTGCTTTTTTGTCCTTCTTTCCCCGTATTCTTGTTTTGCTGTGGAGGATTATGGATTTGCAAATAATACTCCCACTGATTTGATGTAGCCTGTTTTGGTGACTTGTGAGCAAAGCATTTAAGATGTATGTACAATAATATGGAATAGAAAATTCAAAGGTCTGGAGGTCTGGAAATGGCTAAGAGACTTTGGGTCACTTGGAAAGCAGTATTACCTGTCTAGTGGATAGGTACAACTGCCATTTTTCACAGGGCTTTGGATTTAGTGAAGAAAGATGGAGTCTGGTCATATGTAGTTAAAACCTGAGGTCATACTGACATAGGTCATCTGGGAATCATACCTGTGAAACATTGTTGTTTTGTGGTGAACCATGATGTTAGAGGGCTGTGGTTTGAACAGTGGATTAGTCACTTTGTAGTAGTATGACTTTGGGTAAATGGCATTCTATCTGTGCCTGTTTCCCTATGTAGAAAAGGATGCTAGCATCTATCTTGTGGAGTTATATTCCAAGATGTTACAGAAATGCTTGTGGATATAGAAATTAATGTGGCATTTCAGAACAATTGCTACAGGAGAGTCAGTGGGTGAGGGTGTCTGTGGGGTTAATTTGATTTCATAGCAAATTGTTCAGAAATAGACAGTGTCATGTGACTTCTCCTGGAGAGACATGAGCAAGCATCTATCTACCCAGATAGGGCATTGATGACAGATCAGAGAAACCTTTCCATTCAAATCTACCTTATTGAATGTGAGTTCGTTGAGGCCACTTACTGGAGTATGGGTGAAGGGGCTACTTACTGGACTGTGGATAACAAAGGAAGCCATACCATTAAGAAGCCCACTTCACATGGTTGATGACTCATAAAAGTTGTATCCCTGGAGCTCTCTGCATAATTTGGAGGCAGCACAGCTGGTCAGAGAGTCAAGTTACCCAGCCACCATTACTGCTAATTATTTGGGAAGGACCTTGTGGATCTTGTTTTTTCTGGAGACTTATGAGTTTTTTCTGAAGACTTCCTGAACTTTGTGTGTTTCATTTATTTTCTATATCTTAACTAGTTTCCCATGTGGAAAAGAGATTTTAATTAAGAGGAAATAGTTATATAACAGATAACCAGGACCCAAATTCCTTTTGGTACCAGATGGTTTTCATTTCCACTGTTATTAGTGAGTGCATCACTGATAATAACTGAGTTTTAGTACTTATTAGGCCCTTGTCATTTGCCAGGTGACATTGCAGGTACTTTATGTGGATTCCTTCATTCAGTTCCTTGCCCCAACCCTGTGAGGCAGACATTATTGCCTTTATTATGGAGATCAGAAGACAAACACTGAGATATGACTATTTATAATCTTGCAGAAATGGAGTTTCTCTACTTTACAGGTCCTTTCTCTTTTCCTTTTAACCCTATTGTACAAATCAAAGTAATGGAATCTATTGTCTTGCTGAACACCAGCAAATATTTCTCCTATAATAAGGCAAAATTCTCAGAAGTTGCAACAGAACAGAGAGGGAAATTAAGATAAACTAGTAAAATACCCCACAGTCATTCACGTCAATGGTACTTTCTGTTTATTTAAATATGTTAATTTTTGACTTAGTTTTTGGTTATGAGAATGTATCTGTGTGTGTGTGTGTGTGTGTGTGTGTGTGTGTGTGTGTGTGTGTGTCCTCTTGAATGCATATGCCTGCAGGGCCTAGAAGAGAGTTACATCTCCTGGAGCTGGAATTATAAGCAGTTGTGAGCTGCTCAATGTGGGTGCTGGAAAATGTGGGTCCTGTGGAAGAGCAACAAGTACTCTTATCCACAGAGCATCTAGCCCAGTACCTTCTGTTACCTGTAGTGAAGTTCTGTTCAGTTTCTACAGGAGTGTGCCATGCAAACTACCTGTGTGTTTGCCTAGAAGAGATTTTAAAAAGTGTTGAGAAAAAAAGAAAAAAAATGTTGATCTCAGGTCAAGGGGTCAGATACATTTTTTTTCTGCAAAATTACAAATAATGAATATTAGGCATTGCCTAAATTGTAATGTCTTTGTCACACTCTTCAGTTTGGCTTTGATAAGAAATCAGTCACAGACCACATATATGTGTGGAAGTGTTCCTACATGACTTAATTCAAAAGTGACTATACTTTGTAATCTATAGGCCTAGGTATTTAACATGCATTTGATTCAATACAAATCTTCTGCCTGTACCATTCACACACAATGGGTAGGCACAGCATTTTAAAAGACACTATTTGACTTAAAAACGATGAGCACTAGTTGGAGCTTTACAAAGTTATGCACAACATGTTTCAAAAAAGTTTTATATGAGCACAGTCCAAGAGTTAGATGTATTTAGTCTAAATGTGCACATCAGAAACCTATGGTGGGGGGAGGAAGAGAAAGAGAGAGGGAACATGTGGGATAGAGAGAGAGAGAGAGAGAGAGAGAGAGAGAGAGAGAGACAGAGAGAGAGAGAGACAGAGAGAGAGAACATGAGAGATAGAGATAGAGAGGAGAGAGAGAAAACATGACAGGAAGAGACTAAGAGAGAGTAATAAAAATAAAGGGATACTGGCTTTTAGCTAACGAGAAGTCTCACTGTGGAAAGATGCAGACCTCAGCAATCATAAGTTCCAAGATCAAAGCTTTGGGAGTAAATTCCTTTCAGAAATGGTTCATCACTGCATTAAAAATGGCCATGCTTCGTCTGCCTCACCTTTCCAGGATAGTTTGCTGGACCAGTGCCACCTTTACCCCAGAGGCCAGTCTGACCTTGCCCGTCTATCTGTGTGTGATAAAGCCAGGCTCCACAAATCATATGGCCTCTCATTGACTTTCTGTCAGGGTGAGGTAACCAACATTCTTTTTTAAGCTCAGAGGCATGACACACAGTTCGCTTCTGCCCAGTTGCTATAATGGGAGCTTTCAGGTCAGAGGACACCATGCCATGTCCCAGAGACCACATGGTAAGAGGGCATAAATAGTTGTGAAATCCCTCTGTGCTGAAGGTACTGCCAGGCTTTTGGGATACCCTAGGGTTAAGTCTCAGCTGGGACCCACTGCTTTAGAGGTATGCATAGGGATGTAATTTTAGAGTAAGAGCAGAGAACATATCTGTTCTAGGGGAAACTGGCTGCAGGAAAGCCCTGGTGTCCTAGGCTGACTCCTGAGCATCAGTTTCCTGTATTGGAGTCCATGCTACACTAGCTAAAGCTGACAAAGATGAATACAGAGGACAAGTTTAATTGAACAAATTATGTTAGTGAGTTTTTTTCCTGTCAAGTCTACTTTTCTTAGTGACATCTGCAGGTCCCATGCTCTCTTAATTTTTTAATAGCTGGCAAAAGATTCTCTTTACAGGAAGAGATGTGAGTCAGACCTGCATCTCCTATGTTTTCCTGGAGAAAGACCATTCTTTCCTGGCTAAGAGATACATTTCCTGTAGTCTTCATTAAGTCAAGAGTGGCCGTAGGGCACTTTCCTGGAGAGGCTGACACATTGAGAGTCTACTGATGTACCCCCCTCTATTACAAGATAGGGCTCTCAAATATGTCATCGAGGTAATATAATGATTATATTATATTATATTGTATTATAATCATATTATATATATAATAATGTGCCTTTGTTGTTGTGGTTTGAATGTATATATATTGAATATATATATAAATGTACCTTGGTTGTTGTTGTGGTTTGAGTAAGAATGGCCTTTGTAGGCTCATCAGGAAGTTGCATGACTTGTTGGAAGAAATGTGTCATTGCTGGTGGGCTTTTAGGTTTCCAAAGCTCAAGCTAGGCTCAGTATCTCTCTCTTCCTGCAACCTGCACCATGTCTGTCTGCCTGCCACCATTCTCCCCACCAAGATGATAATGGTGTTAACCTCTGAAAGTGTAAGCCAGCCCCAATTAAATGCTTCCTTTATAAGAGCTGCTGTGTTCATGGTCTCTCATCACAGCAATAGAACTGTGATTAAGACAGTTGTGTTTAACATTATTATTATTTTTTTTTTTGCAAAAAGCATTTAATTTATGCACTGATTCAAATGTACAAATCAATCAATCAAATACTATGTGAACATCAAGGGTAGCATAATACTGTTAGGTATCTGAATATGTAACCAGGTATCTGGTCTTTGGATAGCTCTGTATTGCTTATTTATCTTGTTGCTATGACCAGACACTCAACATGAAGCAACACAAGAGAATAAAAGTTTCCTTAGGGTTATAGTTTGTTTTTCATTACAGGAAAGACATGGAGGCAGGTGCATGAGGGCTTTTGTCAGATCACATCTATAAGCAGGAAGCAGAGAAAGATGAAGGCTGGTTGGTGCTCAGCTTGCCAGCTTGCTTTCTCCCTTTTCTTTACTCTGGGACCCCTGCCCATAGAGTGTAGTTCTCATTCAGGATGGATCCTTATATATGAATATATGAATCATTTTCCTCAGATCTTCTTTGGACCTGTGGTACTTAATTTTTTTTTTTTTTTGCTTTTTATTCAGTAATGAATTAAGTAGATGTTTTGTATTTGGTTATGCTATACCTGAAAGAATTATACTTTAAGGAATGCTATCACTATCATATAGGTAGATTGATAATCTCTCTCTCTGTCTCTGTCTCTGTCTCCGTCTCTTTCTCTCTCTCTCCAGATGACATAGCAGGAAGAACCCTGAGAAAATTGTCTTAATTCTAGGTCTACCAGCCTTTAGTTTTCCTTAATTTCTACAGCTCTGCAATAGGTGAAATAGTGCCTATGTTACAGGGCAGCTGTATAGCCTTCTGATGATGCTGTCTGGTCTGTCCTGATGTTCTCACCATCACACACACATCAGCACCTAAGTTAGTCCCTCAAGCCTCTGGTGTGCAAAAACAAATCATATTAAGTGACAAGCTCTTCAAGCTCTAAATAGATCGCTTTTCTCAATCCTTCCCCAGCTCTTAGAGATAAGCATTAGCATGCCTTCCCAGAGATAAGAAACTTCACTCAGAGGCTGAGATAGCCCAGCTGGACACTGCCATTTCTGCCAGTGATGAGAACAAGAGGTGGAGAGACACTGGTCAGGCAGGGCAGGGTCCCCAAAGTGACAGTTCTGAGGATATCCTTGCTGCAAGCCAGGAATGCCAGAATGGGATTTTGGTTCCTGTTTCTTTGTTTCCTAAATTTATGTCTGCCTAAGCTTATAAAGAGGCTAAGTGACAGAAAATGAGAGGATGCACCTGGTCACCTGGTTGGGCTAAGTGGATTGATTTGCTCATTTTCCTCCTCATACCTTACCTCAGTTTATGCCCTAAGTCCTTTATAAAGCCCTCAGACTAGCAGCTCAGTAGTGTCCTATTATTTGGGGACCCTATCCATACAGGATCTTTAGTCCCTGCCTTCCTCCCATCTATGAATCTATAGTAAGCATTCTAAATCTCATTCTCTGTGCTCCATGCTTTTCATTCTCTGAATTTGTAAGACAAGAATGAGACTCTAATGCTGTGTGCTGGCTTTGGTGGTGAGTATCAGGTTTCTGGGACTCTGGCTCCCCAAGAAATCTGTTGTTCCCCAAGGCACTATATATATGTACATATATATATATATATACACATATATGTGTATGTATACACACACATATATGTATGTATACACATACACATATGTATATATATATATATGCCCATTATCACTGGTGTCCGACAAACATAAATGAGTTTTTACTCTCTTTCATTTGCTGAGCCACTGGGATGCATAAACACCCCTGTGTGCACCTTGAGGGCAGCAAGGTTAGTCATTTAGAACACCTGCAAAGGAGGATGCCTCTTTTGCATGAAAATATCGTAAGGATTATTATTCATTTAGTGGTTGCCCTGCTGCCTGCACCGTCTCTCTGCGTCTCATCACTTATCAAGGCAGGTGGTATAAACTCTGTTTCATAGATAACAAAGAAGTTCCTGGAGATGAAATAACCTCCTTCGGGTCATGTAGCTAGTACTGACTCTGTCTTTTGCTCATGAGTGCTGTCATTTGCAGCCCCCTATCTAGATGCAGAAAGACACGTAGCAGGCAAAGGCTGCAAGCATTCAGCACTGGACAAAGGTTGCAGACATTCAGAATGAGCTGAGCACTGCATGGGTTGGTGGCCAACTGCTGAGGTCAATTTAGCCAATGTTTATTAAGCAGCTTTTGCTGGCCACATACTGAGGGAGCAGCTGGGGAAACAATGATGCTGTGGCCACCAATCTGAATGGAGGAGCTCCCAGTCAAGTTCAAGGGACAGATGTATAAATGTGCAATCACAACCCAGCAGGGGCCAGTGATGTGTGGCAAGGCAGCATGGATGTCTGGAATCAAGAGAGGCTCAAGAAGGCAGTGAAGCTTTCCTACCCAAGCCACATCCCAAACGGCTTCTCATTTACCTGCCCCAGGGAAGCAACACTTTCTCATTTGCCCCACCTCTGTCCAAAATAAAGTTATTTTTAAATTTATAACGTTTAGATTTATTTAGGTGTGTGTGTGTGTGTGTGTGTGTAAGTCAGAGGACAACTTGTAGGAGTTGGTTTCTCCTGTTGTGTGGGTCTCTAGGATCATCAGGTCATCAGGCTTGGCAGCAAGCACATTTACCCCTTGAGCCTTCTGTCAGCATGCCCTGTATTTCCAGGGCACCCTTGCAGCCCCCACTTGTATTTGAATTGCAAATGTTTTTCCTTAGGTGGGTAGACTTACATTCCTACAGTATATTTTGTTAGGCTAATTTGAAAATTAGTTTGCTTTGCAAACTGAGGGTATGCTAAAGTGTATTGGGATGTCAGGATGAGTCTACCTACAGTACAGAATGAGAAACAGCCTGTGTAGAGACCATATCAAGCTAACAATACTCATTTGTAGGGCTTTTCCTTGATTCCTGTTATACCCTCCAGTGGGGCTGGAGTTGCTTGGATGTATGTTTGATGCATCTCTGCAGTCCACCCTCCTTATGAAACCTACAAAATAACTGACATTAACAGATTCTCTTTCTTTCATAATATCTACAAAAGGTAAAATATTAAATTAGCCTAAAAGAAATTTTCTTGCCTTTACTGTTAGTATATCCTTGTATCCTTTTATACCTCTAGATATGTTGTGTACATTTAAATGTATATGTGTGTGTATATACACATTTATGCTTGTATTTATATATAATGTATATATATGTGTGTGTGCATACATGTATGTGTAGTTGTATATAATCTGCTTTTCTTCATATATAAAGAACAGCATGCTATAATACTGGCTTGTATCTTAACTCTTTTTGTTTTTCCATTTAACAATACATTTTGGAGACTGCCTGGTTTGCCATGGTACCTGAAGACCTGCTCTATTATTTCTAATGGCTGTGTTATATTCTCTTGACATATTTTAACTTGATCCCTTTTCATAGACGTTGTTGGTCTTTGATCATCACATAGAACATTGCAATTAATATAGTTGGACATACAGATTGGCTTCTGTGCAGATGTCCCTTTTGGATGCTGTTATAGCTTTGTCAGCTTGAGATAGTCTATACTTAACTGGGAAGAGTGTCTCATGAAGGACTATCTATATCAGACTGAGCTGTTGGCATATTTGTAGGAGGCTGTCTGGATTGTCTTCATTGATATAGGAAAACCTACCCTGAATGTGAGTGTGCCTTCTGGTATACCCTGAATGAAAGGGCACAGAAGGAAAAGCTTTTGCTTTTTTGCTAACTTGGTTGTCACTCTCAGACAGTGAATTCATCTACCCTTTTGCTACCACTAATCATTCTTTCATTGATATTAGAATCAGCTTCTTTGGGCTTCCTATGGGGACTGAAAACCAGTAGAAACCAGTAGCTTTCTAGGAATCCTCCAGGTCTTTAGCACAAGATTGGGGCAGCTGAGGCATCTGGCCTTGTGAACTGAGCAACAACTGGGCTCTTGGCCTCTCTGGTATGAGGCAGCTTTTGTTGGATTGCTTTAGCCACATGGTGAAGCCAATCTGACAAATCCCCCTTTAATATAAGCTAATTCTGTGGTTTCTCTTCCTCTAGAGAGCCCTGTTGCATATACAGTCATGAAAGTAGACTCCTCAAACGAAATGCTATATTATCTTAATTTTTGCTCTGAATTACCCAACTGCTCTCCCAGAATTTACACTACTATCATAAAACATAGAAAGACACCAGTTCCTTCCCATATTCTGGGTGTGATTTTGATCCACTGCCAGGACACGATTCAGTGCTGGGAGGTATTTTGATTGACAAGTTGGATACAAACCAGATGTCAGAGGCTGGGCATGCAAAAGTAAATCACCTGATTAGCTGTGAACAGTTGAATGTCAATATTTTGAGGCCAAAATGTTGTCACTGTGTTTTTCAGGTATGACAAGGATGCCTCTTTGTGTCTGTTGTAACAGCGGGTTGAGTCTGAACTTGTCTTTTCACTTGTTAATGACATATGTCCACCTTGTATTTGTGTATTCTAGAAGATTGGCTTATTTGTTTTCTCCATTTAGTCTTTGTCTCTTCAAAGGTTACCTTGATCTCTGTGTTATTCTGGCCACCTCACATTGTAGCTTCCTCCATCTCTACTTGCCTTTCCAATGGTTCTTGAATGGATGACCTTATCACTCCAGGAGGCAAACATACACTGTGCAGATCTGCCAAGCTCAATATCCCTTTGCTTAAATGTTAGAGGGATTTATGTTATTGTGCTGGAAAGCAGTGATCCAGGGAGGAATTAGTGTCTTGAGAAGACTCTGGTCTCATTAGAATGGCAAGAGAAGGATGTGTGCACCTGCCCAAAGCTATGAGACAAGGTCTTTCCCTTCTCAACAAGTCATTTGAATCTTGCTTGTAGCTAAGCTTTAGATATGCCACAAGCTCTGGGCATATGGCATCACCATCAATTGCTTTTGTGATTTTCAGTGGGGCAAAAAGAAAAGCCACATCATGATGCTCTGTGATATGAGCTTAGATGCTGTGACAGTCCAGGAAGTGTCCAGGCTCCACCCCATTTGATGAGAGACTTTAAAGGGAGCTTTGCTTCTCAGAGACCACTGTGGAGGCATACAGTATTTTAGTAGTTAAGTTCACATGTGAGACTCATCATTCTAGAACAACCATTGTTCTTGAAATGTTTTCCTTTACCAGTGTGCCTTACTGTGTGTGACAAGAATTCCCTTAGGTATTTCTATGCAAATGAGAATTGAGGATGTGGTATAGTCAGGGAAGAGGTACCCAGAATTAGGATTTGTGTGATTCACAGGGATTAGTTTGTCTTAATAAACTTTCTAGTTGTGTGACTTTGGACACACTACTTAATCTGCTAGGGTTTACCTTTACAGTTTTATAAAATGATAATAGTGCCTGTTTATCTTTATTAGAAGATTATCAGGTAGAGAAAGTAAATTTCTAGTTGATCATTTAAAGTCAGAAATGCTTAATACTCTATTGACAATATGTACTAGGTAATTCACCTATATATAACTTAGTTCCTTCCTTCCTTCCTTCCTTCCTTCCTTCCTTCCTTCCTTCCTTCCTTCCTTCCTTTTTTCCTTCCTTCCTTCCTTTCTTTCTTTCTCCTTAGTTCATTTCTTAAAGTAGGGTCTCATGTGGTCCAGGCGTGAACTCATTTGGTAGCAGAGGATGACCTTGAGCTTCTCATTCTCCTGCCTTCACCTCCTGAGTGCTGTGATATAAGCCAACACGACTGGCTTGATGTGGTTCTGGCGACTCAAACTCCAGGTTTGCTGTATGTAAGGCAGACACTCTACAAACAATACCACATCTCCAGTTCTGTCTTCCTCAATTCTTGTTCCTGAAATCTGAACCCCCCCCCCACATTTTGTAGCTAAAGAAGAGATGTTCAGAAAAGAGAGTTATGTGACACCAAGGCTGCACAGCTACACAGCTGATGTTGAAGCTCTCTCTCTCTCTCTCTCTCTCTTCTTCTTCTTCTTCTTCTTCTTCTTCTTCTTCTTCTTCTTCTTCTTCTTCTTCTTCTTCTTCGAGTAAAAGAGACCAAAAATGAACGTCAGCTCTTACCTTTGAGTACCAGACCCCACTTCATGTGTCTTTAATCTAGTGGTGCTCAAGTAATACTGTCTGTGCCTTCCAGGGAATACTTGATGATGCTTTGGAGACTTTTTTTTTTTTAATAACGAGAAAAGGGTAGACAAATAGACTTTATCCAGGATGTCTAGCCTTTTGGAATTTTTAGGATACTTTGGATGAAGAAGAAATTGTCTTGGGGCACAGTCTAGAGGTGTTTAATTTGCAACTGGTGACTTGTGAGAGCATATATAGGTTTATTTTGTGACATTTTTGACAAGTCAAGGTACACTAGGATACTTGTGGCCTGTGGGTATGGGTGAGACATATATGTGACTTTAGTGGGTATGGGTCAAGGATACTACTAAGAATCCTAGAAGACAGCTTCAGCGTCTGTGGTACTGATGGAGAGACATCCTAAATTAACCTCATATTTTCAACATTTATCTACAGAGAAGACACCAGAAGACAATCTTTCCCTAGTTAAGATATTTTTCTCTATAGAAAAACCCTGCAGATTTATTATTATTTTTGTTTGTTTGTTTGAGACAGGGTTTTTCTGTGTAGCTCTGACTGTCCTGGAACTTGCTCTGTAGACCAGGCTGGCCTGGAGTCACAGAGATCTGCCAGCCTCTGTCTCCTAAGTACTGGGATTAAAGGGGTGTGCTATCACCACTTAACTAGAATTTGTTATATTTGTGTTTTGAGTCTCCATTAGGTAAACTTCACAGAGCCAGAGATCCTTCCCTAGTATCTAGAATAGAACTTAACCTTTGTAGGTGTACAAAAAGTATTTGTTGCATAAATGAATGCAAGACTGAGTTCATGGTAACAACCTGATCATTGCTAGCTGTAGGGAAAGCTAAGAGTAATGCTGGAGTCTAGGATAAGGAGTTGGTGGTCAGGATGAGCTCCTGTCAGAGTATCTCTTCAGAGATCTGGCTTAGGGAAACTGTGTAACTCAGAGTGTCTTTATGTGACTCTCAGAAATGAATACTGGGACCCAGTATAGCCTGATGTTGTCATTCTACCAGTGGTCAAGAAGACCCTCTATTTTATTTTCTGGGCTTTCAGGGTATTTGTGATTCTGCAGTAATGCTGACCTCTCTATGGAAATGGTACAGGGTTAATGTTACTCCAAATGAGTTTACATTGAGGGAATAGCAGTCAAGTCTGTTCATGATAAGTTAATTCTATAAAAGATGTGTCTTAGGGTTTCTATTGCTGTGAAGAGACACCATGACCACAACTCTTATAAAGGAAAAATACTTAATTGGGATAATTTTCATTTTCAGAGGCTCAGTCCATTATCATAATGGTGTGACATGGTAGCATACAAGCAGACATCTTGATTTAAAGGTAAAAGGAAGTGGTCTGCAACATTGGGCATGGCTTGAATATATACGAGACCTCAAAACTCACCTCCACAGTGACACACTTTCTCCAACAAGACCACATTGACTCTTCAAGTCCACACCTCCTAATAGTGCCACTCCCTTTGGTGGCTGTTTTCAAACCACCACAAGAGAAAACATGTCTTCTTGGGGGAAAAGACTATTATGAAACTTCCCAGTATTCACATGTGCCTACCTTGGTGGCCTCTTGTTATCTTACTTGCTACTGCTACTATGTTTATAGTAAGGAAGAACGAGGCTCTCTTTTTATAAAACACATAGTTTGTAGATGACTGGGATGGAGGTGGAGAGCATGGTAATCAAAGATAAAGAGCTCTGTCCTATAATAATCTTTTGAAATTCTCATCTGTTCTAAAAAGACAAAGTCTACCTCAGATTTTTTTCTAGATACAGCAGAGTGAGGATTTATAAAGTAACAGCCCCAGAGTCTCTTGAGGAAGAAACTTTGTACTTTTTTTTTTTAAGTTTGCTGGGCCATGTAGCTCAGTTGGTTAGTGCTTGCCTACCATGTATAAAGCTCTGGATTCAATTTCCAGTACTATAGCATCAGTGGGGTGTGGCAATATAGACCAAGTCAAGTTCAGGATCAACCTCATCTACATAGCAAATTTAAGGTCATCCTGTCCTAAGCTAAGGTATTGAGGTATGTGGGGGCATGTACCCCTGCATGACAGAGGAGGGCACCAGATCCCATTACAGATGGTTGTGACCCACCATGTGGTTGCTGGGAATTGAACTCAGCACCTCTGGAAGAGCAGCCAAGTGTTCTTAACTGCTGATCCATCTCTCCAGCCCAGAAAATAATTTTGGGAGTGTAGAAAATACATGTTGTTTTCCTATTTTTGAGTGAAACAGAAAAAACAAAACAAAGATATAGCTTAAGATTTTGTTTAAGAAACAAAGATTTAGGGGTGAGGAGGCAGAGATAGATAGATAGATAGATAGATAGATAGATAGATAGATAGAGAGAGAGACAGAGACAGAGAGAAACAGAGAAAGTGAGAAAGTGAGAGAGAAAGTGTGTGTGTGTGTGAGAGAGAGACAGAGAGAGAGGGGGGGAGAGAGGGAGAGAGAGAGAGAGAGAGAGAGGAGAGCAGGGACCATGGGATTAGACGACATCAGTGTTGCTGTGATAGATTCTGCTCCCATATCACTGCAGGCTGGTATGAATATTTGTGGGGAAATAATAAAGGAAGGGGTGACTTCTGTATTTGTGACAGCCTTGGGAGGGAGAACTCATGCAAGTGAGATGCTAATGACATTACAAATTCATAGCAGGTAACTTAGTGGTGGAGGTTAAATGAAAATTATACCTTAAAGATGCACTGAACTCGAGGAGGCCATGGTTTTCTTTCAGGGAAGAGATGCAGAGGTCTTGGGTTTGTTTAATACAAGTGTCAAAGGACAGGAAACTCCAAATAAAATGGGGACTCAAGTTAGTATTTAAAAATTGCTTGTCATGATGATGAAGTATAACAGATATGCAATAAGTTATTTATATTCATCTAATCACATATACTTCTGTTATGAAATTATTGTGACTCTTCCAGAAGAATCATTCTGAATTGCAATGAGAACTTACAAACAATGCAACTATGGTTCACTTGGGTTGTTTTTAAAGTACTGTGCTCATGCCATTGGGCCAAAGAGTACTCTTGCTTATGTTTCAGATCTCACTGTTCAATACTCCCTGCTGCCCTTTTTCTCCTGGCTGACTCACACATGTATATGGTTTGCCTGACTCCTTCATGAATCTGAATGTGTAGCTTATAATTTAACTGTGCAGATATAAGGGGACCAGCTGTTCATTGTGCACTGTTCATATATGTAGATCATCTTACTGACCATAATACTTGCTGCCTTTCCTAAAGAGGTGATTTGTTTTTGCTTAAAGACACAACATGTACAGAAATTAAATGTATTACTTGTAATGAGAGATACAGCACTTCTTTGCAGATGCTTTCAAAGCCATCAGACCAGTAGTGTCTGAGATGGGATGGCTGTGTGGACAAAGACTCATACAGGACAAAGCTGTTGGCAACTTTTGATCAACAGTAAGAGTGAGAAATGTTTATTGGTGTGAAGCACTGAGATTTAGGGGGTCATTTTTACCTTGGCATGACTGTGTTTATTGTACCTATAACAACATCTTTATTTGTTTTAAAGTGTTCAGCAGAGCCTCCTGGCTTTTATTTACACCGAGATGATGGCAATTTGAGGAGGAAGACTTCAACATTCTGTTGCAGAGAACACATGTGAAGGAAAAATACAATTTATTGCTATGATGGTGGCTGGGTTTAATAACATAATAAGTGTCCCCAAAGGGGAAGTTCAAATAGGTATATGAGTGTTAACCTAATTTGCAAAGCCTTTTGTCACTGTGCCTATTCATTTGTCATTCCTTCTTCATCAACTCATGATTGATTATTTGGGCTGGTTTGAAGTCCAAGTTAACCTGGTAAAAATCTGACAAGAAAAATATATGAAACAAGAGCTTTTGCAGGAAGAAATGACTCTCCAAGTCTCAGCTGTTCAACAGTGAACCACTCTAAAGCACCTCAGTCCCCTGGTAGACACTGAGTATTATAACATGTGTTAGCCATGAATTATCTTCTAGATAATGGCTTCTGGTCTAGTCTCATTCTGTCACTGTGATAAGATACTCTGACCAAAGGAAGCTTGTGTGTGTGGGGGGGGAGGTTTTAGCTAGCTGACACTTTCTTTTTCTTTTTTCTTTGATAATTTTTTATTTAAATTTGAAACAAGATTGTTTTACATGTCAATCCCAGTTTCTGCATCCCCCACCAACCCCCATCCCATCCCCTTTCTGCTCCCCAGGGAGGATGTTGCCTTCCATGGAGTCTTCAAAGTCTATCATATAATTTGGAGCAGGGCCTATGTCCTCCCCCATGTGTCTAGGCTGAGAGAGTGTCCCTCTGTGGGGGATGGGCTCCAAGTCCATTTGTATATTGGGGATAAATACTGATCCATTACCAGAGGCCCCATAGACTGCCTAGTGTTCCTAACTAACACCCACGTTCAGGGGGTCTGGGTGGGTCCTATGCTGGTTTCCCAGCTATCAGACTGGAGTCCATGAACTCCCCCTTGTTCAGGTCAGCAGTTTTTGTGGGTTTCTTCAACTTGTCTTGACCCCTTTTCTCATCACTCCTCCCATTCTGCAACCAGATTCCAGGAGTTCAGCTCAGTGTTTAGCTAGCTGACACTTTCAAGTAATAGCCCATCATTGAGGGGTATCAGACAGGAACTCAGGCAGGATCTTGAAGCAGATCCATCAAGAAACCCTTCCAGCTGGCTAACTCAGGCTCATTTTTAGCTATATGTATTATTTAACCCAAGACCATCTTCCCAGGGATGGTGCCACCCACAGTGGTTGGGCCTTCCTGCATTAATTCATAATCAAGATAACCCCTCACAGATATGCTATGGGCCAAGCTGACCATGGCATGTCTCCAGAGCTTAAAAATTTCTAAACATCCTCTTCTACCTATGGACCTGTGGATTTTTCTCTCTCTTAGCATTTGAAATCTAGAGGCTCCTGATATGAAAGATAGTCTAAGAGGGCAAATGACAGAGAAAACAATTCCTAAAACTCACTTCAGGGATTGTCTGTCTTGAGCATAGACAAATGGCATAAGCATCATAGAAGATGCAACAATGGAGTTTGGAGTTGGACTGTGAATAGCCTGGGATGCAGGGCTAAGAGTTTAGAACTCAATTCTACAACCAGCAGGAAGTCAGAGAAGGAAGCCTTTGGCCTGTTAGGATCTGTTCATTCTGATTGTTGAGCTCATAAGTCTATAGAGGTGATGGAAGGAGAGAGACACTAGAGGGAGAGGGACCAATTAGGTGGCCGGAAATAATCCTGCTGAAAGATGCTCTTAACTTGAACTAGGACCTTAGGAGTACATAGAGGAAGTGTCAGATCCTGACCTCCACAGGGAGATGAGGGCCCATGTATGCCCTTTCTTCTTTATTTAGTGAAATGCTTGTGTTGCACTGAGCTAAAGAGAAGATCAGAAGCTGGGAGGGCACTCTCAAATCTCCTGGGACTCTGAAGTTAAGGGCAGTCATGGGAATTTACAGCCTGAGCCAGCAGTTCCCTTCAGAACTGCCAAACACAGGCTATATCCTGGCTCAAAGGGAACCAGAGATCCTAGCCTCCATTCTCAGCTACTTGCTTATATCTTAATTCTCTATTGTGTTCCATAATGGCAGTCCATAGAAACATCGCTGCCCTCTCCCACCCCTTCTTCTTTTGTTGCAGGCCAGAAAATTGTCAATGCTATTTGCAACCCATGCAGAAAACGTATTTCCCAGCAGGTGTTTCTGAGCATTAAGTAGGTTCTGCCACTGTCCCTTTCACACATCACTTTAACAGCCACTCCAGCAAATTGCTTAGTCCATGATTTTTCATCCCCCTTGCTGCTTGTATTAAACTATGAGAAAAAGTAAAGATCATTAAGGACTCCTTATTGTTTTTTTAAAGGGCATGATGCATTTGGGGGAAAAGAGAACAAGCTGAAACTCTGCTATAACCATTATGCAAATGAGTACTTCCTTTTTTAGAGGTGCTCATATGCAAGTTTAGGAGGAAGAAGACCACTGAGGTCTTCTATTTGTTATCTATCTATCTATCTATCTATCTATCTATCTATCTATCTATCATCTATCTATTTATCTACCTATCATCTAATCTATCATCTGTGGTAGTTTGATTGAAAACTCATAGGCTCATAGGGAGTGTCACTATAAGGAGTTGTGGCCTTTTTGGAGGAAGTATGTCACTGGGGGTGGGCTTTGAGGTTTCAGAAGCTCAACCTAGGTCCAGTGGCTTTCTCTTCTTTCCTGATGCCTAAAGATTCAGATGTAGAACTCACAGGTCCTCTCTAGCACAATGTTTGTCTGCACTCCATTATGCTTCCTGCTGTGATGATAATGGACTGTACTAAACCTCTGAATGTAAGCCAGCCCCCAATTAAATTTTTTCCTTTATAAGTATTGCCATGGTCATAGCAATAGAAACCCAAACTATGACACTTTTCTTTCTCCCTCCCTTCCTCCTCCCCTTCCTTCCTTCCTCCCTCCCTTCCTTCCTTCCTTCCTTTCTCTCTCTCTCTCTCTCTCTCTCTCTCTCTCTCTCTCTCTCTCTCTCTCTCTCTCTCTCTTTTCCTTTCTTTCCAGAGCACATCTGGATGTCACAAGACAACTTGCTCAAATCACAGTTCTTTTTCCACCATGTGGGAACCAGGGATTGATCTCAGATTATCAGCCTTGGTGCCGATCACCTTTGACCCACAGAACTGAACTGTCTCACCAGCCCAGGATCTTTAAGATGTTTATAAAGTTGTAAAGACTGAAGGCAAATTGACCAGGGTTAGAAAAGGTAGTTGTAGATGGGACAACCTTCTTTTAAACTGATAGCTTCCAGAGTCTTACACTCAGATTTTTAACACCACATGGGTTGAATTCTTTGGGTTGTATAACTCAGAGACCCATGGAAACATAGCTGAGAAGATGGACATAGGGCAACACAGCCAACAAGGATTTCACAGAAATTCAATAAAACCTCATGGTTTAGTCTTTCTTCTTGGAGTCAGGAAGCATATTAAAGATGTTTTGTAAGATGTTGCAATGAGTTATTTGTGGCTCTTTGCTGTGGTACTTTACTCCAGTCAGATCCATTCATATCTAGCTCATCCATAGCTCCTCACATTATTCCCTGTATGCCAAATATCCCCCAACATTTCCTTTGCCTCTGCTTCTATTCACGGTCTCTGTTGCTTTATATTTGAAATTCCCAAGATTGTCTGGATGACTTCATCCTCATGAGAATTCATGATATCAAATGTCTCATAAGTTTTCTACCTTGGGTCATTTGTGTTTGGCAGTGGCCCAGCTAGAGTCATGTGAAGATGATGACAGAGATGTGACTATCCACAGCACTATGATTAAGAAAGAAGGTCTTTCCCTCTTAGCAGCTAATTAAAAATATAAGTGGAAAAATAATATAAATGGCATTCACTGTTTACATAGTAAATGCTTTCCTCTATTGCAAGGAGATGTAAGACTAATGGAATAGGGTTCATTGTTCCATCAATAGAGATGTGGAAAGTAGATTAGAGAAATAGATAAGTATGCAGAGAAGCCAAAGTCTTACAGGTGTACATTTACTTTTCTTGTCTTTATGACAAAATACAACTTAACCTGAAGGAAGGTTTGTCTTGACTTTATGTATCAAAGGGTTTGGTCCATGGTTGCTTGGTTCCATAAGCATGGACAGAACATTATGGTCATAGGATCACACAGCAGAGGATGTTCTTTAATTCCTGGTGGTAGAGGAAAAGGGAAGGAGGAAGTAAGAAAAAGAAGGTTGGAGAGAGAAATAGCAGGGACAAGATGTACCTAAGGACCCATGCCTACAGACCTTCTTTCTATAGTTACAGCTTACCTCTAAATGTCTGTGACTCCCTCAAGGTAGCATCACCAGTTGGTGGACATTTTATATTTAAACCATAACGAGGTATGTCTTGAACATGAAACAATCATTTCATCATATCAACAATAACATACTCCTCTGAGTGATCTAGGGACTATACACGAGGCTCGGACTCTGTGGGAACTCTTTCCAGGAGAGCATCTCTTGTTCCCCACTACCTCACCTTGTCTCCAGCTGTGCTGATCACCAGCTGTTTGAAATTTGCTTTCAATTCACAGAGAAATCTTTGTATTTAGTGTCAATTTTTCTTTCTACGAAAGAAAAATTTTGAGTGGTTTCACACATCCTGAGTACTTTGTGTTTAAAGTGTCCTTGGCCCATACCTCTTAGAATTTCTCAGACAAAAAAAAAAAAAAAAAAAAAAAAGGAATTCTTAGACTGTCTGGGAGTTCCACTTGGAGCCAGCAATACTTTAATTCAATTGTGAGAATTCTAGGTAGCTTCTAACCTGGGCTTCAGCTATTCTGAGTCAATTACAGAGGCTTAAAGACACCCAGGAAAGGGGGCACTTTTTAGGGATGGGGAAGGAAGTAAATGCAGGAAGGAAGAGAGTAAAATAACAGTAAGGATGTCTGAAAAAGTCTTAAAGAATTATACTATTAGCTATTTAATTAAAAAAGAAAATTCCCCAATGACACACATAATCCTGTGTATAAGTATATATGTATAGTTTAAAGAAAAATTTCAAAGTCAAAAATCATCTGAAAAATACCTCAATACCAGGCATGAGAAGCCATCTTTTGAGTTGCAAGTTTGTTCAAGAGACTCTCAAAACATACAGTCTATTGCTATTGCCCTTGGTTGCCCCAACCCCATCCCAGAGAGGTGGAAAGTAAGTCCCTGTTGCTGAAGATATCATGAGCTTCAGACACAAGGTTTAGAGGTCCCTAAGCTGGAACTGACCTTCATGAATGCTTCCTCCCTGAGGACTTGTTTATGATGCCAGAAGGTTCCATGCAAGCTTCCAAATAAGGGAAGCAACCAATAGTTCTATCCAGTCATGATATATATGAACCACAACCACCAGCATGGCATGATGACCCTAAGGGTACAGTAGTGGTATGTATACTTTGGAGGTGGTTACCTCCAGCTCTGTAATTGGACTAATACTCAGCAAGAGGCAAACCATACCTGTACTGGAAGCTCTCTCTCTCTCTCTCTCTCTCTCTCTCTCTCTCTCTCTCTCTCTCTCTCTCTCTCTCTCTCTCTCTCTCTCTCTCTCTCTCTCTCTCTCTCTCTCTCTCTGTCTCTGTGTGTGTGTGTGTGTGTGTGTGTAGGAATGAGGTAGATGTTCACTGTCTTCCTGAATCTCTATTCACCCTCTGTATTGAAACAAGGTTTCTTTCTGAACCTAGGACTAATGAATTCAATTATCATAGCTTAGTCTACTCACTCCAGGGATCCCTGTACCTATTCCTTCAAGTTCTGGGATTGTGGGCAGGCCACCATGCCTGCTCAGCACTTACTGAAAAACTCCAGTCCTCATGATTGTGTGGCAAACACTTTATCATTGCCTTAGGCCCATAGTTATCATCTTTGGGCCAGGCTGTATTTCTGTACATCTTCTGTTTTTATTTGGATGACTGTCCTCTAAAGGTCTATTGGTAAGAGCTTGATTCTCAAGGTGCTGGCATTGGGAGGTGCTGTAGACATTTAAAAAGTGGAGCCCGACAGGTTGTTATTAGATGATTGGAGGTCTGCCCCTGAAAAGCATTGTGCGATGTTGTTGTTTTTTTTTTTTCTCTCTCTCTCTCTTTCACTCTCCTATGCTTCTAGGTTCTAGATGTGATACCTTTCTTGATGCCATGCTCCTATCACATGTGCCACAGGCCCAAACTGATGGATGGTTCTGCCTGATCCTGGAATGGATCTGAGAACTTTGAAGGTTTTTTCATAAGTGACTTGTTTCAGCTATGTTGTTAGTCATATGAAATTCACAGACATTTTTTCCCCCAGGTTGCCTGTACACAGATTTTCATTTTACTGTCTATGAGCTTGCTTAGGACACAGCAGCACCAGTATTGCTTGAGAATTTGTTAAGACGTCAGAATCTCAGGTTCTCTTCTGTACCTGGTGAATTAGATTTACCTTTTAAAAAGACACTGGGCTAGTTATTTTTCCTTTATAGTTTATATTTATTTGTGTTTCTATTGCTGCTTTTTGTAGCAGGGAATAAAAGAAAGGGACAGAGATTGCTTCAGAAAAGATACATATTAAAGTCACATCAAATACTCCCTGATACCAAGGCACTTCTATAAGATAAGGACTCTGTCCTAGTTCATGGCCATGCCTCTTATCTGAATATCCTTAGTGCCCACTTTACTCATTGAGTGTTTCAGAATTTAGGTCAATATCTTTGTACATGAGCCCATCTACATATCTCCTTTTCCGTCACTCAACAGCTGACATATTCAGATCACATTTATTGTATGTGAAGCCTGTAAGGATTGAAACAAAACCCTCTAGGATTAATGCCAATGTGAGCAGGTATGGACATCCAGGAAGAGAAAAGCCAGAGAGGACAGTCTGTGGCATACAGAGAAGGTAGATGCCACAACCAATTAGAAACAATGAGGTTCAAAAAACTAGAGGGCACCAACCTGAAAAGCTTTGTGCTCAGGGATTCGAGGATAAATGGCTTTTTCACAATGGGTAATTAACTCATGGAGTAGGTTCCTGGAGGCAGCGGGTGGAGCTGATCAACATGGACAGAGCCTGGGAATTGCTTTCACAGCTCTTTCCCTGTTTGGCTCAAGAATGGAAAAGGAAGTTGCTGTGCAAGTCAACCAGGAGGGCACAGCTCAGTGAGCTGCTGTTAGAAATGTGGGAATAAGTGACTGTGGGTCAGGAAGGGCATGGGTGCGCCTCCCCAGCTCAGGTGCTAACTGAAAGCTCCCTCCTTCCACATCTACCTTTTCATTCACATTCTGCAGCTAATAATGTCCCCACAGAATGGGTTCTATTTGCTGTAGTAACTGGCATCAGTAGCAAAAGTGATATTGCTGCACAGAAGTGTGCACTCCTCCCTTTAGTTTCCTTAGTTGGAAAGATGAGGGAATTGTGGGTCGGAGGATGAAGGAAATTCCCCATGGGTCTGTGTTCTAAGACACAACTAGGACCCAGAATTTCTGGCCTTTCTTCTGGTCATCTGTTCTCTGTGTCTGTTTTTATTGCTGTATACAGAAAATGTGAAAGTCATAAGGAAACAGGATTTACTCTGCAGAGTGAAGGAGTCACTTTACTCTGAGTTTCTTTCTACCTTTAAACTCTGCTGTATGGATTAAAGGAATCTTAAGGGTTTCTCATGAAGCTGAACAACTTCCCTATTGCTGATTACATGCTTTGCTTTATATTAAACAGTGGAGGCATTTTTTTTTTTTAAATTAAATCCTTGTAAGGACTGAGTGAAGTAGATTTTCCACCTGTGGGTTTTAAGCCATTATTCTTCAAGCCAGAGACATCCAACTATGGACACTGGACAGACTGAGGTCCCTGACCTGTTTGCTATTCCCCCCAATAACAAAGGAACTCTGAATTATTATGCAAATTAACTATAGCACTAGGCCAGATATTAAGGTCCCATGATATTTTAGGGGGAAGAAAAAGGGGGAGAGAGGAAGAGAGAGAGAGAGAGAGAGAGAGAGAGAGAGAGAGAGAGAGAGAGAGAGAGAGAGAGAGAGAGTTTTGTTCACAAGGGAAGCAGCACACTGATGTCCATTCTCATTCAACTCTCTCTATGTAGGTGCTCACCAGCATTTGGAAAACTGTAGTTTGAATAGCATTTTCTTCTCTTTCTTTCTTTTTTATTTTTGGTTTTTCGAGACAGGGTTTCTCTGTATTGTCTTGGAACCTGTCCTGGAACTTGCTCTGTAGACCAGGCTGGCCTTGAACTCACAGAGTCCGCCTGCCTCTGCCTCTTGAGTGCTGGAATTAAAGGCATGCACTACCAACGCCCTGCTTGAATAGCCTTTTCTGAAGTTTTATTATTCAGAGGAATTTTTAAAGACTCTAGCTTACTTTTCTGTTTTGCCATGTTGTTTTTCACAGAGATTAAAAAAATAGGATATTAAGTGATAGGGCTCAAACTAATTAAAGTTCAATTCAATATGTGTTTTTGCAAAGGACTTCTTGTGCCAACTGAGCAGCCTATCTGTATTGATTTAAAATTATTTTCACTTTCTTTTTTGTTTTTGTTTTCCATGGCAAGGTTTCACTGTTTAGCCCTGGCTGTCCTGGAATTCCCTCTGTAGACCAGGCTGGCCTCGAACTCAAAGAGATCCTCCTGCTTCTGCCTCCCGAGTGCTGGGATTAAAGACATACGCTGCCACCAGCTGGCTCACTTTTTCAGTTTCTATAGCTTAAAAGCCATTAAATTCTATCAGAAATGTTGGAGACAATTGGTGAACAGAGGAACTACATTTTTCTTTATTTTCAACTTCCTTTCTTGGTGGGTGCCCATTAAATTTTATGGGTTCATTGGCTGATGAGAGGTTAAAGGAATAAAGTTGAGCTATATCAAATTAAACATTTCATGGGCAAGAACCAGTATTCCATTTTGGATTGGTCATTTATTATGGCTTTTTGTGAGTTAAGAGTGATGAGTTCATGCCCATGGGTCCAATATTTAAAGTAAATTCAGATGATCTACAGAGGTCAGATGGGGGGGTCTCACTTTGAAAGACAAAAAAGAAACATTTCTGTAGAAGATTGATATTTTTGCTGTGGAGCCAATAATGATCATTTCCAGTATCACAATGAATGGAATTAATAAACCAAAGTTGCAGATGGGAACTTGGAGAAAAAGCAAGGCTGAGAGAAACCAAAGGTTACACCGTGACATTATGCTGTCTGTTAAATTGAAAGCTTGTTCATATAATTTCTTAAAGCTAGTTTTTATTAGTATATGTGATGACTAATCTTGAGTTCTAATTTTGTTGGATTGATAGAAACCAGTCAGCATGCCTCTGGGGGTGTTTCTAGGGAGGGGCTACTAAAGGGGGATAGCAGTCTGGGTCCTCAATAGAGTGAGGGTGAGGGGAGGGAGAAAGACAGAGTGCAGCCCTTCTCTCTGCTTCCTGACAGTCACAAAATGGAGAGGCTCCTCTTCCCCAAGTTCTCACACCACAGTGTTTTGTCTTCCGACCACCCAGAATCAATGGACAAAGCACTGAGGACTGGAATCCATGCTTTCTCCCTTAAGTTGTCTGAGTCAGGTGTTCTGTCACAGTGATGGGAAGTCCAATATTTTATACAGGGATTTTATGAGACAGCGGCCTTTGTAGTCTTTTCATATGTGCATACAGTGTCCTTAGATCATACATGGAAGCCATTACTCTCTCTTATCTACCCTTTCTCCCCCAATACTTTAATTTCCCCAATAGTCCTGATACATTCATATCTCCGATGATTCCACTAAAGCATGTATTTATATTTGTGAGCCTGGATTATTTTGTTATTAGTATTTTGTTCCATTCACTTTATTTTCTTACAATGGAAAGGATTTTGTTATCCTTTCTGCTTGAATAATTTTCCACCACCTTCATTAGACATCCCTAGTTGTTTTGTAACTTGGTCATGTGATAGTGCCATAGCAAACATGGGAAATACAGGACATTCAGTATGCTGACTTTCATTATTTGAGTAGTCACCCAAGAGTGATATAGCTGGTCATATGGTAGTATTGTTTTTAATTTTAGAAGGAACATCCATACCAATTTCCATAGCGATGGAACTAAATTTTATTCCCACTAACTGCATTAAAGACTGGTATATTGACAGTATTCAGGTGGTAGCTATGTAAAGGAATGGCCAAGATAGGTCTGTTCTAAATAAGGATACGAAAGCAATTAAGGAGAAATGCAAATGTGTTTGCCCTCTTATCTATAGCTTTAAACAAAAAGCTGTACAAAACAAACCAATGACTATCTCATCATACTTGCCCTATTTATTTTCCTTATGTAGTTCCCTCATCCTTTCCCTGCTCCCTCTCTCCCCCTCCATCCCTCAGTCACCCCTCCTCCTTCTCTCCCCAAATTCTCCCTTCCACCTTCCCCTCTTACTCTTCTTTCCCCTCTCCTTCTCCCCCTTTCTCCATCTCTACATTAAAAAGGATCTCATGCATCCTAGGCAGGTCTCAAGCCTATGATGGAGCCAGGCTGGTCTTGAACTCCTGAGGTGTTGGAGTTACAGACAAGCATTGCCAAGATCAGCTTGATATTGCTCTCTCAAATATATTCTTCCTAGTTTGAAGATCAGAAGCTGTCTTTATAAATGAGCGTGCACTTTCATTTAGAAGATTATGCAGCCTCTCATTCCCTGTGCCTTTGGGATTTTTGTCTGTGCTCATTCATTTCATTATTGTCTACCTTCAATGACCATGCTTGTGTGACAGAACACCTTGCACCATGGGTTTCCCTACACAGTCAGAGACACTTGAAGGAAAGTGACAAACAGGTTTTCTTTTGGTTTGGTGAGCTATTGGAAGATGGTAGTATGTACTATCTCTATGGGTGGAGGTAGAATAAGACACTTCCAACAATGTTGGAACTTTGAACATTGTGTTAGTCCATGATGGTAGTTTTTATCCCTAATCATATGTACAAATATGCAGGACCTCATTTTCTTACATCTTAATTCCTTCTTTTCCTTTCTCGGAAGATAGGAGGGACTAGGAAACTAGGAGGAAGGAGGAGTCAGCATGTAGAGCCTGGAGAAAGAAGATGCCGCCTGCCGCTCTCTGGTAAGATGACCACGTGGAAATACTTAGATAAGTAGAAATGGGTAAATCATTAAGACAGAGCTAGCTGATAAGGAATTAGGAACTGGCCAACAGGATTGTATCAAATACAGAGTCTCAGCATGTTATTTGGGGCTGGCGCAGTTGTGGGACCAGACCGGGGGTGGGTGGGCTGGCAGAGAAAACAGACATGCTACACCATTCCTTCTCGCCTCCCTTCTTCCTTTCTCCATTCTTTCCTTCTTTAGAAGATGGATCACTGTTCTTAGAGTAGCAATCAGCCCTATGCTGCCTGAGGAGACTTCTCATATTCACACTGACTTTCAGGACCTGAACCTTCCATGACAGGACTTAGAGAATAGATGAATAGAATAAGATGAGTATGAACAAGACTAATGAAGGGACAAAATGGGCAAGAGGACCAGAAGTCTTTCAACATGGCATAAAGGGAGGTCTTCATGCAAATAAGAGACAAGGGTCTATAGTTGGACATTTGACTTGAGGGAGGTAATAGGACTCTTCAAGTGAGCAGGGTGAGACAGCCACAGAAGTCCCTAGTTGACCTTGGCCTGTGACTCTGGATACTTTTGTTTCAGCCCTGTTGCCCTGAAGCTTCACTAGAGTAGAAACTTAGTGGTTTTTTTTTTTTTTTTTACTCTGCACTCCCAAATTTAGCATATTGCTTGGCACATAGATATTCAACAAATTTCTTCTGAAGAGAGCTGGAATCGATGACATCTCTAAACTCCACACTGTACCCCACTCTCCAATTCTCCTAACTATTTCCTATTATCCAATCTCAATGACAGGATTCCTGGGAGACACTGCTCAGTATTTGTTGCATTGGTATTAAGTGTGGTCCATCATTCCCTGATTTGACCCATCTAGCTTTTTTCCTAAATTCAGGTCCTTGTGGATATTACAAATGTAATGAATCAAGAAGGACAGCTGTACATGGCCTCCTTGAAGTATAAATTTGTGGAAACAGCTCTGCTTTTGTAGTTTTGTCTTGCTAGTGTAGTTAAGGAGAAGCACTAATGGGTTTCCTGTGATATATGAACCATTATGAGTCATCTTCCTGATTAACACTATTTGTATAGTCTGAAATCATTTATGTAGACTTCTCCTAAGTTCAGGATTTTGTTTTTGAGCTTATTTGTAGTTTTAGGTGATTCTTTCTAGACATAGCCAACTTTGTGCATGAGTATAAATGACATCTCTAAGCAATAACATTTACCGTTTACTACATACATCTTAAAAGCAGATAATATATTGGGCATTTACTTGAATTATCTTCTCCTGTCTTCATAAAATTTCTGTTTAATACCACTAGCTCCATTTTACAAATGAATAAATGAGATTCAAGAACATAAAATTGGTACTCCCAACCAGTGTTTCCACTATTCAATTTAGCTGTGTGCCAGACACTGTTCTTTCCTGTGCATAAACAAAAGTAGGTTAAAGTGTGGATTTTTATGATTCTCATGGGATAACTGAGAAGACAGACTTTGCATTTATGAGCTGATTATAAAAAATATGATATAAGACATGATGTAATTCAGCTCCTAACTGAATGCAATTAAGTGTTCAAATATTCAGCACAAAACAGTAGTTCTCAGAATGTGGTCCTCAGACCAGCAACATCAGCATCCTTTGGTTGCTTCTTAGATATGCAGATCTCCTGTCTCTACCTCATACCAACTGAATTGGAGAATTTTCCCAGGGATAGGGTCCACCACTGTGTTATAACATGCCTTCCAGGAATTGCTAACATGTACCAAATTGGAGGACCAACTGGTAGAGGTGTGGCCCAAGGGTCTAGTATTAATTTGCTACACTGCTATCATAAGGTGCCACAAAAGTGAGAGGCTTGAAGCAACAGAACCCCAGTCTCTAGAGAAAGCCTGACTTTTGAGATCAAGGTGTTGGGAGGGTTGGTTCTCTCTGGAGCCTTTGAGGAACAGCTCTTTCTCTCTAACAGCTCTTTCTTGGCTCTCATGGTTTCTCTGTATTCCTTGGCAGGTAGTTACAGCTGCCATCAGTGAAGCGTCAGTCTCCATCTCCATATTTATTTGTCTATAAAATTAATGTACATATATTGACATTTATAGCATTGTAATGTGTTACTATTCTTTCACCATGATCTCTGCATGCATGTAATACTTTTGTTTATAAAAATAAAAATAAACTAGCATCTCAGAAAATGAAGATGAAATTTAACAAAGTGAAAGAAGCTCAAAGCTAGGATTCTACCTGAGCTAAATCATTTCTTTGGATCCTGTTTTTTTTTTTTTTTTTTGTTTATAGTCTTAAACCTGCTGTTCAATATGCACAGGGGCCACATATCAGATATCCTGCACATAAGATATTCACATTACTATTGATAACAACAGCATATTTATAGTTATGAAGTAGCAATGAAAATACATTTATTGTTTGGGGCTCACTACAGCTTGAGGGACTACATCATAGGGTTGCAGCATCAGGAAGGTTGAGAACCACTACTCCATACTGAGAAAGTTCTGCTCTATCCCGAGAAAGCCCAAAATGCTTGACCAACACCTTTGGTTTGCTGTCAGCTGTTCTTTTTTTCGTTTATCTCCTGTTGAACCCAGAATCTCATACAGAAGAAGTCCCTCAGAAGTCTGTAGTTACCTTCAGTGGCTATATGAGATGGACCACAGGGCTTGTGATAGATGCTTTCAGTCCTGGGAGTCAAGGCATCATGCACTTTCCACCGGGAAGCCTGTGGTAAGTGCCAGCATCAAGGATGCTCCTCCCTTTGCTGGGTTTCTCAATGTACTCTGGCAAAGGTCTCACAAGAGGTGAGTGTTTTAGAAAGACGATTGTCAGAAATGCTGGTGACCAGGAATTTATATTGGCAGAGGACCAAAAACATATCTATGAGATCTCTTGGTTGTACCAAGCATTTAACTCAATGGTTCCTGGGTGGTGAGTGGGCAATGGAGGAGTGGGACTTGGGAAGGGGGGTATTTGCCTTATTCCTAAACATTGCAGTATATGGGTAAATTGTTTCATGATTCCTGTGAATACCAGGAATCTTGGCCCTAGGTGTGGAGAGTATATAGCCACACTCATAAGACAAAGTCTCTAAAGGCTTCAGTGCTCTGGCCTGGGGGGTGGTTGGACTTCTTTCAGCAGGCACTAGGGAGTCACATCTGGCAGCTCACTATAGTCCTTGATTCAAACAAAGCAGTTATAAGCCAGGACTTAATGGAAATAAAAGAGATGCAACTACTTTTCCAAGAAAGGATTTTGATTTCAAATGTTTTGTTTGGCATCCCCCTGTTTGTCTGTTGGCATCACCTCTTTGGAGGTTCGTGTAAGTTCTAGAGAGGAGAGTGGATCACAGTGTTTAAGCCTTTGCAGATGCAAGTCTTGTTCTGATAATGATTTGGGATTTAATAAGTCATTAAAATTCTCCAACAAATGCTTTCCAGGTGGCTTGTGTAAAAAAGAATTTTTAAAGAAAAGAAAGGAAAAAAAATCAGAGCGATCTTAGGTAAATATCTTCTCAAGTGTGGGAGAGACACAGCTGTTAGTTGATTCTGCTAATTGTCCCCTATGCTGAAAGTGCTGGTTCCTCATTTGGACACTGAGCATCAACATAAACACAAAAAGCTGCCTGACTGGCATCCACTCCCTTTCCTGTCAGTGGCGTTTGGCTCTGCCCTTTCACTATAGTGGATACAAAGTGCCAGAGTTTTATGAAGGGTTTATTTACTAAAGTCCAGTGCAAGCCTGAAGTCTTCATTGGAGGTAATTTTTATTCTCATAAAATCCATCAAACAACTGATGGAATGTTTGGGGGGGTGAGTATACTGTAGCAACAGAGTTTATGGACCTCTGAGTCAGCCTGGGATTGAATCACAATTTTTAAGAAAAGCTTTTTAAAAAGTCAGAATAATTATTAATCTTACATGAAAAGATATGTTACTAGTCTCTCTTTAAAGCATCCCATATGGCAGTGAGACCTAGGGTAAGAAATTTAATCTGTCAACATGCCAGTTTCCCCATCTATATAATGGAGATAAAATATCTCTTTTACATGTCCTTTATCAGAATTAAGAAAAGTAATATAATAATCTCCAGTTCAGAAAAAAGTTGATTATTTTTAAGGATTGTATTCTAGGGACATTAAAATGATTTTGCAAATTTTATGTCTTTTGGATACTATTGAGTGTGTTTGCACATGTGCAATGGTATATTAATTGAAAACCAACCAAAAGAGAGCAGTTGTATATTAACTATACAAAGTTATTCAGAACCACCTTGGGTGGGTGATGTTCCTTGAAGCCATAGCTTATTAAATGAGAATCTCAGTGCCAGGTGTAGGATATGTCTCTATAAATTGTCAGGTAAGACAAGAGACCTCCATATAGCACAGACATTGCCATTATTGTCCACCAAACGTTGATAGTTAAGACCCTATTGCTGAAGACATTAATATATGACGTACGTTGTATACAGAACACAGAGAAATCAGCCTGAAGCTAAGCTAGAAGCTTCTTCCTTGCTGGCTGGTTTTCATAGTGTCAGAAGATGCTATGCCAGCAGGTGGGAGAGAAAAGCCACCAACAGTGTCATTGAACTCTGAGCCCTACCAGTTGCCATACTGATCTTCTAGGTAAGATGTTCCAACTGGTGTGCAATAGTGGCATGATTATTATGGGAGTAACCAACTACTTTCTGATTGGATTTGAGACTTCTCCATAGGAAAGAGCCTTTGCTTGGTACTGTAAAACTAGCCAAGAGTCCATGGCTGGGGATGTCATAGGCCTTGGAAAGGAACCTACTATTAGTGTTTTGTTGACTGTACATGTTGTTAACTCATATGTATACCCATTGATTAATACTGCTCTTGGTCCTTGTCAGAGAAGCTTTTTATAGATATAAGCAGTGACTAATTCAGAGCTTCATAATAGGTCAGAGTGTTAACAATAAGTGACTGCTGGTGAGTGCTTAGCATTAAATAGGGCATCTATATAGCTTCCTTACAAGGCTCAGGGAACATCCCAGAAAAAAGTGGGGGAAAATGTGAGAGAAAGAAGATGAGGTAGAGTGTTACAAAAAAATAATTCCTGGGTATGACATAGTTTTGCACCTATGAATTCACAGCATCTGTGGTTACTTAAGACCTGCCTGAGATTGGCCTGTTAACATTTTTTCATGGATAGGGGAGGACCTCATGAGCCCTCATCTCTTCCTGAGGATCTAGTTGTAATTAATTGGGGAGAAGTTGTCATTTTCATTAGTGGTGTAGCCACTAAAAAGTAGCATATGCACCTAAGGCACTTCTCACCCATGCTTACATAAGCAACCTTAAATAACTTTATGGAGTCTGTCTTTATCTCTCTCTCTGTCAGTCTCTCTTTCATACACACACACACACACACACACACACACACACACACACACACACACATATACACATAAACACACAAACACACACTTGCAGATACACACATTCAGACACACAGACATACACACACACACACACACACACACAGACCTCCCCTACACACAGTCCCCTTTCAGACATGAAAGTTAAAAGGCTTTCATTAGAAGAGGGTGCAAGTATGAGAGAGGGTAATAGAATGGCGGGGTCTAAAACATGGTATATACACATGAAATTATCAAAGAGTAAGTAAATACATTTCATAAAAGAATTAGTCATCAGTTCAGGGAATTGTAGCATTGATTGGTCAAAAGTAAAGAGAGCTCTACAGAAGATTGGGATATCAGGTAGGAGCAGCAGCTACCCTTACAGCTGAGGTAGAGTGTGTTAGAGTGGAACCCTTTTTCTTCCAGATGATTTTGTTGGGGAGAACATAGCTGTCACTAACTGAATGACAAGGAGTTGTTGTTGGAATTTGTTACTAGTCTGGGGCTCTGTCACTTGAAGACAGTGGACCCACTACAGTGCCGGGGAAAGCAGTCATGGAGTGGTGTTTCCCTTGGAGACATTCTGCTATAAACCTCTCAAGAATGGCTAAGCACTCTGTGTTTCAGAAGCTTAATGCTTAGGATGCGATGCTGGGAATGTCAAGGAAGCCACAAATAGGAACAACTGTATCCACCGGAACCTGACTCAGGAAACCATCTACATACCAACTCCTGCTTAGAGAATGCATTACAACCAGGGAGAATTATTTTCTAGGTGTCTTCAGCACCCTTAACTTACAAAGCATAACATCCCAGTTTAATAATGAAATGTATTGAAAGTTTCAGTTTCAGTTTCAGTTTTTTTTTTTTATAGAGCAGACAAGAGTGATTTGGGGACTGCAAAAGAGTACATTGATAACTGGTGCAAATGGTGAAGAAACCAAGATTTGCTTCTTAGAATCTGATTTTGTGCTTGGTCTCACAGTCTTCTGCCCCAAGGCTTCTTTAATTTACAACTATGACGGGTGTTGAGCTTCTCTTACAGATTTCTTCCTTCTCTTGGTGTTAAAGATGATAACTTAAGTACTATCTCACTTCTGCAGTATGATTTAAATGGGAAACTACTTGTTGAATCTCATTATAATGAGCCCAATGATGATAAAATGTGGTTGATGCTACAATTAACAAATTAAATCAAAGTGTTTTCCTCATTGTTTTTAGATATAGAAGACATTAATTTAAGATAGGCATTTAAAATGTAAAAATAGTAAAATATTCTTGACCCAAATGTGTTTTATTATTTGATATTAATTTGTTGTCCAAATATATCCCCCTTTAAACTTTTTTCTTTCTGGATTAGGCATTGAATGAGGAATAGGGGAAAATTAATTGTTATTCCTTTGGACATTGTGGAAGCAGTGAGGATTTTATGCAGAAATGTGTGTAATTTAAATTTTGTGAGAGGGTCAGCATGAGTTGTGCTTAATAGATGGCATATAAAACATTGTTGTTGACGTGTCACTCTCTGAGTGATGAGTTGTCATCATCTCTGTGAAAGGTCATCAAAGGTTCCAGAAAATAATCAGAAACAAAATCAGCTTAATTATTTTTTTTGCAGCATCAACTAAATATGAGGAGTAGAAGGGAGAACAACATGGAGACCTTGGAACAGGTTCTGCCTTACACCTCTGGAGCTCATTTAGTAGTCTAATTAGACCATGGTGACCTTGTCTATTGACCCAGGAGTAGAGGTGAGAAGGCAGGGCATGATTAATTGAATGCTTGGCAATCAGTTGAGACATAAGCCAGTGCTTTTTAAGGCCAGTGAGCAGCTCTAAGCATCTTCCTCTGCCTTATCACTAATTTTAGAATACTTCCAAATGAAGTTGTAAAATGTGGGATGCCGGTTGACATTAATTTTCTACGATTGTTTACTTTTCATCTTGTTTCATTTTTTCTGTGTTTGCATGTGTGTGGGTGCACATGGGAGGTATGAGAGTGTGGAGGGCAGACATTGACATCAGATGGATTCTTTGATTCTTCTCCCCTTTATTTATCAGAGCAGGGTCTCTTGCTTTCCACAGAGATCACCAATTTTGGTGAATCTAGTTAGCAGGCTTGCAAGGCTGATCTTCTGTCTGTCCCACCAGAGTGCTCGGGTTATAGTCTAGTGGTCATGCCTGCCTGACTTTTATGAGGGTTCTTGAGACTTGAACTCAAATCATCATGCTTGGGTGGGAAATACTTATCCATTGAGCAGCTCCCTAGACCCTCTACACATGTTCATTCAGTGCCTCATATATGTGAGGGCTGTGCTCTGAGCTGCACAGGTAGAATTCTGATGGCCCCTCATTAAGAGCTTAAAGTTTTGGGAGTATCTGTCTAACTCAATTCAAGCTGCATATGACAACTACTGCAGTTAATGCCTTTGATTTTAGCAATCACTCTCTCCATGGACATTGCTGGGTGCTTTGTGCTAAATTCAAGAAATGGTTGATAGCTCTTGTTTGACTTGACTTTGGACAGCTTTCCTTGATTTTCTATCCCTTCTTGTCCTAAATGGTCCTGCTTTCTTTGGTTATTCTTGTTGTGACTCAGTCTTGTCTAAATTTTCCTTAGTTAAGCATTTCTTCATGTTCCAAATCTGTCTCCAAACTGCACACATTTTCTTGGTTGATTAAATAAACTCAAAATTTAAGCCTAACTAAGCTACTTTCTTCAACTCCAATGATTTCTCTGTCGACAGTGGTACATAATGCCTTAAAATTCCATAGTCATTTAACTAATTTTAATCTATTTTTACCCCAGATTCTCCTGCCTCAAAACATGGTACTCCTATCTAAGCCTGAAACCAGAGCACCATTATTGACTTTTGATCTTTTGGTCACTTGATCAGTGATAGATTCTGCTGGGTCTACTTCCCTAGTAATTGTCTAATCACTCCATTTCTTTATTTCAGCACTTAAATGTGTCAGGGGAGGTCACCTTCATTTTTTAACCCATATTTCCATAATAGTCTGACTTCATATCCAGGTTCATCACATAAAGGGGGTCAGTAGTTCTCAGTGTTCTCAAGAAGCATGTCCTGCCTCTTTCCTATGGGCCACAAGCATGTTTTTAAAGGAGGATTTGGTTCTCCTTCTAGACTCTTCTTTTGGAACTCCAGGATGTCTTTGAATTCTCTGATCTAGCCATACACAACTCCTTATGTATCTGGGAGTATAGAATTTTCTTTGTGACAAATGATCTCTCATCTACCTCTTCATTAACTTTTGCTTCTCCTAAAGGATTCAACTTGGATCCTCACCCATATGCAAAAGGTGTGGGTAAGTTTACATCTGTGAATCCCATAACAGCCTATGTTCAGCCCCATATTCCTTACTACAAATTTTCAAGTCTATATTTACTATTCACTCTATCACATCACTACCTTTGGTTTTAATTGCTTGCTCAGCCCACCCGAACTCATTTATCCCAAACTCATAATCCCCTGCCTCAGCCTACTGAGAGCTATAATTACAGATTTGTTCTACCATAACTGGCTTCTCTGTTACATCTTTGACCCTAACACATAGCATCAAGTCTAGTACATTTGTTCTTTCTGACATATGTTATTTTTTCATGTGGTAAAGTTAAACTGAGATTTCATAAAGAATAATTTTAGTACATGAACTTGTTATGGAAGACCTATCATTGATTTTCTTGGACTAATCTTGGTAGGTTTTTATGAGAAGGAACAATAGGACCAATAGTGTGAATGAAGACTGTTACTTTTGGTTGGTGGGCAGAATAGCATTAGAACTGCATCTTATTCTTTGTTAATTTGACCATTTCTTCATAGATTTACTTCTCTCTTGGAAGGAATAAATAGAGCACACATGACTGACCCAATTAAATGATTGGAGAAAGACAGCAGTCTTTTTCATCTACTTTTTTCCTTTTAGCCATCCACTCTACCTTTTAAAGAAAATTGGCTAACTTCTCCTTAGAGGAAGACAGAGAAATGATTTTCCCATTATATGTGATTGAGTGTCATCTTCTTCCTTAAAGGAACACAGAAGTGAAATGCATATTGTGCTCTAGGCAAAGAAATCACCACAAGTGTCTATGTGGAACATTGCAGGTTATAGTCTCAGGAGTGTGCGTAGTGAGCTGGGGTTAGCTGCTTCAAAATTTCTTTCTGGTTCACTTTTGTTCAAGGAAATTTCATGCTGTCCCCTCCTTTTTCTAGTTACAAGAGTTATAAATGGTGAAAGGGGATGAGATGGCAATATATGAACAGTGCTTCAGTCTCCAAGCCTTTGGAGGCTAGAACTATTCATGGAGAGTGATGAAAGGCTGTGGGGTTTCAAGGCACCATGTAGGTCCCACCCACAGCGCTTGACACATGTTATTTTTGAATCATATTCTACTGGTTTTCTGTGCCTATAAGAGATTCATAGACTCATCAGTTCTAATTTTATAATGTAGTATGTAATTCAAGCTTCCTAGATGAACACCACACCAGTGACATTTTGTACAACTAGAACAAATGGAAATGATTTAATTAGAGTTGATTGTATGTTACTTGGAACAAACTTTTCTGAGGTTAAAGATCATGGTCCTGGTGACTGGCAGTGATGGTGACTTTGATCGTTGCTATGGAAATGAGCAATGCTTTTACTCTCTTTCTGGAGTGGTGAATAACTTAACAGAAGCAATCCCCATGGAAGCCATGAGAATGTACAGTTCAGATCTTCAACTGAAGTGAAAATAATTGAGTGATTTCCCTAGTATCTGTGCTCTAAAATCTGAGTGCCATTTTACCAACATGTTTCCCATATGTGGCTCACAACTTGTGACTGAATATAAGAGGGTACTGAGACAGCCAATTCCTGGGAGACAGTGGATCCCTGATGATCTTTGTGGACTCTCTTTAGAATTTTATTACAGTCCAAAACTTTCTCCCTTCTTTATCTGTTTCTATTTTCTCTCTTCTGCACTTGGGGTCAGACTTGTATCATAGCTTGATAATGCTACCAGCTACTTTGGGTCCCTGGCCCGTTGTATCTTACAAGTGTTTCCCCTTGATAAACTCATGATACAAATTATGATAAAATATGGTAAAACCTTTCCACTTTCAACTATTTTTAAGTGTGCAATGCAAGACATTGATCATATTCATAATATTATAGAACCACCAGAACTGTTTATTTCTGATTTTCTTATATCCCCAGACAAACATTTTAGACATTAAACAATTACTTCTCATCCTAATATACAACCTGTGCTTTAATTCAGACTTGGAGTCTGCATCTCAGAGGCTCTTGATAACACAATCCCATTTAGTTTTTCTAACAGTTGTTCAAGTAGATGTATTCCCTATATTTAATAAGAGGAAACTGGGGCTCCTGAAGTATTAACTAACTTGCACCAAGTCCCACAAAAGGAATGTTTGACTTAAAATCCTACCCCAGATCCCTGTGACTCTAGAGCTTTTGTTCTTAAATACAGATGTTGGATGCCAGTTGATGGCTCCAATGATGAGCCAAAGGTGATTTGCCATATTAAGGGAGTTGTTGAAAAGAAGGTATGCAAAGGAGGTAAGTAGGGCCAGATAGGAATATTCTCAGTGACCTAAGATGCTCAATGCATGAGGAATTCTCCAGAAAAGAGATCCACAACTTCTCTTATCATAGCTCATTATTATCATTTTATTTATTTTGTTATTTTTAATTAAATGTCTGTGTAGGGGCATGTTCATGTGTGTGCAGCCTCCCAGGGAGGTCAAAAGAGGATATCCAGTCTCTGGTGTTGGAGTTATGGATGGTTGTGAACTACCATTTGGGTGCTTGGAACCAAATCCAGGTTCTCTGCATAAACAAGTGTTCTTAACTACTGAACCATCTCTTCAGCTCTGCCTTGTGTTTTTTTCCTTAATTTATTTTTTATATTTCAATCCCAGTTCCCCCTCCCTTCTCTCTTCCCACTGCCCCCACTTCCCTCCCACCACCCATCTGCTTCTCAGAGAAGGCAAGGCCTCCCCTAGGAAGTCTACTAAGTCTGTTCCATTATCTTGTCGAGGCAGGACCAAGGCACCTCTCCATGCCCACACCTCTGTGTCTAGGCTGAGCAAGATATCTCTCCATATAGAACGGGCTCCATTAAGTCAGTTTGTGCATTAGTGTTAGATTTTGGACCCTTGTGTTCTTAAGCTCATGGTTATGATTGCATTACTGGGGATATGTGTGCATGTGTTAGCCTCTGTTTTGGCAAGAGTTAAGTTTAATGTTACAAAAACCAACAGTTTTATACATTACTTCAAAGGGAGAAGTATTATTTCCTATTTACAGATCAAGAAACCAAGATAAAATGGAGAATTTTGGTTCTAATGAAGAAAATGATTTTTGGATGCATTTCTGGAAATGGAAGGCAAACAGAATTAAGCAATGAATTACTTTGTTTTCTTATTTTTTAATCATTATATAGCCATAGTTAACCAAAATATGATAAAAAGACACAAAATATTAACAAGCCAATGGTTTCTATTGAAAAGGAGTATCCACTACCTAATCCCATGGTTATGATTTTGAAGACATACAAAGCATTACTCATCTTTTCTTCTTTTCCCTACGTTTTTTTGATGATATCACTTGCAACGTCATAGATAACTCATTCAGAACAGGCCTTGGGAGCCTCTTGATTGACTTCTTATTGCATGGCCACAAAACAATACAGTGTTTTCTCACTATTGAGATAGTTAATGTTCTAAGAAATTTCCATGCACCCTGAATCATTGTTCTTAGGGGAAGATGCAGTTAGATGATTCTTGGGAGCTTCCCATCATAATATTTTCATAAACTGAAGAACATGTAACCTGATTTCATGTGTTCTGGCTTAAATAGTGTCTTCTTTAATGTATATTATTGATTCCTTAATATTAAACCTCATGGCCAAGAAAATATAATTCATGTCTAAACAAAGACTATCCAATGTACACATATTCTCCATGAGGCTATCACAGTTATGTTGAGCTTAGGAACACAAGACAACATTTCCAGGACTATGTTGGGGGGAGTACTTTAAACAATAGAATCATCAGAAAGGTACAAAAATGCAAAAGTATGAACACACTCATCTCCAGTTTGGAGCTAAAATAAAAAAAACAGAGACTCAGAGATCCATAGACAAGCACTGCTCTGAGCTTCAAGAGTCTTGCAGAAGAAAAGGAGGAAGGATTGTACCAGCCAGGGTGGTCATGATGGGGGAACCCACAGCGACAGCTGACCCAAGCTCACAGAAGCTCATGGACAGTGAACAAACAGTCAGGGAGCCTGCATAAGACTGACCTAGCCCTCTGCATGTGTGTGGCTGTCATGTAGCTTGGTCTCTTAACAAAGCTTCTAACAGTAAGAGCAGGACCCCTCCCTGGTGCTTAGCTGGCTTTTGGCAACCTGTTCCCATTCTGGATTACCTGGCCCTGACTGAACATAAAGAGAAGAGCTGGATCCTGCCTCAACTTGATGTGTCATGCTTTGTGCAAGCCCATGGGAGGCCTGTTGCTTTCTGAATGGAGATGGAGGAGGGGTGGGTTGGGATGGGGTAGATGGGAAGGGGGAGTGTGTAGAAAGAGAGCAGGGAGGGGAAAATGGTTGGTATGTGAAATAAATAAAAAATGTCATTAAAAAAAATAGAACAGAGCCTCTGCCTACTTAGCTTCTCTAAGCATCTACAATGACTCTGGAGCCAACATTAACTCAGTCAGGGGCTACAAATACAGTTTAGCGAGTAGACAGATTTGCACAGACTATCAAGATTTACTTGTCTATCATTAAAAGGGAAGCATTAAAAAGACCCCTTCTGACTTCATTGTTCCAAGTCTCACAGTTTTAGCCAAATATTATCCAGTCTCCCAGGTACTTAGGAGGAGGCAATGAAATAAAAATTCAGCCTGCAAGTTCACTGATGGCCAATATCTTAGTTTTATGCACAAGCTGATAGAATAGTTTGTATTGGATATTATAGAACTTCTCATTGAAAGTGGGAGGGAAACCTTGGCACTTGTGTTTGTTGGGTTGTAGCTTGGTACATCTTTGCACCAAATGACCACTGAGCACACATGTGACTGAGACTGCCAGCCATTGGCTTGTTTAAGGTAATTCAGGGCCTTGTACTTTCTGAAACTCTATTCCATGCTTTGGATCTCCTTCAGGGGAGGCTCTTCTGGTGTGTTATCTCACTCCTAGTATCTAGCACAGTCTGTGGCAGATAAACGGTCAATGAAGTTTGGGCATAGAGAGAAGCCATGAGTAAAATTGAGGTCCTTTTAAGATTTCTATCACTAGACAATAATCAGACACACAGCAGTATAAATCTCAGTGAAATGCCAGAAGAACTACAAGGTGGTCATGATCATTAAGGAAGTTGCATCTTGGGATATATGAGCCTGGACACGTGCTTGGTTAGGTAACCTTAATACAGGCACAAGACATGTAATCTCTCTGTGTCTCAGCTGTGTTCATCTGTAATCTGGAGGTGAGAGCAGGTGTCACTAGGTGGTTGTATGTGAGAACTAGATATGGTTGTGATTAATACATAGGCAGGGAGCCACTGATTACAAAGGAACCCGTTGTGTTAGGGCTGCTTTGATAACTCAGAGTGGAAACAGACAGGGGGAGGCATTTGAGAAAGCATGTAGGGGGAGAAAGGCCCCAGTGTGGTTGTGAGAGACAGCTAAGGTTTCCTGGAGTCGGACGCTATGTAGTAGATTAAAAGATCAAGGATAGAGGTGTGTCTGGCGTATCTGACAGACACAGGAGTAGGCACCTGCCTGTCATGTTCATGAAAGATATTTAGGGAAATGTACCTGGCCAAGTTTTGAGGCATTGTCAGAGGTTTAAAGTTCATTTGTGGCTGCACTTGGGATAACAGCCTGTTTCCTAAGGCGTGAAATTCAGCCTTAAGAAGTCAATTGAGATGGCTGAATTAGTGGTACAAAGAACTAAAAGATTTGTCTAATGTGGCCATACTGGGAAGCAGGACAAAGAGACCAATGGCACCTCCAATTTATCTTCAGGGTCTGAAAGTAAGGTTAAAGTCTATATATGGAGGGAGGGCATGTATAGACAGGGAGGGTATGGACAGCTCAGGAAGCAGTCCCCAGCAGAAGAGGGACTCGCCCACCATTGACCCACCACTGTCTGTATAAGGCTGTAACTCTTTCCCTAAGAAAAGAATTCTCACTCTGGAAGGTCCAGCTTTTCTTCTCTTAGCATGAGACTCCTCCCCAGGCATCTGGAGATGCTTTCAGTGTCCTATGTTTTAACAGCCTGAAGTTGGCATGACTCTTCTGCTAAGCTGGTTACACATTTACTAGGTGGGGGGAGGCATGCCTGCTTCAGAGCCTTGCTAGGTACCACGAGGGAAGCTTACAAGTTGCCCCCTCTGGGGGAAAAGTACAGCATGAGTTTTAGCTCTTCAAAATGCAAAGAGGAGTTTTGCTAAAAGAATGCCCTTGGTTTTGAAGTTGCTGTCTGGGTGAGGAGTGACCTGGCCATTTCAAAGGGAATATTCAGCTATCAGGGATTTCTGCTCCTTTCTGCTTTCTCCCCACCTTTCCTTCCCCAAAACACTTTATTGCAGGTTTAGGAGGAGGTTCAGAAATAGGCTCACGATGCAAGGCATATATCCAAGGCCAGGAAGACACTATTCTTCCAGCAGATGCTCTGAATCTCAAGGATGCTGCAGAGATAGTGCCTCACCTGCTGAGCTGGTAAACTTAGCCTCTGGTTCCAAGGATTCACACCTACATAGTCAAAGCATTGGTATGCATGCATCAGCCCTCCTGATAAAATTCTTCTGCATCTCTGTAGCTCGCAGTACATTAGGGGGGGCCGTCTTTGAAGTGGGCCAATTCATCAATGTTTCTGGAATGTTCTTTGCTATTCCTTTGTGTACTTTATGTATGGATCCTTTCTCATTGTGGCTCACACAGCTGCCCATCAGGTTTCTGATGGTGTCATCTGTCACTGCAGAAGGCTGGTGTTTTATATGGGCCTTTTAAAATTGTTATTTATTTATTTTTCTTTTCTTGTTTTTTTTTCTTTCAGGTCAGTGAGAAGGGGTATAAGCCAAGGAGTGAACACCTCATGTTGTCACTTTTATCCATCTCTCCCCTGGACCATGGCATGTTAAACCTTAAAAGGAGGTGAAACGATCCTGCTTAGTTTATTTCTCTGATTCTGTGTAGGATAAGCTAGAGGGAACATCTTCTATACTCAGCACTGGATTCTACACACAGAGCAGGAGTCACAAACTGAGCCCTCAACTCCCAGGGGAGTGGTGGGGATTTTGTAAACCACCTAAACATTCACAGCAGGGGACACTGAATGCTTTAATAGGCATGGACCAGAGGAGGCAGGCAGTTCCATTCACATTTCATTGATGTATTTATTAATTGTCTGTTTGTTTTTTGGTACGACAGTGTTACCAAAACATCTTTTAATCCATCCTTTTCATGTGGCTGTGGATGCCTCTATTTTTCACATTGTAATACTCACAAGCTGGAAGGCATCTGTTTTCTTCCCTTCTAATGCTTTAGCATCAAAGCCATGAATGAAAACTGGGCCACTTTAGAATTTGTTACTAATAACAATCTCACGAATTGGGATGGAATTCTATCACTTCCCACCTGAACTCACTTTTTTTTTCCGTGAGTGTTTTATACAAGTTATTGGAGCAGTGTTCCCTCTGTGAGGAGGAAGGAAAAGGAGAGATACCTGCCCTTAGCAGAGTGCTCTGCCTGGCTGATCAGGCTGATTGGGCAAAACTTTCTCTTGAGTGATTTTCTTTCTTCTTCCTTCCTTCCTTCCTTCCTTCCTTCCTTCCTTCCTTCCTTCCTTCCTTTCTTTTTTCTTTTTCTTTTTTTTTTGTTTTTGAAGTGGCTTAATTTATTGAACTTGTTTCATACTTATTTGAAAAGATAATGAAAGTATACTTTATATATAAATTTTTCTTTGCTCTAAAACTACTTCAGTATATTTTTTTCTTATTTTACATATCAATCCCAGTTCCCTTTCCCCCTCCCTTCCTCCCTACTCCCCTCCTTTCTTCCCTTCATCCTTCCCTCCCTTCCAGATCCCCTCCTATCCCTTTCCCCCCCCTTCTACTCCACAGGGAGGGTGATGCCTTCCAGGAGGGACCAATAAAATCTGTCAAGTCATTTGGAGTAGGGACTAGGCCCTCCCTCCTGCCTCTAGGCTAAGGGAATATCCCTCCATGGGGAACGTGCTACCAAAGTCCTTTTGTGCACCAGGGATACATCCTGGTTCCACTGTCAGAGGTCCCTTAGACTGCTCAGGCCTTCTAACTGAGACCCATGTTCAGGGTCTGAGTTGGTCCTATGTTGGTTTCCCAGCTATCAGTCTGGGGGTGCATTAGCTCTTCCTTGTTCAGATCAGCTGACTCTTTGGGTTTCTGTAGCCTGGTCTTGACCCCTTTTCTTATCACTCCTCCTTCTCTGCAACTGACTTCCAGTTTGGCTCAGTGTTTAGCTGTGGGTGTCTGCACAGCTCTATGAGGGCTCTATGATGGTAGATAAGTTAGCCATCAATTTCATTATCAGGGAAGGGCATTTAAGCTAGCCTTACCACTGTTGCTCAGATTGTTAGTTGGGGTCATCCTTGTAGGACTCTTGAGTGATTTTCAACAGGCAAGGTGGTGGTATAATGTTCAACCCAGGGACCAGAGCAAGCTAGAGTGGGACGTCTCCTTTGACTCTTGTCATCTGTATTTGGCCTATTTTTCCAACTTTTGTACAATACCATGCTTTTATCTATAAACTAGAACAACGAACTCTCCCTTGTATGTGTCCTCTAAGGACTTAACACACAAACAGAGTTTAATACAGACCAGATTCAGACAAAGTTCGCCTGATAGCCATAGGAAAATGGGCCATCTGATGCTGGATGAAGTGCCTGGCTCTGGAGGTGTGGTGGCTTCTTTTGTCACCACAACACAGAGAAGGCTTTCATGTCCGTTGTCAGGACAGAGGGAGGAGCTTAGGGTTTGGAGTCTTGTTCTGCTTTCCTTTCTGTTGCTGTGATAAACAGCATGACCAATGGCAATGTAGGTACAGAAGGGTTAACTCCAGTGTACCCTTCCAGGTCATGGTCCATCAGTACTAGAAGTCAAGTTCAGAAACTCAGCAGGAGCTGGAGCAAAAATGATGCAGGAATGCTGCTTGCTGATTACTGTCTCACTCAGATAGCTTTCTTAGTCACCCCAGACAGCTAGGGTGTGCCTCCCACAGAAGGCTGGTCCTTCCACACCACTCATCAGTCCAGACAATCTTTTACAGCCACGGTCACAGGCCAATCTTATCAAGGCAATCCTTCAATTGAGGTTCCCTCCTCTCAGGTCACTCTAGGCTGTATTAAGTTGGCAATAGAAATTCACAAGGACAGAATATCATATTGCTCTCTCTCTCTCTCTCTCTCTCTCTCTCTCTCTCTCTCTCTCTCTCTCTCCATTGAAAATAGATTCTTTGCCAGGGGGTAGTGGTGCACACCTTTAATGCCAGCACTTTGGAGGCAGAGTCAGGTGGCTCTCTGTGAATTTGAGGCCAGTCTGATCTAGAGAATGAGTTCCAGGACAGTTAGAGCTATACAGAGAAACCTGATCTCAAATAAAATAAAATAAAAACAAACAAACACAAAAAGAAAATAAATTGTTCTCTCATACATACCAGCCACAGTTTCCCTTCCCTCCACACCTCCTAGCTCCCTTTTCCTCCATCTCCCCTCTTTTTCTCCATTTCCTGTTCAGAAAAGAGCAGGCCTCTAAGAGACCATAATGCAACAGAGCAAAACAAGATACAATAAGAAGGTGAAAGCACTCATATCAAGGATAGACACTGCAACCCAATAAGAAGAAGAAGGAGAAGGAGAAGGAGAAGGAGAAGGAGAAGGAGAAGGAGAAGGAGAAGGAGAAGAAGAAGAAGAAGAAGAAGGAGAAGAAGAAGAAGAAGAAGAGAGTCTTAGAGCAGGCAGAGGAGCCAGAGATAACACCCACTCCTATTGCTAGGAGTCTCACAAAAATAGCTAGCAGCTATAACATATATGCAGAGAAGCTGGTCCATACCAATGTAGGCTCTGGGATTGCTGCTTTAGTCTCTGAGCCCTAGTAAAAGCCGGTGACAATGAGATAGCACTTTGGGGTTCAGCTTACAACTATTCTCACAGAAAAATGTTTGTCAGGTCAGCACTCTTGAAATTTATTTTTACCAGATAGAGAAGCAGTGGTTGGCCTAATGAGTGTGTTGGCTAGTCTTATGTCAATTTGACACAGCTAGAGTTACCTAAAAGGAGGGAACCTCAATTGAGAAAATGCCTCCATAAGATCTGGCTAGCAGGCATTTTCTTAATTAGTGATTTATGGGGGATGGCCCCGCCCAGTGTGGGTGGTGCCATCCCTGAGCTGAAGAAAATAAGGTCGAGCAAGCCAGTAAGCAGCACCCTCCAGGTTTCTGTCCTTCATGAGTTCCTGTTCTCAGTGCTTTTGATGATGAACTGTTATACAGACTGTGAGAAAAATAAATCCTTTCCTCTCCAAGTTGCTTTTTGGTCATAGTGTTTCAACACAGCAATAGAAATCCTAACTATGACACTGGGTTCTGCAAGGATGAATTGAGATGGAGATCTTGGGTGCTGGGTACCAGGCTAGGAGCACGTCACGTGCTCAGTGAAAGTGACTGTGGTCAGTATCCCCACAGCCATTCATCACTTCTAAGATTCTACTTTTTCTTGGCTGTCACAGCGAACATCAGCAATCTCTTCCAGGCCTATATAAACAAGTAGTCAATGTTGGACCAGTTGTCAGGGGGTGATGATAAAAGATGTGGCTCAAATTTCAAGTTGAGACATCCCAAAGTTATCTAGTCAGTACCTCCTGCTTTTCTCTTTCTGGGCCCAGACAGGCCTTCCCTCTTGAGGAGAAACATTTTGTACAAAACCCTACAACATCACATTCTGCAGTCCTGTGGCATTTTCACCCGGTGCCAGGTGCTACCTGGCAGGTGGCTTTGATTGACAAGATTACTAATCCACTGTAATCATATTTTCATAATTAGTCCCTGCGAGGCCATGCTGACTGCTTTTGCCCAAGTAAACTCCTGCCTGCCTCAAACTGTTTCCACCAACTGTCTCCTCCCCAGGGGGGACCTATCAGTCTAGCACCCACGGCTGCTCAGAATTGCTTATGAATTTTTCCCGGTGTCCCCCTCCTCCTGCTTTTGGTTCTTGACTGCTAGGAATCCTTGCTTGATTAAAAGTTAAAATTATTGACTAAAGATCAGACTAAATAGCAAGAGTGGCTTTGTATTTTCCATTGTCTTGGTCATGCACTACCTGCCCTTTTCTGTACTTCCTTCTTTCATATGCTTTCCTTCCCCCAAATCCCTGTGGCCAGGGTGAGAGAAAACTTCAAAGGCATTTCTGAATCAAAGAACACACGGTGGCTATTAATAATTTAGCAGGCCAAGTTTTGGCAGGCTCAGGGGCTTTCCCCTGTTTGCCATGCTATATAGACCATAAGAATAGTGTGTGGAAGCTGCACCTGCCTGCCCACACCAACCACTTTGACCACTGGTGTTTTGTGAACCCTTGGCCCTTCTTCTGCACTCAGGCAGAAGTGTCTTGGTGACAATATTCTTACTGTTTGATTGAGCCCTTCATCTTGTTTAATCCTTGCAACAGCCTTAAGAGCCAGAGCCTAACTGCTCTGCTCCTGTAACAGAGGGGACAAGCCAATGCATAGACAAGTTAGATGACTTGTCCAAGGTCTCTAACACAGAAGATAGCAGATGTTGGACTTGAGCCCAGTCATTGGTTCTGATGCTCACATTTACCATGTGCACTTTGCTGAGTGTGATTTAGAGTTGAGAGAGAGGTGTTGGTGGGCACAAAAGGACATGGCCATGATCTTGATGACAGTTACCAGCTATCTTCATGGAGGAAGAGGTGACAGAGATAGGGGACATGGGATGTTTCTATACCTTTTGATAGACAGAGACATTTTCTTTGAGCCCTGACCAGGCTTATGAGTGGAAACTGCTGGAGATCAGGATCGAAGAAGCAGAAGGAAAATGTTTATAATGTAGACAATGCCACAAAAAGGTTTTTTGGTACTGTACTTATTTTGGAAATTAATCATACAAAATAACAGGTTTCATTATACTATATATATATATTTAATTATATTCATTTACCCTATTACCCTCTCTTGCTCTCCCCTTCTGCTGGTCTCCTTTCTCTTCTCAAAGGGTTTCTCTTTGACTTTACTGTCTTTTAAAAGTCTAGATTTTGCATATGAGACAAAGATGCAGTATTCATCTGATTCTGGCTTGCTTTGTTTAACATGATGACCTCCAGTTCCCATTAATTTCCCCCAAAATATAGCTTTTTTCCCCTTGATGTCTGATAGAGACTCCATTGCTTTCTTCATCTCCTGGTGGGCTGGCATGATTTTGTGGCTTGACTGTTGTAGACCACTTGACTGTTGCAATTAGTATGTGTTACAGGTATCTCTATTGTATGCTGTATTTGATTTTCCTGGGCTATTCAGGAGTGATGTTACTGACATTCTATTAAGACCCAGGCTTAGACATTTTTATTGTTTATTTTCTACAAAGTTTCCATCTTATCTCTTATAAATTTTAAAATGAAACTATACTGCTATGAGATTGTGACTCTTAGAAATATCAGAAACTACACCCACGAAAGTCTCACCAACATGCCAGGCAGTGGTGATGCACACCTTTAATCTCAGCACTCGGGAGGCAGAGGCAGGCAGATCTCTGTGAGTTCAAGGGCAGCCTGGTCTATAGAGTTCCAGAATAGGTTCCAAAGGGACAGACAAACTTGTTCTTGAAACCAAAACCACAGCAACTAACAAAAATAATCTCACCAACATGACTGGCTGAATGTGATCTGAGCAAGGACTACACCAATAGACATGCCAAACTGGACAGGGAAAAACCCACAAGGTCTTACTTTACCCAAAGAATTACAGGCAACTGAGTAAAACTGGGTGAGGAAGATGAGGTTATCCTCAGGGAAGAGCACACCAAGAGATTTTCCCAGTGCCAAATAGGCAGTTTTGAAAACATACACACAAGTAACATTATATGGACTCAACAGGTTATGTTTGTGAGTTTATATATATATATATAAACTCACATATATATATATGTATACAAAAATAATAATAAATAGCCCATGAATTTAAAGAAGAATAGGAAGGGGGGGTCAATGGGAGGATTTGGAAGGAGGAAAGAGAAGGGAGAAATCTAATTAAATTGTAATCTCAAAAATAAACAGAAAAGCAAAACTATCTAGTAACTACCTATATGCACTAACCAGCTCTATTTATATTAGTCAAAACACTTAAGCTGTATTAAATTACTCCATCATCCCAAAGGATGATAGAGTTATATTCTCCTGACAAAATTTGGTTGTTTGAATAAAAGTTTGGAGTGGATATAATGTGAAAGACCTTGGAATGAATATATATTCAGTGATGCCTTTCACTGGTGGAAATTAGAAGGGGAGATAGTCAACAAGAAACAGTATCAACTGACTGGGTTATGTATGAAAACCCCGTGTCAACTTTATAGTGCCTTGGTTTGCTTTATCACTGAAAATTGTTAGAAAAATATGATTTTCAGAAAATTCTCTATTGACTTCCCAAAATGCCCCCCTTCTCTGTAGAGGAACTCCCACCAGCTGCTACAGGTTCACCTGCATGCAGGTAGGTAGAATTGCTGGTATGTTGTGAAAGAACCTGTGTCGAACTATGCTAGATCCTCCTAAGAGCATTCTGCTACACATGTTCAGAGACACCATCACCTGGATAGAGGAGATCCTTTTGAATGAATTTCCTTGAGTGGAAGGTATGAGCTTTGGACCCCATTGCATTTAAAGTAAATGACAGTTGTGATGAGCTCATCTGGGCAATCGGCACTCACCTCTCTGCTCTACACTGCTTTGTCCCCATAACTTTATCTTTATTGCAGAGGAGTGCAATGCCTGTTTATAGTCTTGTTTCCTCCTAGATTCCACAACAGTAGGACACAGCAGTTGGTAATATGGGATGAAATCCCTTTGTGTTTTGGCTGGAGGACACAGGCTGAATGGAAAAATGGTTTTTTTTTTGAAGTTGTTATTGCCTAAAAGCATGGAGCTGTATTGTTGTTTGGGATAGATAGTTCAGCTTAGGAAACCCCTGTGTATTCAGGGCTATGGAGTAGGCACTATCATCTCTGTTTTGTACACATAGCAGGGGACATTTAGAATAACTGTTTGGTTCCTCTTAGATGACATAAGTGGGAACTTGGGTCAGAACTCAGCTGATTTGGCTTCATAGCTTGTCCCTCTCATCTTTGTAGCTCCTGGAGCTCTGCTTCTGTTCTCCACTAGGCTGTATCTTCTGATCTTGAAAGCCTATAGCCCATGTAAAGAGTATACCTGGAATGTGTACAGGACCATGAAGCCCGTGGTTCAGGACCTAACTGCAGTCCCAACTCTGCTTTATGATTCTCATTCTCAGTTTATTATTTTCCTGATTTTTCCATCAAGTTAGATTTTCATCACTTTCATTTTAATAACCCATTTCCCTTTGAGGTAAGAAAATAAAAATATTTAAGAAAATGAAATTAAATACTAAATTGTAAGTACATTTTCTGTTAATTTTATTTTCTGTAAATGCCAGCTCCACTTAAAAAAATTTTTTTTAAAGAAAGGAAAAAAAATCTTCAATTTACTTGAAGTGAAAACCTCAAATTTGAGAGTTAAAGGCATTCTGGGGTGTGATTTGCTCAAAACTTCTGCCGGTTATCCAGGGGTACTGCATAGGGGCCCGACTCTTCTCTATACCACAGAAAATAAAATAAGACTTTTTTTCATTTTTTCTGCATTGGAAAAAAATCCCTTGCTGTCCTGCTTTCTGGAGGGCTGAATATTTTACCTTCATTGACATTCTGAATTCCTTGTGGAAACTCAAAAACAGTGACTGAAAGACTATTTTTGAGTCTTTAAGTCATCCAGAAGAAACCAAGGTGCAGGACTGGTAAGAAGGGCTGGAGATGTGTTTCATGGCATCTCTTCATGATTGTGAATTGTTGGGGGTGTAGAAATCCCAGAGAGCAGGAGCTGCCCTCCCCTCCTGTTCTAGGATGTCCCCTCCTTGGAGAATAATTTAGAACTTGCTTCCTTCCATTGTTAAGCATTTCTTTATTAGGCCATCTGAAATATTCCTGCTAATGCTCACTTATAAGGCAAGCATCCATGTTTATTGGGCTCCAGGAGGAAGCAGATGCTTCCTAGGAGGCAGCTGAGAGTTGAGCATACAGGAAAGGAACCCAAATACCAAGCAGCCAACCATCTCCCCTCTTTAAACCTTTCCATCTCCTCTCCCTCTGGTTTGATTCCATTGTCCTAGCACTTTTTTTTAAAGTCTTGGGGACATTTATTTTTATCTGTTAACATTTTCTGAATGGCCACCATGTCCCCAGCACTGTGTGAGCTCCTGGGGGCACTCAGGAGACACCAGAAAGCTGTTCTGATCGAGTAAATTCTTCATTTAGGGCATAGATGTTGTTACTGTTTTGAGCACAGTTGGTTGACAGGGATCAGTAAACACCAAAATAGCTATCCAGAGTCATTTGCATAGGGAATGTACTTGTTATATATGTATTATCTGGGTGAACAGAGAGGAATATGGTGACCCACTTAAAGCTGTTCTCTATACTTGTGCTTTAAAAGACTCAGCTTCAAATATATTGTTCTGTGTGTTTAGTCTTAGGCAGAATAAAAGTGTCATAAAATTAACAGTTAACTAAGAGGCAGGTGTAATTTCGGCCTGTGCACAGGTCATGTGAGTTGCTTTATCTTTCCACGCAGTTATGTTTATCTGTATGCAATTTACCAAGTGCATTTTGTTTTTCATTATTTTTTTATTTCATACTCCTGGTCTCCTCCACTCCCATCTCCATGTTCCTGGAAAAAGGCAGGTCTTTTAAGTATGTCCTCTTCTTTTGAATACACTTTGTTGAGTAAAGATAATCCTCCATGTGAAAGACCCGAACCTGAGCAAATGCATTTAGCATAGACCAGTGAAAGATGTTTCTTTTGGTTCAGACAGGGAGAAATTAAAAAATAGCATTAGAAAACAGCTGTCCCAGTAGGCCCAAATCAGAAGAGCATTTGTGCATGTTGAATTGCAAATGGAGGGTTGTAAAAGTCTATTCCTCCCAAGAGTATTGTTTAAACTGTTAAAAATAATATCTGTATAAGCCTGAATCAGCCTGGAATCCAGATTTAAGGCACGCTGCTAGGCTGCTATCAGCGGTGTGCTGCAGAGTTGAATCTACAGAGGAGACAGAAGGGAAACTAACATTGGGTGCAGAAACGCTTAAGGGTTAAACCACATAGTTCTGAGAGTTTGAGAGGAAGGTATTGCTAGAACCTAGAAAAGTAGAGACAGTCTAGTAGGATCTATTTTCTTTGATAGATCCTTCAAGAAAGACTGTAGAAAATATTCTTACCTCACTTTGATTTCGTAGTGCCTTTTTTTTTTTTTTTGACTTGACTTGACTTGATTTGACTCAACTGGAAACTAGAGAGCAAGAGATTTGATTAGCTTAGCTGATGAAGTCAACTTTCTAGAGTACAGAACAAACTGGAGAAGGTGGATAGCATCTACTAAGGGAAACATGGAGAAACCAGTAGTTTAATCTGGAAGCAAACTAATAGATTACAAACCCAACTAGATCATAAGAGTAAACATGTGTTGTGTGTATTGATATTGCATCATCATTTACTGATCATGTGACTTTGGGAAACCAGTGCCATCCTCTGAGCCTGAATTTATCAGACAGAACAGGGGAAGAGATTATTTTTGGCTTGTTTGAGCAAATGATTTAGGAAGCTTTGTAATTTAGATGAGATCCTGCTACATAGGCAGGGATGACTTTGAACCTCTGGTCCTTCTGCCTCAACCTTCCAATTACTAGGTTACAGGTGTGAAGCACTGTGTCTAGTTAGGAAGTAATACTTACAGAAGAAGGTTTTTTGATGGACAGGGTCACTGTAAATGATTTGTCAGTAGCACAGCTGTCATTCAGCTAAATTCACTTGTGTTGTGTGGGTGTGTTTTCAGTCATGGTGATGCCTTCAGATTCTACACTTGGCTTTAGAACAAAGCAGATATATCAAGCCTACTCTGACCTTAAATGAGTACATGTTTCACAAGCTTGTCTTCTTGTTCTGGAGAAATGAAAAGAAATAAGAAGGATAAACAGAGAAGGATCTGCCTGGGCCGTAGTGGTACATGCCTTTAATCCTAGAACTGAGAGGCAGAGGCAGGCGATTCTTTGAGTTTGAGGACAGCCTGGACTACATATCAAGTTTCAAGATGACCTTTATAGAGAAACCTCATGTCAAAAACCAAACAAAACCAAACCAGAGGAGAATTTGGGGATTGACTCCATCATGCCTCTTTGTTTTTCTCTAAGTATTATCTGGGTGACAACAGCTTTTGGATTGGAATCAACATACACCCCTTGACTCCATGAGGAAAGAAGAGAAAGTAAGCCATGTTTGCTAACATTTCAGCCAATGTTTGGTTTAGTCTATAGGAATTAAAATCTACCCTTATGACCCTAGTACCTTGGTCCAGGAGACACACATTACAATAACTATATAGTCTGTGATGCTTCTCTGATGACAGCTCCGGAGGCCCTGACAGTTATGTTGTCATAAAGTGCCCCAATAGACAAGGATGACAGACCCCTGACCTCATGGCCATGTACTTGTGAAGTGAATTCTCTGTTGCTTATTTATACTTATAAGATAAGTGAGTTGAGGGATCTGGGGATGCCAGCATCTTTTGTCCCATTCATGAGGGAGTAAAGGAGCCAGTTTAGTGATAGAGCATCGATCAGATGCACAGGAGACAAAGAATGAGACACCCAGTCCTGTATATGTAGTTTATGCAAAGGAAAACTGAGACCAATGCCTTGTTCCGCACCTTGAAGGGTTTCACTGTTCCACTTACTATTACTAAACACAGTGAAAACATTTCTTTCCTCAACTTGGCCTGAGAGCTCTTCATTAGAATTACTCAGAGAACCCTAGGGAAGCACAGGCCTGCATTACAGGTTCATGGGGACAGGGAAATCCACAAAGGGCTCTATTTCTTTTTGAAGCACTCCCCCATCTCTTAGCTCCTCCAGAGAAAATCTTTACCCCACAAATGGAAGGTTATGACTGGTGTTTCCAGAGGGTATCTTCAAGGTGGAAAGCAGCTGAGATTCCTTGCTGGAAATAAAGCAAACCTCCTGCCTCACCATGCTTCCAACTTCACAATTACATGAAATTGCCAATAAAGAGCCTTCCTGCCATAAAACAGTGTGAACTTATCTCCCCTCTGAGCACATTTACAATCAAGCACTTTGAGTATCAGCTCAGCTTTCTGTACATTACTTCAGCCTGTTTTTTAAACACCCACACTTCATGACTTTGCCCATCTAAACCAGCAACAGAAATTGTCTATTAAACAAGCCAGTTACACACTTTTCTCAACTGAAAGCATACATGGCCCCATGTAGTTTGTGCTTGCTCAGATATAAATCCTTTATCCCATGTGTCCTTAGAATTCCCGAGGGTCACAATGAAGCATCACTCTAATTATTCAATAAAAATCCAGGAATCAGATATTTGGGTTAGAGCCTTAAAGATCAGAAAAGCAGAGAGGCCACCAGTCCTCCCTACTTGCTTGTACCTTCCACCAAATAGAGAACCTTTTTTGCCCTGCTTTACTACTTCCTGTTTTGTCTGTTCTCAGTCTTCCTAAGTCTTTTGGTCAGCCAGTGGCTAACTCTTCTCTCTGACTTTAAGCAAGCTTTATTTATCAGAACACAATCAAAATATCACACAACAGGATTGTAGTTTCCTTCTGTTGTGATAGCAAAGTACACTAACTTGTGGGAGAAAAGGATTTATTTGGCTTATACTTGCAGGTCATAGTCCACTTTGGGAGAAGGCAAGACAGAATTCAGATAGGAGCTTGAAGCAGAGACTAAGGAGGGATGATTCTTGCTGATTCACTCTCAGGCTCATGCTTAGCTAGCTTTCTTAGCTAGTCCTGGACCACTTGCCCAAGGAATGGTGGCACCCATAGTGCCACCCATTAGCTATCAAGGCAATCCCCCACAGATATTCCCTCAGGTAAATCTAGTTCAGGCAATTCCTGAGTGGAGGCCTTTCCTCTAAGATATCTATAGGCTATTTCAAGTTGGCAACTAAGGCTGACCAGGAAGATTAGTGTTAATATTTTTTCCCCTGGAGTAAAAACACTTTATTTAGAGACTTAGGAAAAGGCTTGGGGAAAGGTCTGCTGTCCCCAACAGGGTAGATTTTGGAGGTCTACTCATTGCTAAGAGCTATTGCTATTATCCTCTTACATTTTCATACTTTCTAGCTACAAAACTTTTCAGGTGACCTTTGCAATGTTGTCTTGAGGTGGGCTTGACTAAGATCTTTCACTGTTTTACATCTAGCCATCTTGATATTGGTGCCTTCTGTTAGTACAGGCTACACACAACCAATAAACACTGTATTAACCTTTCCTTTTAACCTCTGTAAGCACAGGTAAAGGGGGAATAATTTCTGACATCTATAAATTAGTTGTTAAGCAATTTATCTCAGGTCACATGGCATATTAATGTCAAGATTAGAGCCTAAAGCCAGAACTAAGACATTTCTCTTCCAACCACTTTTCAGCAGGAGATGCTTACTTTTATTTAACTTGTCATGAACAAATCTTGGCTAAGCAAAAATTTCCAGAAAATAACAATGATCTACTAAGTAATGGTATGTCATTCATCTGTGATGTCTTGGACAAATTTTTAGCTGCCTTTTATTGTTTTTTATTGTGTAAGATATTTTCTCCTATTTAAATAATTCTTATAAGAAATCTCCAAAGTAGTGTCATTGCTAGGAGGGACTGGCCCTAAGAGAGATTGTCTTGCTCACAACTGCTAAGTAATGAGGAATGCTGAATTTGTACCCAGATCCTAGATGTCAAAGTGTCAGATGTTCCACGATACAAAAGAAAAGAACCAGAAAAGGTATACTAGCATGACTGGGTCTCATTAGGTCAGAATCTCTACCATACAAAAGAAAAGAAATCCAGAAGTGGTCCCCTGGCTTGACTGGATCTTACTAGGTCAGATGTTCTATCTTAAAAAAGAAAAGAAAGCCAGAAGTGGCCCATAGGCTCAACTGAGTGTTATTAGATCAATCTAGCTTTTCTTTAGTTCTCTTTGTACTCACTACATGGCTTCCTGGTTCTTACTTGTTAAGAGTAGAGTCTTCACCTGGGTAAAACTGGAGGTGGCATTGTAGACCTTCTTTGAAGATTTGACTTTTGTATCTATGGAAGAGGATGACATAAGTGTGGGGCTCTGTCCCCTTCATTCATGACAAAAGGACCCAAGAATGTGTTTGGAGAGATGGAAAGGGGAAATTGGGAGATATGGCTAATGAAGTAAAAATAGTGTCACAAACTATCAAAGACAAAGGTGGCAATGGCATTATCACAGAATTTGCAGGTTGTTGACTCACAGAGAGTCAGGAGGGATCAAGGAGTAAGGCTCAGGGTGTGAGCGGTCAGGCCAAGCAGGCAATTGCCTTCTTGGTCTCCTTGGACACTGGAAATAATCTCATCATTATCCAAACACAACACTAACATGAAGAGGTGAAATAATTTATCCTTAAATAACAGCATGACCTATTCAGAATTGTAATTTTAATGTAAGACTAACCTTTGAAAATAGATCAAGTGATATAAATTATTAAGGAGGAGACATTCATCAGATAGATGGTGTCTATTAGTAATTTTATGCATGAAGAGTTAGCTCCTGAAATACAGTTGCAGCTGCCTCTGCACAGAAGAAAAAAAAGAAGAATCCAGTTACCCTTTTGTGACATGTTCAGCTGATTTTAATCATTATTTCTCCTGTCAAACAAAATGAAAAGCTTGAAATATGATCTTTCCTGTGGATGTATACTTGCTTCCTCCCACCTCCCTCTAAGTGGCTGTACTTGGAGCTTTCTTGGTGTTTGAGAAAGTGGAGAGACAGAGATAGAGATAGATAGATAAATAGAGAGAGAGAGAGAGCTTCCTTTTTCTTATGGGAGAAAATACCCATAAATTAGTTGGTCAAAGTACACAATACTTACCAAGACTTGTCCCCCAAGTTCAGTGATCCCTTGGGGAAGAGGGAGGCAAAGGAGTGTAAGAATTTTTATCTTTAAAAAGTTTAATACTAAAACATGACAAAGATGAATGAATACAACCATGTCCCATTTATAGTGAAACAAGTTTTGGCAAGTTCCTGGGCTCCTCCCAGCCTCAGTTACTTTGTATGTAAAGTGGAGATAATTTTTTCTTAGGCCAAGGTGTTGTAGATGAGTTGTGTCTAGAAATGGCAATAAACAGTGCTTGGAACATACTTACCTATGGGGTTATATAAAATAGTTAATTGCTGTCTTGGTTGTTTTCCCGCAGTCTTCATTTGGAGTGATGGTTGCTTCCTTCCTTCCTTCCTTCCTTTCTTTCTTTCTTTCTTTCTTTCTTTCTTTCTTTCTTTCTTTCTTTCTTTCTTCTTCATACCATCAGCATTCAGCATCATTTCTCTTGGTATTTAACCTTCTTCCTCTCAAGAAGCTGTGGGCTAATGATGACTGTGTCACACTGTTAAAGGAAAGGCTTGTGAATTGGATGGAGATGGAGCAAAGGTGTGAGATCGGGAGAGATGCTCCTCTTGCTGTCTGTCATACAGCAAACATGACTCAGGAAGTAGCATGGCACTGTTCATGTACTGAAAGTCAGTGCATGCCTGTCTGGTTCTTTCAAGGTCTCAGGGGTTTAGAGAAGGCTGTTACTTTCTCACAAAAAGTCAGGTGACTAACCCTTATGACAATGACACTGCCCATCACCCTCAAGTGGTTCCTCCAGGTCTAGTCCTTGCAAAGTGTCATGCTTATGATCCCCCTCCCGCCACATCTGCATTCCTCTTTCCTCCTTATCTCAGCCTGTGCCATCCTTATTTAGGAGATCTTTAGATACAGTAATTTCTCTCTAAAGTCTGTTTTTAGGTCATAAGCTTTGTTTCTAGTAGTTCAGAATTTAGATGGTTGAACATTGAAACAGCTCTTCTGCCCTCTCTCCTGTGGCCAGATGCAAAGAGTATCTGAGAGTGTGTGAGCGGTAATTGCAGTAGTGGTGGTGGTGTGTTCAGATGGGATGAAGGATAGGGATGGAAAGCCTTCTGTTTATATTTTGAATACTAGCCTGGTGTCTCCTCTAGCTCTTTAACCCTTCCTTGTGATGATTATGAGGCCACCTGCTTTAACAGAAGCAGGTTGTAGAAAACCAATCCTGTGGAATTAGGACACCACAGGAAAGTGATGTTAGGAGCAGAGTTCTTAGAAAGAAGAAGGGAGAGGAAGCAGCATGCTTTCAGGTTAAGGTCACTAAGGCCACAATAAGAAAAGAGGGAAGGAGGTTTTATGTCCTTGGATCCTCAAGTACAATCAACAGAGACAGGTCTTCCAGAACAAAGGCTTGCTTAGAGGAGACCCAAGCTGAGCAGAAAGGATGAAGTCCTAGTCTGTATTACATTTGGTCATTGTCTGGGTCCTACTTGGGAAAACTCAACTCAAAGCCCAAATACATGTTCAAGGTGCTGGACCTTCTGTACCTGGTATCAGACTCTCAGCCAACTGCATTCCTGGAACAGTGCATGGCTGCCAAACTCTCAGAGCTGTGTGAACACTGCAGAGGGCAAGAACTCTGGGTGGGGGAAGGAAACCCCTATGTACTGAAATTTAGTTTATGATTCTTTCCACTGTATCTTGAAGCCCATGTGACTTTCTGAGATTGCCACCAAATGTACAAGTAAGCATTAAGTAAACATTAAGTGTTGTAATTCAGTCATGGAGGTCTGTTGTTTGTGTAACAGAAAGTTGAAGAATTAATATAGATTACTTAGCTAGGAAGAAGAGTCTCCTTTGGAAATTATGCCACACAGAGGTCAAGGAATCAAGTTAAAAAAAAAAAGAACCAATTGTTTAATCTTCTGGGAATTTAATACTGTTTGGTAAAAATCAAAGATTTCTGGCCAAGCTATTGTTATTCAGTCTGAGCTAGCTGGGATTATGACCAGACTGCAGACATGTGTGACAACATATAACATTTGGCCAAATCAATATGATAGTGAGTTGTTCTTGAGTAATAGTAGCCACAACTTAGTTTGAAACCGAGGCATATGTTTCTTACAGTGAGAAAAGGTGTCATGAAATGGCAAGGCATGGAAGAGAAGAATTACTAGAATCTCAGTGTCACCTGCTCATCAGCTAGCACCCAAGTTTTCATCTTCTTTAAACCAAGAATCCAAGTCTTTATATCATTAATATGTGCTAGGGAATATTCATGTATCTTCATAACTGCATATTTTTATGTGAGTAATAGAACACCCCAAAAAATTGCTGCTCATGGCCTGATCTGTATTGCCAAGATTTTTCAGGAAGTTTTTAATGAGGATTCTTTGTGGGAAAGGCATTATATAATTATATAGCCATTTAGACTTTATTAATAGTGTGTATAAAAGCAGATATGGCCAATCTTTACTTTTCCTTTTAATTCTAAGCAAGGGAGTCATTACAACAGCCTTAGGAAGCAAGCAGTATTTTCCACATTTTACCATTATCTTTTACTTTGTGTGTGTGTGTGTATGTGTGTGTGTATGATGTATGTATGTATGCATGTATGTATATATGTGTATGTGTGGAGGGGTATGTGCACATGTATGGGAACACCTGTGAAGGCTAGAAGAAGGGTTCTGATTCCCTGTGTTTGAGCTTACAGGTGGTTATAAACCACTTGACATGGATGCTGAAAATCAAACTCCTGTCCTCTACAAGAGCCATCAGTACTCTTAACCCTGAGTCATCCCTGTGGCCTCTATTTTCTAAACTCTAGATGAATCAAAGAAGCTTATAGGGTTCAGTAATATTCAAAGTCACAGCAGTGTCAAATCACAAGGGTGGGGCTTGGCTTCCATACTTCTGCCCTCAAAATATATTCTTTCATTCCTTAACACTATATGCTTTCTTTGCTTTTAAAACTGGATCCAACCCAGACTGTACAGTTTCAGCATGTCATTTTGTCATGGGCAGGCTGGGACTCAGTTTAATGGCAATTGGAACTAAAAAATCCTGGCTCCAGGCTCTTTCCCTCCACCAAATTGATGAAACTGAGTAATACCCGGGCTGGAGTGTGCTTCCCATGTTCCTTGAGCCTCCAGGAGGTCTTTCAGTCCTTCCAGCCTGGCGCAGGCTCCTTGATTTCACTCCACCTCAAGACTGTTGCTTCATATTTCTTCATCAGCAAGTTCACAAGCCTCTGGAAAATTGTAAGGAAACTGAACAAAGACTGAAAATTGCCCCGATGAGGTGTACATGTCAAACTGTCCTCCTAGCCAGTATTTTACTTGATTTTTTTTTTTTTTTAATTTCCCAAGCTTTCAAATGGAGCAGCTGTGGCTCACCGTGCCACCAGCCTGGGACTATGTACAATGGGCAAAAGCATATTAAATCCACCTCCTCATTTGTTTTCTGAAGCGACTGAGGTGCTGACCAAAGTTTCATGCACAACCTAAGGATGTGTATAGCTCAGTTAAAGGACCCTTTCCAAGCATTTGCAAAGACCACAGTTCAATTCTCAGCATTGCACAAGACAGAACCAGACACCTATCATTTGATGATACTGGTTCGGAGTATAATTGTATTTGCTGGCCATAGTGCTCTGTGTATATGGTCCTAACACTCAAGAAGCTGAGGCAGGGGAATCATGTGTTAGAAGCCATGCAGAGTTGCATAGGGTCTTTTTCTTAGCCCACCCACCTACCCACCCAACAAACAAACATTCTTCTTGAATGTCAACAAAGAAAGCATTTGGTTAGGACCTCCTCTTTCCTCCCTTCTTGCTCATTTTCACAGCCATGTAGTCTTTCCTTTCCTATCTTGTTATTTTTATCTGTAATTCTGGGGAAAGTGAAGTATCAGCAGTTGAAGGATGACTTGGGGAAAGACATTTTTATTGCTTAAATTATTCTTTTCAGGGAGACAACTGAAGCCAAAAAGGGCTCATTACCAACCTGAAGGAGCATGAGAAAATTTACACCCTTTAAGGTATTTTAAGCTTTCAGAAGTATTTTGAGTGAAAAGACTTATTTCAGGCTCCTGGAGAGTCTTGTTTTGTAAGAGGAGAGCTAGACTTTAGCCAGCTGGTGTGGTGTGTGGGCACGATGGCTCAGCAAGGCATTCTGTCTGGATTGGGATTCTGTCCCTGCCAGCAGGGGAGGTCAAGTCAGTTTCTTATCTAGAAAAATCTGACTCATGGTATTTTTTAAATTAGGATTAATTGACATACCTGCACACTTATGTCAATGGGAATGTTCCCAAGTTAAATATAATTGAAAACTGGACCCATATCAGTATAGACAAATGATGTTTTTTTATTGTCCCTCCAAAGGAAAAAACTCAGGCGTAAAGCTGGACCCTGGGCTCAGATAATGTTATCAGCACTTTGTGTATATAAATAGTTGGCAGTTGTTGTGCAACCCTTATTTCTTTTTAAAATTATTATTAATTAAATTTATTCATTTATTTTACATCCTGACCATAGTTTTCCTTCCCTTTCTTCTTCCATTACTCCCCTCTCCCAACCCTGTCCTCCCTTCCCAAACTGCTCTACCTCTGTTTCTGTTCAAAAGCAGGCAGGCCTCCCATGGGTGCCAACAAAGCATGCCATACCAAGTTGAGGTAGGTCTAAGCTCCTCCCTTTGTATTATGGCTGGGCCAGGCAATACAATTATGAGGACTAGGTTCCTGAAAGCCAGCCAAAGCATTAGGGACAGGCCCTGCTCCCACCACTAGAAGTCCCACAAGTGGATCAAGCTACACAACTGTTGCACATGTAGAGGGCCAAGGTTGGTTCCATGTAGATTCCCTAGCTGTCAAGTCCAGAGTCTGTGAGCTCCTATGAGGCCAGGTTAGTTGTTTTTGTGGGTTCCCTTGTGATGACATTGAGCCTCAGACTCATACTGTCCTTATTAGTCTGATTACAGGAGGCCAGTCCAGCCTATCTATATACTATTGCTTGCCGTCTTAACTAGGTTCATCCTTGTAGATTTATGGGAGTTTCCCTTGTACCAAGTTTCTACCTGACCCCAAAATGCTCCCCCATGAAGATATCTCTTTTATTACTCTTTCCCTCCATCCCCCTCCCCAACCCAATCCGTCATGTTCCCATCTCTGCTGGCCCCTGGTCTACCCAGGAGTTCTCTTCTATTTCCTGTTCCTAGGGGAATCCATGTGTTTCCATGGGTCCTCTTTATTACTCTCTGGGACTGCTACAACTTTTGCTTCTGTTCCACGAGAAAGTCATATCAGTGGCTCTGACTGATCACATGTTTGTCTCTGAATCAATGTTGGAGCCAGACATGATACCCCTGTTGACATAGACCTGGGTCCCATAGTTCTCTCCAGGAGTTGACATTGGATTCAATTTTGAGGGACTATGTAGCCTGAAGATATGTACCTAGTTACCTAGAAAGGAATCAGGGTTGTTAGCACAAAACCTGAAACATGTGCTAAGTATCTTGAATGCTTGGCACAGTGATTGTTTTACCATTAAAATGTTCAGTGAATGGAAACTAGTGCTATCATCATCATCATCATCATCATCATCATCATCATCATCACCACCACCACCACCACCACCACCATCATCATCATCATCAGTTATCAGTTGCTTACATGGAATGGACCTCAAAACCAGTGACTTCGTTATACTTAATAAAGGATTACATTCCACACAGGTAACTGAGAGACCAAAATCCATACCATATTCCAGACAAATATTGATGAGCGCCTGTTTTATCCATATAGGCCTTTGACTTCTTTGTTTCCTCAGTCCCATACATCCTCCTTATTTGCCACTTATTCTTCCTTCCTTCCTTCCTTCTTTCCTTCCTTTCTATCTTTGTTTTTTCTTTCCCTTTATTTTTTGTGGTCAGCATTTTTTTTGAATAATTTTTTTAAAATTAAAATTTGAAACAAACTTGTTTTACATGTCAATCCCAGGTCCCACACCCTCCTGTCCTCCCCTGTTCTCCCCACCAACCCCCATCTCATCCCCTTTCTGCTCCCCAGGGAGCAGACTTCCATGGGAATCTTCAAAGTCTGTTATATCATTTGGAGCAGGGGCTAGGCCATTCACCATGTGTCTAGGCTGAGGGAGTGTCCCTCCATGTGGAATGGGCTCCCAAAGCCCATTTGTATACTAGGGATAAATACTGATCCACTACTAGAGGCCCCATAGACTGTCCAGTCTTCCTAACTAACACTGACATTCAGGGAGTCTGGGTCGGTTCTATGCTGGTTTCCCAGCTGTCAGACTGGAGTCCATGAGTTCCCCCTTGTTCAGGTCAGCAGTTTCTGTGGGTTTCTCCAGCCTGGTCTTGACTCCTTTGTTAATAACTTCTCCCTGTCTGCAACAGGATTTCAGGAGTTCTGCTCAGTGTTTAGTGGGTGTCTGCTTCTGCCTCTATCAGCTACTGGATGAAGGCTCTTGGATGGCATATAAGGTAGTCATCAGTCTCATTGTTGGGGAAGGACAGTTAAGGTAGACTCTCCACTTTTGCTTAGATTATTAGTTGGGGTCATTCTTCTAGATCTCTGGATATTTTCCTAATGCCAGATTTCTCTTTAATTCTATAATGGCTTCCTCTATTATGGTATCTCTTTTCTTGCTCTCTTCTGTTCTTTCCCTGACTCAATCTTCCTGCTCCCTGGTCCACCTCTCCCCCTTACTCCCCTTCTCTTTCTCCTAACTGCCTCTCCCCTACCCCACGCTCCCAATTTGCTCAGGAGATCTTGTTCCTTTCCTTTTCTCCAGGGGACCATGTATGTTTCTCTTAGGGTCCTCCTTCTTCCTAGCTTGTCTGGGGGTGTGGATTGTAGGTTGGTAATCTTTTGTTCTATGCCTAAAAATCCATATATGAGTGAGTACATACAGTGTTTGTTTTTTGTGACTGGGTTACCTCACTCAGGATGGTTTCTTCTATTTCCATCCATTTACCTGTGAATTTCAAGATTCCATTGTTTTTTGTTCTCCCTCCCTGCTGAGTAAATGTATCACATTTTCTCCATCCATTCTTCAGTTGAGGACATTTAGGTTGCTTCCAGGTTCTGGCTGTTACAAATAATGCTGCTATAAGCATAGTTGAACAGATGTCTTTGTTGCATGAATGAGCATTTTTGGGGCATATGCCTAAGAGTGGAATTGTTGGATCTTGAAGTAGACTGATTCCCTTTTTGCCAAGGAACCACCATACTGATTTCCAAAGTGGCTGTATGAGTTTACACTCCCACCAGCAGTGGAGGAGAGTACTCTTTTCTCCACATCATTTCCAGCATAACTGTCTTTGGTGTTTTTTATTTTAGCCATTCTAATAGGAGTAAGATGGTATCTCAGAGTTGTTTTGATTTGCATTTCCTTGTTGGCTAAGGATGCTGAGCACTTTCTTAAGTGTCTTTCAGCCATTTTAGATTCCTCTATTGAGAATTCTCTATTTGGTTCTGTACCCCACTTTTTAATTGGATTGTTAGTGTTTTGGAAAATAGCTTCTTGAATGCTTTGTATATTTTGGAAATCAGCCCTCTGTCAGATGTGGGGTTGGTGAAGATCTTGTCGACTCTGTCTTTTCCTTAAAGAAGCTTTTCAATTTCAGGAGGTCCCAATTATTAATTGTTGATCTCAATGTCTGTTATACTGATGTTTTGTTCAGGAAGGGGTCTCCTGTACCAATTCATTCAAGGGTACCTTCCACTTTCTCTTCTAAGAGGTTTGGTGCCACTGGATTTATGTTGAGGTCTTTGATCTATTTGAACTTAAGTTTTGTGCATGGTGATAGATTTATTTGCAGTCTTCTACACACCAGTTATGCTAGCACCATTTCTTGAAGATGCTTTATTTTTTTCCATTGTATAATTTTAGCTTGTCAAAAATCAGGTGTTCTTAGGTGTGTGTGGTAATGTTAGGGTTTTCAATTTGATTCCACAGGTCTACCTTCTATTTTTATGCCAATACCAAGCTGTTTTCAGGACTACAACTCTATAATAGAGCTTGGAGTCAGGGATAGTAAAGCCTCCTAAAGTTCCTTTATTGTACATGGTTGGTTTTGGCTATCCTAGATCTTTTGTTTTTCCATATAAAATTGAGTAGTGTTCTTTCAAGGTCTGTGCAGAATTGTGCTGGGATTTTGATGGGTATTGCATTGGATCAGTAGGTTTTTTTTTTTTTTTTTTTTTCTATGTTGATCCTACCTATCCAAGAGCATGAGAGATCTTCCCATTTTCTGGTATCTTTAATTTTTTTCTTTAAAGACTCAAAGTTCTTATTATATAGGTCTTTCACTTGTTTGATTAGCGTTACCCCAAGGTATTTTATGTTGTTTGTGACTATTGTAAAGGGTGATGTTTCTCTGACTTCTTTCTCAGTCCCTTTATCATCTGTATATAGTAGGGCTACTGATTTTTTGAGTTAATCTTGTATCCTGCCACTTTGCTGAAGGTGTTTATCAGCTGTAGGAGTTCCCTGGTAGAGTTTTTCACCGCACTTATGTAAACTATCATATCATCTGCAAATAGTGACAGTTTGACTTCTTCCTTTCCAATTTGTATCCCTTTGATCTTCTTTTGTTGTCTTATTGCTCTAGCTAGTACTTCAAGTACAATATTGAAGAGATGTGGAGAGAGTATGCAACCTTATCTTGTTCCTGATTTTAGAGGAATCACATTTATTTTAACTCCATTTAGTTTGATGTTGTTGTTGGTTTGCTGTATATTGCTTGTATTGTAATTATGTATGTTCCTGATCTCTCCAATACCTTTATCATGAAGGGTTGTTGGATTTTTTTCAAAGGCTTTCTCAGTGTTTAGTGAGATGACCAGGTGGTTTTCCTTTTTTGTTTGTTAATATCATGAATTACATTGATGGATTTTTGTATGTTTAACCATCTCCGTATCCCTGGGGTAAAACCTACTTGGTCATGGTGGATGATTTTTCTGATGTGTGCTAGGGTTTGATTTACCAGTATTTTATTGAGTACTTTTGCATCAATGTTCATGAGGGATATTGGTCTGTAGTTCTCTTTCTTAGTTGTGTTTTTGTGTGGCTTGAGTTCCAAGGTTATTGTAGCCTTATAAAAAGAGTTTGGCAATGCCCCTTCTGCTTCTATTGTGAGGAACACTTTGAGGAGTATTTATATTAGCTGATCTTTGAATTTCTGGTAGAATTCTGCTCTGAAACCACTTGACCCTGGGTTTTCATTGGTTGGGAAACTTTTGATGACTTCTTTTATTTCATTAGGGGTTTTAGGTATATTTAAATTGCTTATCTGTCCTTGATTTTTAATTTTGGTAAGTGATATCTATCCAGAAATTTGTTCATTTCTGATAAATTTGAGACTTTTGTGGAGTGCAATATGACCTGAAGATTTCCTGGATGTCCTCAGTGTCTGTTGTTATATCCTCCTTTTTATTTCTAATCTTGTTAATTTGCATGTTCTCTCTCTGTCATTTGGTTAGTTTGGGTAAGGGTTTGTCTATATTGTTGATTTTCTTGAAGAACCAACTCTTTGTTACGTTGATTCTTTGTATTGTGTTTCTACTTTCTACCTTATTGATTTCAGCCCTCAAATTTATTATTTCCTGACATCTACTCCCCCAGCATGAGTTTGCTTCTTTATGTTCTAGAGCTTTAGTTTTGCTGTTAATTCTCTATCACTATTCTCCAGTTTCTTCATGTGGGAAGTTAGTGCTATGAACTTTCTTCATAGCACTGCTTTCAAAGTGTCCCATAAGTTTGGATATGTTGTGTCTTCATTCTCATTGAATTCTAGGTAGTCTTTAATTTCTTTATTTATTCCTTGACTCAGGAATGGTGTAATTGCACATTGTTCAATGTCCATGAGTTTGTAGGTTTTCTGCAGTTTGTGTTGTTAAATTCTAAGTTTAAATCATGGTGGTCTGATAAGATACAGGGGGTTATTCCCATCTTTTTGGATCTGTTGAGGTTTGCTATGTTGCTGAGTATGTGGTTGATTTTAGAGAAGGTTCCAAGTGGCATTGATAATAAGGTACATTCTTTTGTGTTTGGATGGAATGTTGTATAAATTTCTGTTAAACCCAATTGGGTCATAACTTCTGTTAATTCCTTTGTTTCTTTGTTAACTTTCTGTCTGGTGGACCTTCTAGTGTTGAGAGTGGGGTGTTGAAATATCCCACTATAAGTGTGTGAGGTTTTTATGTGTGATTTGAGTTTTAGTAATATTTCTTTTACAAATGTGGGACATTGGTGTTTAGAATTGAGACCTCATCTTGATGGATTTCTCCTGTGATGAATGAGAAATGACCTTCATCTCTTTTGACTGATTTTAATTTACAATCTAATTTTTTAAATATTAGGATTGATACACCCACTTGTTTCTTGGGTCCATTTGATTGGAAAATCTTTTCCCAACCCTTAACTCTGAGGTAATATCTATCTTTGAAGTTGTGGTGTCTTTTTTTGTATTCAGCAGAAAGATGGTTTCTGTCTTTGTATCCATTCTGTTAGCTTGTTGTTTTTAGGCGGGTTAAGACCATTAATATTGAAGGATATGAAAGACCATTTATTGTTAAATCTTGTTTGTTTTGGATTTGTTTCTCATTACTTCTTTGAGGGTGTCTATCATTATCATAAAGTTGTTTTTAGGGTCATTCTCTTCTGCTTCATCTGTGTTGGGATGTTCAGGTCTTGCTGGTGTGGAGTCCCTTGACTCTGTTGGTGTCATATTGATCTTCCTGTTGTTGATTGTGTTCTTATATTATTGTCTGCCTATCCCTTCTTACAGTGCATATTGGTGGGGTCTTTCCCTCTCCTGGTGGGTATGGGACCAAGGTTCTCTTTCAGTAGGTGCAAGCAGGTTTAATACTCTGATGGCTTTCTTCTTCTAGAGGGTGAAGGTGGGACTAGGGTACTGGCAGACTCCAGATGGGATGGTCCGCTGGGACAGGCTCCCCTGCATGCAGTTCCCAGTCCTCAGGAGGCTCTGACCAGGGCACTAGAAGATGGGCTTCTTCCGTCGGTGGAGGTGGTTCCAGGACACTGGCAGACTCTAGACAGGCTGATCCACTGGGATGGGCTCCCAGGTATGTGCATAGGCCCTAGGCTTCAGGAGGCTCTGAGTAGCATAAGTAACTTAAAGGCCAGGAATGTCCACCTACCTCATGGTCCTCAACACATGATCTACTCTTATTACAATTTAACTGTAGGAATAGTTGTTATCCATCTGTATTATAATATTGCAAGCTGTGTCATCAGACTAGGTGCCTATTAGCTGCTAAAGAAAAAGGGGTCTGGGGAAACAGCTCAGTGAGTAAAGTGCCTAGCACATGAGTGTGAGGACTTAAGTTTGGACCTTCAGAACTGAGCTGGATATGATAGTGTGTATGTATGATGCATATGTATGATGTATATAGTCCCAGTGACCCTATGAGATAGAAGGGGAGGACTGACACCTGAATCCTGTGACCTCTACATGCACATGGGGGCACAAGCATGTATGCTCACACTCATATACATACACAAGGAGAAAAGAAAAACGTGGTATGCATACACAATCAATTTTATTCAGCCACAAAAGACAGTATTATATTATTTTCAGGAAGATAGGTGGACTTGGAGATTATCATACAAGAAAACTAAGTCAGTCTCAGAAGGCAAACAATGCCATTTCCTCTTACATGTGCGACTTCTATTCTGTATGCGTTTATGTTACACAAGCATGCATCTAAATATGAAAGGAAACCAGGAACTATTTGGGGGAGGAAGGGAATAACGGGTAAGGCAGAAAGGGCAGAAAGAGAACTAATTGGAAGTCAGTGAGGAGGAAGGCAGTGGAGGATGATGGTGTTGAATCTGGTCAAGCATATGATGTACTTGAGAGAAAGCATCACTAGGAAACCTGTTGCTTTATATAATGAATCTGTGCCACTTTTTTATTTTTTAAAAATTTTCATAGCTGAGTCAGGTTTCAGTTTGTGACTTTATATTTACCAGGCCCCATCTGGTTCCAGGGTCTGTGCAAGAAGCCCTGGAGAATCCCTACCATGTTGCTTGGTTTTTGTCTGGCTGCCTTCCCCCTCTTTCCATCTTAATGAACCACACCTCTAATCCCACCCCTTGCAAATGGGTGAGAGGAGAGGTGGTGACAAGTCCCTGAGCGATTTGTCCAGCCTGTGCTGCAGAACAAAACAAGAAATATGTTACAAGGGCCACAGATGTTCTCTTCCTGGAAATGACATAACCATTACATCTTTCTGAAAAATGACACGTGTGCATTGGAGCCATTAAGAATACTCATGAAGGCAAGAAAGCAGAGAGACCACTGAGGTTCTCTTAGGAAGGTCCAGTTTCCACTGATGGGACCCAGCATAAATGCAGTGGGTAGACATGTACTGCAGGCTTGGAAGCAGTGGTCCCTGTTCTGAGGAGATGGTAAGGCCTTTGTACCTGTGAGGGTGGGGTGTGGGGGAGCTAGACTGGTGGTCAGGGAGGGCTGGTCAGGCCCTGTCTCCTATGAGCTTTGTGGTATTGTACAATTTTCATCACTGTCTAGTTCTAGAACTTTCAAACTGCTCAGATGCGAGGCTTCACATAGACACCAACCTTTCCCTGTTTCTTTCTCTCTACCCCTTGGAAACCACCATCTTTTAAATTTCTTTGTATTTGCTGATTTTGCTCATTTCATATAAGTGTAATCACATAAGATTGCATTTGGTGCCTTCTTTTTTGTCAATGTTCACCTAAGCAGTAGTATGTGTCAGTACTTCCTTTCTTTTCATGTCTGAATCATAATTGTATACCATGTGTTACATTTATCCATTAGCTGGTTGTCATGTGGGTTATATCCACATTTTGATGAGTTGTAAATGAACTACTGAATTTTGTTTCTCTACCATGTGGGAAAATTGCTGTGGGGAACTTTCAGTCCATCCAGTCCACAGAGATGAGAAGGATCCAGTCTGAGTTCCATATCTCTAGAGAAGAGTCTCATAGGTATGGTCATGTGGCAGAGGCAGTGAGACAGACCCTGGGATGTGGGGAAGGGTAGCTTCTCTAATAAGGGCTAGCGAAGGGCACAACAGCCATAATATATATATATCCCTGTTACCAAATACTCTTGTTTGGTCATCACCAATGCCCATGCTGTTCCTCCTGAGGCAGGACTTTATATTGTATAAATGAGCTCCTAGATAGCAGGGCCCCACTTTGTCAGTGATATTGGATGTGTATCTCCCTGGATCTAATGAATATCACTAGACCTACATGGTGCTTACTGCTCATGAGATGCTCACAATGATAAAGAGCCACAAGATTCCCTGTGTTGTAGTTGTCTGTTTCCAGCTCCCCCAGCTGCATTAGGTTCCCTTTTCTCCAGGGCTTCATTCTGCTTGGCTTATATCTCTACTACAGTTCCCAGTGTGCTGCGTCCTCAGTGGTCCATTGTGTTAGTTGGTGTGCAAGGTCTTAGATGCGAGGAAGGAAAGCAGTATTTTTTTTTCTGAATGTCCAGCGCCTGGCTTAGCATATAGTAGTTGCTCAATAAATGGGAAGTCAATAAATGATGGAAGGTCTGTTAGTCTTTTACAGTCCCCTGGAGAAACATCCCATGGATGGACAATCTAATTTCTCAATGCCACTCCATCCAGGCAAAAGTGACTGATGTTATTCTCTCAGCCTAGACTTTGTTTTCTCCTCTGTGAGTCATCTCCAAATTCAGCACCAAAAGTTATAGGCCTTTTGAAAAATAAAATAAGTGGGCTGACAAACACATTTGCCCCAGAGATGAGCAGTGAGGTGAAGGAGATGCTGAGAAGGGCAGAAGCAGTAGGATGTTTGATGTGCTTTCTTAGCCTGGCTACTGTTAGACTCTGAAGCCTTTTCCTTCCATGTTCCTGCAGACAAGAAGCCACAAGGGCACCTTAGGGAAGGGCTGTGTTTCCTACCAGAACCTCATCATGGGCCACTCAGGGTTACTGCATATTGATGTGTGGTGTTTCTCAGAATAATGGGCTGCCCCCACGTCACTCCATTGCTGTCACTTCTCCATCTAAAGACTCTTTAGATGTCAATCTTTCTGCAATTCTGCAGCCTGCTTTTTTTTGGCAAAGCAAAGGAAATGGGGTCAGCCAATTTCTGTCAGGGCTGAGCATGAAGGATCAGGTGTATCTCAGCAAAGCCTTATGGGAGAACTTCTATTAAAAGCTGATGTTTGGCTGCTGCTGAGCCCATGGCTTTGTAAGCCCCGTGCTTTGGGCTGCTGCCCATGTGAGTCCCTTTTTCTTAGGGTCTTTGTCTTGAATAGGCTGCAACACACATTGCCTGTAGTGGCCCCTCACCACTGGCTTTTCTCTGTCAATGCCATGTGACATCTAAAAGTAGCCAAGGCAAGCAGAAATGAGTAACTCTGGTCACTGGGTTTGCCTTTTGAGTATTCTGGAGGTTGCATAAGGGAAACTGCTGGGACATAAAGAGAATTAATGAAATATAAGGGGAGGGTTTCTTTTGTAGCAAAATCTGAGGAGAGGACTGGTATACCATGCTTTAGAGAGGTGCTGCTTTGTGTGGCAGTCTTTAGATACCTGTGGCTACCAAGCTCTTGGCCCTGGGCTCATCTGAACTGAGATGGATAAAAGTGAATAGTTCCTCCCAGATCCCTAAGTAGAGAATAGGAGCAAAGAAAGCTCTAATGTTCTTTTATTTAAGCATGAATATTTTTGTGTTGATATGATAACATATTTGATGCATAGAAGGAATCTTACTGTATTAACTAATTGATTTTAGTAAATTTTAATATGGCTTTTAAATAGCATTATGTGGCTGCTAGGAAGGGTTTAGCTGAACATAGGCTTTGTCCTTTTATTTCCATCAGACAGCCTGATGTAGATGTGGTCTGTGGAGCAAACATCTGGGTTTGGACTCTGGCTCATAATTGCTGGCTGTGTGTCCTCAGGCACAGTGGTGTTCAAACTCTTCACAGAGACTTAACTTAATGGTTCATTTCACAACATACCTTGTGGTGCACACGCAAACCTGAGAAAAGCAATGCACTATTCCTGTTCCCTGTCACCTGTGCAAAGCATGCTAGCATATGTGTCTCCTGTGTCCTGTCTCATCCTGTCTGTTCATTTGAAGAAGCATTTGTCACACTCTTCTTGGTGAGTTCCACAACCACAAATGGGCAGTAAACTTTGATTTAATCCTTACATCTCTCACCAGTTTCATCAGCAAAGCACAGTGTGTTACCATAACCTCTCACAGTTATTTTGAGGATATGCATTAATATGGTCTGTGTAAGTGACAGTATCTGCTAATGGGGTGTTGATAAGTAGAAGAAGAAAATCTTATTGCAGTCTTTCTCATTAACCTCTGGGTGATGTGCTTACTGCAAGAATCCAGACAATGCCTAAAACTGCAGAGAGTATACCCTATGTGCATTTTTTCCCCTATATATACGTACCCATGATAAAGAGTATTTTTCTTTAATTAATAAATGTGTGTGTGTGTGTGTGTGTGTGTGTGCATGCACACACATGCATGTGTGTGGGGTATCTGTGTGCATGGGTGTGTGAGTATATATGTTTGTCTGTGTGAAAGAGGATATCAGATGTCTCACTTTGTCACCCCCCCCATTATTCTTTTGAGACAGGATCCTCACTGAACCTAGAATCTGACTGGTGGCCAGTAAGTCCCATGGATGTTTTAGTTCTACTGACCCTGCTGTATGTTAAAAGTATAATTTGTAAATTAAATTTGTGACTTGTAAATTTGTAAAATTCTAAATTTATAAATTGTAAAGTCATAAACTGCCTTATAGTATTCCTTCTTCTTATAATGATGAGAAATGACACAATTTCTATGTGGTAAGATGAAGGGAAGTGGTTTACACAGGAACTGAGATTCAACCACTGTGGAACTATCAGTCTGATGAGCAAGGCAGCTGCTAGCTGACTAGTGGGTGGGTACCAAAAACATCACAGACACACTGGATACATTGTGAGACAGATAAGAGTGAGACAGACAAGAGGAGTGGTGTGAGGTTTTGGCGCATCACCAAGAACAGTGTGCAATTTAAAACTTATAAACTGCACAGTTCTGAAATTTTCCTCTTAATGTTTTTGGACTGCAGTTGACTTCAGTTAACTGAACTCTGGGAAAGCAAAATTGTGGGAATGAGTGTAAAGGGAACCACTATATTTCAAAGAGTTCTTCGGTGTGTTCTATGAACTCTTAGCGTCTAGTGCATAAGAGCAACACATAAAATGTTAGCTGCTTTCACTGTTGGTATTATCTTAAATGGATCTTTGAGTTCTATAAGATGTTTCGAGTGAGGGACTACTGTGTTTCCTTGTGTGGAAGGTGACTTCCAGGGTTTCCAGGCCACTGCTCCTTCTATGTTGCTATATAAAAGCTCCCTGTGTGCATTCTCTGCTTTGAGTAGGCTATAAATTCTCCAAAGTCAGTTGCTGTCATCCACTGACCTGAATTTACCTTTAATATACATAGGACACAGAGGGGGCATTTTTCATAGGAGCTTTGGAGCCACATAATCTGAGCTTCACACCTTGGGTTCTACCATTCTACATTCCCTTCCACTGGTTGTCTAGCTCTTACATCATGGTCTCTTGGTTGTTGGGTCCTTGCCTGTGATGTGGGAACAACAGTACCTTGTCTTCGGCTAGTCACAGTACAACATCCACAGAGCAGGATGCAGGGCATGAAGTTTGTGGTGGATGTTGAGTCATTTTTATGGCATGGACCTAGTGAATGCTCTGAAGAATGCTAATTCCTTGGCTTCACTCTTGATATGTAATCAGGACACCAAGGATGTAAAGGACACCATTGTGATGCTTTTGTCATTGGCTGGCCTTCTTGGAATGAACTCATTGGATACTACTTCTAACATGACTGGAATATACACAAAGGCTGTGTGCCCAAACAGCTTCTGTGAATAGAATTTTCTAGCCCATTTGGCCCAATTCTTATGCTTCCTCTTGCTTAGGCAGAAAGAAAAGGTGACCAGAACAGCCTAGGGCAGCTTTCTACCCCACCCCCACCCCCAGCTTTGATCCTTCAAGCAGGGGTGCTTGATTTGACAGTGTGACTCAGAGTTAGGAGGAATCTGTCCCCAGGGCTCTGTTCAACCCAGCAAGAGCATCTTTGTGTTTTCTGAAGACACTGACCTTCTGCTAACAGCTGGCAAGAAGCAGGCTTGGCAAGTTATAACAGCTTTCAAGCCCCAGTGCCTCCATTTGTCAGTAAGAGAACTTCATGGTGTAGTTCTGAGGTTTCAGAGTAGCTCAGCCCCATGTGTCCTCATCGTGGTTTGGAACTGTGTCAGGCTGCAGAGACAATGAGCCAGGTGGATAGAGTGTTTCACAGGGCTTGCCAACTAGGGTGTCTTAATCTTCTCTTTTGTCCTGTTGATGAAGGAAGGACTCTCAGCTCAGGTCAGAAGGATGACTGAAAACATGGTGCAGACACTGGGCAGATAAGAGTCATGGCAGTTCACTAGTCACAAGACTCCTTAAGCAGATAGAAATTGGAAGCAGGATGAAGTATGCAAGTCATGAGAAGCAGGCTTTGTAGTAACAAAAGAGTGTGAAATTTTTGGTTTCATGGGAGAATCTGATTGGTTTCTTTATATAGTACTTCACTTATGCAGAGGTTGGTGACTGTCCTCACACTGCCTTGTGATATAACATGCCCTATAAAGCATCTGCCCAAGGTGCTCATGAAGTATTCTACACATCCCCTTTTCTTTTATTGCCAATGCTTTTCATCCTCTAATCACTCCTGTATTCCTCCCCCATGCTGTTCTCCCTGGATTAGCTATTAGAATGAGGATTTTGGACCTAAAACTCTATCAGAATTGCAGATTCTTGGGCTCCATCTCAGAGCTACTGTATTAACTCAGGATAGAGCCTAACAGTCTGAGTTTTATATTGTTTTCTAGATTTTAAAGCCTAAGGGCCACTGTGCTGAATGCCTCCAAGTGTTTTTTTTAGTGAACTCAACCCTCCCCAAATGGTTTCTAAAAGACTCACAACTCTTTGTATCATTATTCCAGGTCTATGCCTTTCACAATGGCCCCATAGTTAAAGTCTCTTCTGGCCCTGAAGGCTTCTGTAGCCCATAGTATTCTAGTTATAACATATTTTACGTCTCCTTCACTTGATTATGGGTGTGTCTAGCATTGGATGTTGAACCCAGCTGCTGACTGGATTTATTTGGAATCCTCCTTCCGATTTTTACTTTGGCTTGAGTGAGCTGCTTAAGTTCCTCTGCTTGGTCATTTACTCATTTGTACAATGAATATGACAATACTTGTCTCCGAGGTTCTCATGAGAATGAAGTAATATACCAAAGCCTTTGGCATTGCCTGGCATTTGATGAATAACCAGCATATGTTAGTAATGATTATTTAGTTTCTAGAATGTGAATCTCATCTTTGCCAACAGAAAGTAACCTTCTTGGTGCTTCAGGTTCCTCACTGTGAAATGAGGATAATAATACCATGTTAAAACAATTGTTATAAGGAATAAATGAGATTATGAATGTCAAGTGCTGGCATAAAGGAAATATACAGTAAAGCATAATGATCACTACTATCACTCATCAGACTGTGTGGAATGTATTGGTGGTGCCATGTGGGACCCTCACTCAGGTAGTATATCTGAGGTGGAAAATTGGTTGTAAGAAATTGGGATCCACCAGCTTATAAATGAACCCCACTTCCTTGTGTGACATGCCTTCAGGCCCTGCATTCTTGTCTTTTTCATCCCCTTCCCCTTTCATGTCTCTTTGTATCCATGGAGATGACTCCAGCTAGGTGAATCATAATTTTTGCTTATATTTTTAGCAATAAGCTCTGTTGTTTGATGTTAAATAGGGGAGAAGAGTGCATGCACACTGCTCCTTCCCAGTGCTCCCTTCCTTATGCCCACTCAGAGTTTGTAAGAGTTGCATTAGGAAAGAGACTCACTGGTAAAGCAGAGACATTGGTCCACCATTAGGTACTCTTGAAATGACTTGTTTATGTCTTGACACAGTGTTGGGGAGGTCTCATTTAGCTGTCTTTCTCTTTTAGAGTAATGACTTTTAAAGCAGCTTGTCTATGTCTCTGGGGATGAGTCTATGAAATTAGTCTCCACTATTCAGGGTCAAGATTTCTCTCTGAGGGCTTAACCTGTCATGGTCTTATTACTGTGATTACTATTATAGATGTATATATAATATATATATATATATTATATATATATCTTACTTGGTTGCATCTGCATGAAGGAAAGAGGAGGCTGGCACTATTAGCCAAATGTTTATTACATGTTGAGCTCAGTACTGGTGGGATCTTGACTGGTGCTGTGGTAACATCTTTATCAAACCTTAAGATATGGGTGACTTCATGACCATTTGGAAGTAGAAATAGGTGCTAAGATGATGTGAGAGGCCACGCATGCTGTGGGGGAGGACTGTGAAGGTAATATTTTCTGATTTGTGCCTGTCCTGTCTCCAAGTTTTAGTGTTATTCTTTCATCTAAGACTACTCAAGACAGACCATCGAGTCTTCCCTCTTCTCAGGCCTGCTCTTTCTAGCAGCAGGCAGGCTATCTTCTAGTTTTTTCCCCTCTAACTTCTCACTAAAACCAGCCTGATCTTGTGTCTCTCTATTCACTTCATGCTAACAGGATAAATGAATTCTAGGTAGTATGCTGATATCTCAGTATGAATTATCTCACATGAAGATTATACTCTCTGTTGAATGTTCTGTCCTTTGGTTGCCATGATTACCTTATTAGAGGTGAAAGTTGAGGAGGTGGGGATTCTAACTTGAAGAGATGGACCTGGGCCATGAGTCACAATGCATCAGAGCAGGGATGCCATCTTCATGCTCCAGCTTAGAATATGGTGGCTTTAATCTATTTTTGAAATACGGCCCCAGTCTGAGATACTGTGGCCAGGGCCACAAGTATGATGTCTACAGTAGGTGGGGACAAGAAACAATGATAGGGAGGCTAGCATAGCAACTGTGTAGTTTACCTGGACACTGTGTGGGTTACTGTTCCTACCTGTAAGCTTTGATAGTCTAGTATGACGATGTAGAGAGACCCACATGGGTGATTTGGGTCCCTACTCTGCTGTGAAATTGTAAGGCTGTCCTTCTCAGAGCTTCTTGGATCTACCTACTGATTTGGAAACTAACTTGACTAAGAAACAACCAATGGCCAAATCCTGGCCACTCATGCCAGTCCCTAATTCTTGATCCCTATGGCCTTTTGGGTTTTACATCAGCCTGACTTATGGATTTGACACAGGGGAGGTGGGTATCTTCCAAGACTGGGGGGGGGGTCATGGCTTCCCTGTATCCCCTTATGCTAGTTGCTTCTTCCAGATTTCCCTCTAGTTACTACAGATTACCAAGAGCTGTCCCACATGCAAACTGCTAATGAGACCACAACACTAGCATAGAGTCTTTCAGCTTCCCGAGCTGAGAGCCCAGACTGAAATCCTCTTTGAGTTGTAATGTTACTGGTATGTGCAGTGGATTTTTTTAAAAACATTTATTTATTTTATGCTGGACATAATTATACATGCCTTTTTTTCTTTAAATGAAAACAAACATTTATAAACAATATTTGGGAATTTGGGCGTCGTTCTTTCCAAATTGCTTCCTGCTGGTAGGGGGCGCTGTCATGGGGGAATCCTAAGAAGATGCAGAAATCCTGGCTGTAGTGGTCTGCAAGGCTGCATTGTCCCATTGACGTTGCTTCAGGGGTTCTTGCTTGATCAAACCACATTAGTCTGGAAGGAATCCACAGCTTTTCATTTTCTGTGGAAACAAAATTAGAAATCCTTTTCCCCAGTAACTTGTCCTTAGGCTTAAATTTTGAAGTCAAAGCAATATATATATACATATATATTTATATTTAATATATTATATTATATATATCTAATCCAGCAGCATTTTTCCTTCTTTTTTTTATTAATAATATAATTTAAAAATTTCACATGTGGATCCCAGTTTCCTCTCCCTTCCTCCCTCCAACCCTCCCTTCTTTCCTCCATCCCTCCCTCCCTTCCTCTTACCCTCTTTCCCCTGTGACATAGACCCTGGCCCATCCCCCCACCCCCATTCCACTTGTAGAGCTATGCTATCCATGTTGGGTCATGTAAATCTGTCAAGTCATTTGAAGTAGGGACTAGGACTTCTCTCCTGTCTCTAGGTTAAGGGGATATCCCTCCATGGGGGATGTGTCCGCAAGATCCTTTTGTGCACCAGGAATAGATCCTGTTTCTACTGTCTGAGGTCCCCCAGACTGCTCAGTCCTTCTAGCTGAGACCCATATTCAGGGGGTCTGAGTCAGTCCCTTGCTGGGTTTCTAGCCATCAGTCTGGGAGGCCCAAGCTCCTCCTTGTTCAGGCCAGCTGTCTTTGTGAGTTTCAGCAACCTGGTCTTGTCCTCTCTCTCTGCATCTGTGTTCTAGTTTGACTCAGTGTTTGGTTATGGGTGTTTGCTTCTGTTTCCAACATGTACTAGATGAGGACTCCATGATGGTGGATAATTTAGTTGATGATCTCACTATCAGGGAAGGGCATTTATGGTAGCCTTTCCATGGTTGCTCAAATTATTAGTTGGAATCGGTCTTGTAGTTCTCTAGACCTTTCTTTAGGTTCAGTTTTCTCTTTAAACCAATAATGGCTCCCTCTTTTATGCCTCTCCTCTCTCTCACCCTGACTCAATCTATCTGGTCACACATGTTTTCCTCTCCTCCCCTTCTCTTTCTCCTAGTTCTCTCTCCATTCACTGCCCCCCCATTTCCCATGTGCTCTGGGGGACTTGTCCATTCCCCCTTTTGTGAGGGACCATATATGAATCCCTTAGAATACACCTTGTATCCCAGTTCATCTGGTGGTATGTACTATAGGCTGGTGATCCTTTGCTCTACGTCTAAAATCTGTATATGAGTGAGTACATACCCTGTTCCTCTTTTTGTGACTGGGCTACCTCATTCAGGATGGTTTCTTCAAGTTCCATCCACTTGCCTGCGAATTTCAAGATTCTGTTATTTTTTTCTGCAGAGTAGTATTCCATTGTGTAGATGTGCCACATCTTCTTTGTCCATTCTTCAGTTGAGGGGCATCTAGGTTGCTTCCAGGTTCTTGCTATTTCAAATAATGCTGCTATGAACATAGTTGAGTACATGTCTTTGTTGCATGGATGTGAGTCATTTGGGTATATACCTAAGAGTGGAATTGCTGGGTCCTGTGGTAAGCTAATTAACATTTTCCTGAGGAACCGCCATACTGATCTCCAAAATGGCTGTAAGAGTTTGTACTCCAACCAGCAGTGAAGGAGTGTTCCCCTTTCTCCACATCCTCTTCAGCATAAGTTGTCATTGGTGTTTCTAATTTTAGCCATTCTGGCAGGAGTAAGATGGTATCTCAAAGTTGTTTTCATTTGGACTTCCTTGATAGCTAAGGATGTTGAACATTATCTTAAGTGTCTTTCAGCCTTTTTGATTTCCTCTATTGAAAATTCTTTCTTCAATTCTGTACCCCATTTTTTAATAGGGCTATTTGGTGTTTAGTTGACTAGTTTCTTGAGTTCTTTGTATATTTTGGAGCTCAGCCTTTTGTCAGATGTAGGATTGGTAAAATATTCTCCCAGTCTATAGGCTGCCGTTTGGTCTTGTCAACTGTGTCCTTTGCCTTACAGAAGCTTCTAAGTTTGAGGAAGTCCCATTTATTAATTGCTGATCTTAGTGTCTGTGCTACTGGAGTTATGTTCAGGAAGTGGTTTCCTATACCAATTTGTTAAGGGTACCTCCTACTTTCTCTTCTAAGAGGTTCAGTGTGGCTGGATTTATGTTGAGGTCTTTGATGCATTTGGACTTGAGTTTTGTGCATGGTGATAGACATGGGTGTATCTGCAGTCTTCTGCACACCATCATCCAATTGTGCCAGCACCATTTGTTGAAGATGCTTCCCCCCTTATATTTTTTCAGCTGTTTTGTTGAAAATCAGGTGTTCATAGGTGTGTGGATTAATATCAGGATTTTTGATTTGATTCCATTGGTCTGTCTATTTTTTTGCCAACACCAGGCTGTAGAGCTTAATGTCAGGGATGATGATGCTTCCTGATGTTCTTTTATTGTACAGGGTTGTTTTAGCTATCCTGAGTCTTTTGTTTTTCCATACAAAGTTGACTATTATCCTTTCAAGGTCAGTGAAGAATTGTGCTGGGATTTTAATGGGGATTGCATTAAATCTGTAGATTGCTTTTGGCAAGATTGCCATTTTTACTATATTTATCATTCCTCTCCAAGAGCATGGGAGATCTTTCCATTTTCTGGTATCTTCTTTAATTTCTTTCTTTAAAGACACAAAGTTCTTATTGTATAGGTCTTTCACATGTTTGGTAAGCATTACCCTGAGATATTTTATGTTGTTTGTGGCTATTATAAAGAGTGATCTTTCTTTGATTTCTTTCTCTGCCTCTTTGTCGTCTGAATAAAGTAGGGCTACTTATTTTTTTGAGTTTATCTTGTATCTGCTAGTTTGCTGAAGGTGTTTATCAGCCATAGGAGTTCCCTGGTAGAGTTTATTGGGTTGCTTATGTAAACTATCATATCATCTGCAAATAGAGACAGTTTGACTTCTTCCTTTGCAATTTGGATCCCCTTGATCTCCTTTTGTTGTCTTATAGCTTTAGCTAGAACTTCAAGTACAATATTGAAGAGATATGGAGAGAGAGGACAGCCTTGTCTTGTTCCTGATTTTAGAGGAATTGCTTTAAGCTTCTCTCCATTCAGTTTGATGTTGGCTGTTGGTTTACTGAATATTGCTTTTATTATGTTTAGGTATGTTTCTGTTATCCCTGATCTCTCCAAGACCTTTATCATGAAAGGGTGTTGAATTTTGTTGAAGGCTTTTTCAGCATCTAGGGAGATGATCATATGGTTTTTCTTCTTCAGTTTTTTTTTTTAATATGGTGGATTACGTTGATAGATTTTCATATGTTAAACCATCTTGCAACCCAGGGATGAAACCTACTTGGTCATCGTGGATGATTTCTCTGATGTATTCTTGGATACGGTTTGCCAGTATTTTATTGAGTATTTTTGCATCAATGTTCATCAGGGATATTGGTCTGTAGTTTTCTTTCTTAGTTGTGTCTTTGTGAGGCTTGGGTACCAAGGTGATTGTGGCCTCATGGAAAGAGTTTGGTAATGTGCCTTCTGTCTCTATTGTGTGGAACAATTTGAGGAGTATTGGAATTAGCTCTTTCTTGAATTTCTGGTAGAATTCTGCACTGAAGCCATCTGGCCCTGGCTTTTTTGGTTGGAAGGCTTTCGATGACTGTTTCAATTTCATTGGGGGTTATAGGTCTATTTAAGTTGTTTTGTCTGTTCTTGGTTTAATTTTGATAAGTGATAGTTGTCCAGAAATTTGTCCATTTCCTTTGAATTTTCAAATTTTCAAAGTATGACCTGAAAGTTGTCTGGATTTCCTCTGTGTCAGTTGTTATGTCTCCCTTTTCATTTCTGATTTTGTTAATTTGCATAATTTCTCTCTGCTTTTTCATTAGTTTGGATAAAGATTTGTCTATCTTGTTGATTTTCTCCAAAAGTCATTGCATTGATGTTTTGTATTGTTTTCCTGGTTTCTATTTTATTGATTTCAGCCCTCAAATTGATTATTTCCTGGTGTCTACTCCTCTGGGGTGAGTTTGCTTCTTTTTGTTCTAAGGCTTTCAGTTGCGCTATTAATTCTCTAATGTGACTATCCTCTGTTTTCTTCACATGGGCACTCGGTGCAATGAATTTCCCTCGTAACACTGCTTTGAAGGTTTTCCATAAGTTTGGATATGTCGTGTCATCATTCTCATTGAATTTTAGGAATTCCTAATTTCTTTCTTTATTTCTTCTTTGACCCAGGTGTGGTGCAATTTCCCATTGTTCAGTTTCCATGAGTTTGTAGGGTTTCTGCAATTTGTGTTGTTGTTGAATTTCAATTTTAAGATACAGGGGACTATTCCAATTCTTTTGTATCTGTTGAGGTTTGTTATGCCACCTAGTATATGGTCGATTTTAGAGAAGGTTCCATGTGGAGCAGAGAAGAAGGTATATTTTTTTGTGTTTGGATGGAATGTTCTATAGATGTCTGTTAAACCCAGTTGAGACATAACTTCTGTTAGTTCGTTTGTTTTTTTGTTGAGTTTCTGATTGGTGGTGAGAGTGGTGTGTTGACCTCTCCCACTATAAGTGTGTGAGGTTTTATGTGAGCTGTGAGTTTTAGTAATGTTTCTTTTACGAATGTGGGTGCCTTTGTATTTGGGGCATAGATGTTCAGAATTGAGACTTTTTGTTGATGGATTTCTCCTGCGATAAATATGAAATGACCATCTTCATCTCTTTTCATTAATTTTGGTTTGAATTCTAACTTGTTAGATATTAGGATAGCCACACCTGCTTGCTTCTTGGGTCCATTTTATTGGAAGATCTTTTCCCAGCCCTTTACCCTGAGGTAATGTCTATCTTTGTAGCTTAGGTGTGTTTCTGGTATGCAGCATAAGGATGAATTCTGTCTTCATATCCATTCTGTTAGCCTGTGCCTTTTTATGGGCGAGTTTAGACCATTAATGTTGAGGGAGAGTAAGACCATTGATTGTTAATGTTTGTTTGTTTTAGATTTGCTTTTGGCAGTGGTATTGTGAATTTATTTGTCCTTCTTTACCTTTGGTTTCTGATGAAGTGGGATTATCTGTTGCCTACGTCTTTGTGAGTGTAGTAAACTTTCTTGGGTTCCTTCCAAAGCTTTCTGTAGGGCTGGATTTGTAGATATGTATTGTGAAAATCTGGCTTTGTTATTAAATATCTTGTTTTCTCCCTCTATAGTGATTGAGAGTTTTGCTGGGTATAGTAGCCTGGATTAGCATCCGTGGACTCTTAGTACTTGTAGAACGTCTATCCAGGGCCTTCTGGCCTTGAGGGTTTCCATGGAGAAGTCAGGCATAAATTTGATAGGTCTGCCTTTATATGTTACCTGTCCTTTTTCCTTCATTGCTCTTAATATTCTTTCTTTATTCTGTATGTTAGGTGTTTTGATTATTATATGTCCAGGATTTTATGAATACACTTGGTTTAACTATCACATCACATCCCAGCCAGGACTATCATGCAATTTTGGTCCTCAGCATTTTCAATAAGCAAAATCTTAGGAGGATGCTGGCAACTAAAAGTTACTTTTATTTGCTGAATCCTGATTCAGCTGCAAGTTGGAAAGAGCACTGACAGCACTAAGATCACAAAGACATGGCAAAGTCCCCTTGTACTGTCTGCACAGAAAGGTTTCCACTGGAGTGCCTGAGTTAACCCTGACTTCCTCCATGAGGGTCTAACTGCCAAGAGGCTCACTGATTATTTGCCAGCCCAACTCTCCTGGGCTTCCTTCTGAATAGTTCATATTTACTCATTTGTTTGAGTTTTCCCTCTCTTCCTCAAGATTGTGCACTGTAGTCAACAAACCATTTGCTAAGCTTATACCACGGGTCATGCACCATTCTTGGAGCTATAGATACAAATTAAATCCGTTAGAGGAGTCCCCAGTCTTCACTGAACCTATGGTGGTGAGACAAAGTAAGCTGGACTAGGAGGCAGAACATGACCAGGATGAGGCTGCCCTGGTAGATAGTATGGCTGGTCAGGGAGCTGCTTCGCTGAGATAAGCAGACACTTAAGTGAAGTGTCTGCAAAGGCTGTCTGATTTTCTTAGCTCTTTTTGTGTCCCAGGCTTGTAAATATCTGTGAAATGAAGGAGTGAATAGATGTAAAGAAAAGACTCCATGTGTGCATCTTTTCTTGTGGTTACCTAGCTCACGCTAAATGGGCAGCTGACCACATTACTGTGAGCATCTCTTCTTGTTTTGTGGACATCAAAGTGAACTTCTGAGAGGGTAGATGGTAGGGAATAGGGCTTTGAGATCATAGATGAGAGGCTTTCATTTTGTTATCATAGTCACCTAGCAAACCCTTACCTTAGTGGTCACATCTGTGAACTGGAAGTAGTATCTGACAAATGGCTTTCATGTGCACTTGATTGTGATAGAAACAAATTGGTGAATTAACATGTAGGTATAGAGACATGTAGGTAACAAGTCGGGACCTTTCACTTAACAGTTGCCCCGATGTGAGTTTTTAGAGCATCCTCTTGGTCCTGAAACCAGTGGAAGACCCATGATGCCTATGAGAAAATGACAACTCTGAATAGTTAGGTAACTTGATCTGTTGTCAGTAGAAAGATGACTATTCAAATTAAGTAATGTCTGAATCTTATATCAGACATCTAGCATCCTTCGAGTTTTGCCTCCCACTTTTAAATTATCTCCATGTTGTCTTACCTTCTACCGTTCAAACAGAAAGATGCTGTTTAAGTAGAACTTACCAGTAGCAGCAGTTAATAATTTATTAATAACAGTAATGAAGTGAAACAAAACTGGAGTGATTTTTCTCCCTGGCATTATGCCCAAGTACTTTTCCAGCTTATTTGATTTGCTAAAGTAGGTATTTACTGCATGGGAAAGGCTCTGTGGTAATTCAGCAAATAGAGGACAGATCATTTACCTTCATACTGCTTAGAACCCTTTAAAGCTTTGAAAGGATAAAGGACATCAAGCCCACTCTTTCCTTTCTTTGGCCAACTTTTCTAATGAATCTCTGATGAAAAGATAGCATCCCCTGATCTTTCTTTGTTTAAATCCCAAGGCTTATTGAATGCCCGATTTCAGCCCCATTACTCTAAGTATGTGTTCAATATTTAGGTAGGATATTTAGCATTTAGCATATTCTAGCCAACTTGAGAGTTAGACCTCAAGGAGAAGACAGATCTAAACGTAATCAGCAAAAGAATAAATGGAAGCGAGGGATATTTCATGAATTTATCTTGGAGAGTGCTCTTAGAACTCTCCATAGACATGTATCTTGAGCCCCCTCTCAAAATGTAGATTTCTACATCCCACAGTGTACTACTCCATAGAACTTCTGTGAAAAAGGAGCTCTTAAATTCCCTAGATGACTTTAAAGTTCAGAAAAGTTTAAGAATTCCATTCTAGAACTTTTTTTTTTAACCTCTGTTGTTTTTAAGACAAAATTTTATTGTTATAGACCAGGCTAGCTTCAAACTCTGAGATCTTCCTACTTCAACCTGACAAGCTCTGGAATTATAGGCATGTGACACTAGGCCTACCAGTTTGTACAACTGTTAATAAACAGCTTTGGACACACACCCCTGAAGAATGAGCATGGCTGATAAAGGAATTCAGGGCTCACATATTTGAAGGTCTGTTTACAGAATTTGTGGTGCTTCCTCTGGACAAGGAAAGTCTTGGACTTTTCAGATTCTTGGAGGCTGCCTTATGGGAAGGACAAGGATTTTTCTCTATAGTTATAGGGAACAGGGCTACAATCAATGTGTTGGTGGAAACTGTTGCTGGGTAAATTTCAGCTGTTGCTAGGAAGAACTGAGTATCCATCAAATATCCAAGGTTACTTCTAGTGGTGTGAGTATTCCTGAGGTTACTGGAAATGTACAGGTGACACAGGACTTGGGTAGATACAGAAGATAGTCATGTATAGAAAAAGGCTAGCCTTTAACAAGGTCCAGTCTTGCTGGCTGACATTTTACTATTTCTTAAAAGGTTTTAGCAATCGCTCCCTGTTTCTGTCTCTCTGTGTACATGATCATTTGTAAGCATATAATGTACTTTTATGTATATTATACAGGAACTTGTGGTTCACTTCTGGAGAAAGTAAATGTTAATTTATTTATATGTTTAGCATGCCTCCTTCATGTCAGTTTTTGTACCTAGTGTGTTTAAGAACTCCATACACAACACAGAGTTTATCCTATGGGTCTTGGTCTAGCAATGGAGACTGAGGAGAAAACAGAACCTTGAAGTGACCCATGGAACATACAAGAATATCAGGGTTGGAATGTTATGGGGCAAGGAAGAAGGGCACTCCCCCACGTTTTGGCTGTGTGTGGGGAGAAGACAAGCATTGGGAAGAATATCTGGGCTAGATTGGTGTAGTGTAACCACTGAAGGTCATCTGAAAAGGCTGTGCAGAGGGAGGACAATGGCAAAGTCATCAGAATTGGAGCCACTAGAGATGAGGAGCAAGGGCTTCAGGGAAGAAAAGAGTGAGACTCTGTATGGCTGAGTATAAAAACCTCACCTCATGAAGGGCCTTGTATTCTGTACTGAAAGACATGGCTTAGGGAATCTGCAAATGCTACAGTAGTAGACTTAGACAGATGAGTTTGTTGCCATGTAAACTCACTCTGCTGATGTTTTTGAATTGCTGTATTAATGTTACCTGGTTTTGAGCAGATGTTGGCATGTGTCTGTGCTCTCAGTGGCTGATAATTGTGAACACAACACAACAACAAAGAAGAAAAACCAGTAACAGCAGCAATAGGTTTCTAGACTGAGAAACATAAGTAGAACCATTGCCTCAAGGAGCTCCTTGTCAGAGGTGCTTGCTCCCATTGCTAGCCCCAGAGGCCTGCTCTGCTTTTTCAACATGGCCACCATCAGTTCAGTGTTTTGTTAGGAGGGGCCATTTGGAACATTGGCCTCAGGCCTCAAAAACAGGGGCCATCCTCAGAATGTTTTGCAATTCTAAGTATATTTTGGATAGCCATCAGGTATACCTGTGAATAGAGCTTTTGTAACTTTGGTTTTCTATCCCTTCTTGGGAAGGCACAGGAAAAAGACATATTTTAAATTTTATCTAAGGTATTTTTTTCTTAGTTCTCCAATGTTATATGTGGTTACAGTGGAAATGAAATATTAATGGGAGAATTTAGATAGATTGCAGATTTTCCAGGATCACTTGCGTAGGTGGACTCCTTGACTGGTGTAGGAGATTTTCCAGGATCGTTTGTGTAGCTTGACTGGTATACCCACATCTTTGTTGACACCAAAGGTGGAAGGAAGGGTGTGATGGAAATTCTCTGTTTATTTCACTTATCAGTAAGTAACATACTTGATACAGGTAAATAAGCATTACAAAGGACCAAGTCTCCCCTTTTCCTCCTGCCTTGTGGAGGTGTTTTTTCATGTTGCTAGGTTACCAGGCTGAAGTATTCTACATTGGGGGAAGGAAGATATTTTAAAACATCCAATGAACATTTTCCCTCAAAACTTCCTCACAGTTTGGAAATGGTTCTCAGTTTGCAGAAGAATGTGAATGAATTAAGAAAGGACACAAAAGTCTTAGAGACAAACTCTACAGAAATAGTAGAAGCATCCCAATCACAAAAAAGCTGAAATGGATCATCAATTACTGGTCATGTTAGGAGCTCTGAATGTTTAATTAATAGCTTTCCAACCTCACAGAGTAGATTAGAATAAAGAGATGGCATGCACATGCTTGCTTGAAGAATGCATGCTGATCCCTCAGACCTGCAGGTCTTCTTGCCTCTCTTTTCTCTCCTGGATGGATTCTGCAGAGCTGTCTGGAAACCCTAGAAGATCCATTCATATTACTATGCATAGCAAGTGATTTCCAGCTGCATTCTAGGGGGATGAACAGATCTGGTCTGTATCCTCATGGAGATCATATCCTGATCTTGTTAGCATGGCTGTCTTCTGCTTAGCAAGATTTTCCCATGACAGATGCCTAGGTTACACTGTTGTGAATGAAGACAGAAATTAGGAAGTCCATGGGTAGAGCTGGGGTCAGTCACAGTCTAACTCAGCGGCTGAAATGTGGTTAGAGAACCATCTTTCACCTTTCACTTCTGGCTTTTCTTTCCTTGGGAGCTCACTCTATCACAATACAAGCAGGATTCCTCTATGTAGCTGGGCATAGGGTTGCTAACAGATCAAGAGTCAACTAGTTCCAATTTGAGACTCACATAGAAGATGAACATGGCCTTTTAAATTTGTTTTTCTTTTGTTGTTATTGTTGATTTTTGTTTTGTTTTTCAAGATAGGGGTTCTCTGTGTATCTTTGGAGGCTGTCCTGGTACTTGCTCTGTAGACCAGGTTGGCCACAAACTCACAGAGATCTGCCTGCCACTGCCTTCTGAATGCTGGGATTAAAGGCGTGTACCACCACTACTCAGCTTGAACATGGTCTTTCAAAAGGCCTGCTCATTAAACTTAGGGAAAGATTGATTGGTTCTGTTTGGATCATGTCTGAACAGTAAAAGGCCAGGCCAATTACTTGAGCAGGGATGGAAGCTGCAGAGAGAAATTAATGAACTACTAACAGCAACACTTCAACTTGACACGAGGTTACCTGAATTACTCAATGCAGAAGCTCCCAGAGTCCTTTAAACTTTGTTCTTGGTAGATCTACATGGCACTCGCTATTCACAGCTTGCTGTTTATTCTTTTTTTCTTCCCACTCAAGTTAATTTTCAAGAGCAGGGCTTTTTGACTTACCAGAGGAAGAAAAGTATCTGTATTTTTTATTTTCTGCTAGATGTTTCTGCCTAAATGTAATAATTGCAATATACTTCTTCCATTAATGACAGGACTAATAAAGGTAATACTGCTGTCCTACATGTGTCAAGGTCATTTTCACATGCACCACCAACAAATAGTTTCTAAACTTTTATGTGTGTCACAAACATGGGAGCTACAGGGCATATAAGTCCTGTGAGATGTGGCCTCTTTTCTCTAGTGAGCTCATAATCAATTAAAGGAAAGATACACATGGAAGTTGAACACTGGTAAGTATGACAAACATATCTTTAGTATGAAACAGCCACACAATAAAGCATTGAATTAGTATTACTATCATAAAATAGATCCTTAAAGAACAGGGCCACTGGCACTATTTTGAAGAATTTCTATGTCCTAGTCTGGCTAGTGCTCTGTCTGGGGTCATAAAGAAACTTAAGGTGGATCTTAAAGGATGAGCTGAAGAGGTTACCTGCAGAGGATGGAATTCCTCCCTAGATGCCTTCTGAGCTAATACTCTGATATAATGCAACTGCCTCTTACTAGTAAGAAAGCTAACTCAGGAGATTTAAAAGAACCTGGCCTCTTCTAAGTAGGTGAGGAGGGAATTTGTATACAAGTGTTGAATACTAGAGAAATATTAATGTAATGCACAGCATAAATGCATGGTATTCAAATATAAAGATTATTAAAGAAAACCAATGTCTTTTTTTTTTTTTTTTTGTGTGTGTGTGTGTGTGTGTGTGTGTGTGTGTGTGTGTGTGTGGTCACACTTTTAGTCTTTGAGGTTGATATTACATAGAAAATAAATGAGGGTTGCCTTTGCTACTATCTGTAAGGACAATGGACTGCCTCACTGTGATTTCTAATCATCCAAAAGGTAAGGGAGCCCATAGGAAAACTAGTCTCAGATTATTGCTACCCTTTCATGTTTGAGATTTTTTTTTGGGAAACCCCTCACATTTTCAAAATCAGATTGTGATATTTCTGGATCATCAGACATTTTAACCACATCTTCCTGAAATGGGGACTCAGCTGTATTGGGAAAACCTATCACCTCAAGGGATATTATGATGGAGCTATGGGATCCAGTAATGGGTGGCCACTAGTAACTGGGGTAAAGAGATCCTCCTGTGGCCAAGGAGTGGTCCTGATCATGGCAGTTGCCATCATGCCTGATGTCTTCTGTTTGCATGGAGTAGACCACTGTCCTGTTCAATTTCTATCAATGCTGAGCCTCTTGAGAGTTTTTTTTGTTGTTGTTTGTTTGTTTGTTTTTTGTTTTGTTTTTCTGGGAAAGGAGCATCTCAGTGAAAGCTCCCTGTTTCTTTCAGAATTATGACCAGCAGATAAGCTGGGTATTTTGTAACTATTTCCTCCAAATATAAAAACTCCCCTCTAGAAGACACAGGAAGCTAATGAATATTAAAAACCACGGGAAGGCCACCCACCGAGGTTATATAGATAGTAAACATTTGCCATGGAAGAGGAGACTCTTCAGTGGAGCTGCCTGAAAGTTGTGCAGGGAGCTCTAGGGGGTATTGCTTTCTTGAGTCATCACCCATGCTGGACTTTAGCTTTTTAGTGATGTTTCCCATGTCTCTGATGTAATGCTTCCAAACTAATTGGTTTGCCAGACTGAGCTTACATGTAATCATTGTTTTGGTTTGCCATCAGTGATCTGAGTGCAGAGACTTTTGTTACATCTTCCCAGAGCAACTATGTTCAGTGGAGAAGACTCCATCAAGTTAATCAAAAGATCTACTGCTTCAGTAATGAGCAAAATGTTCCAACTGGTAAATAGTGTTATCTCTTTGAGACTTTGTTTTTTCAAATAGATTGTCAATTTCTAACTGATGGGCATCAACAAATGACTATAATAGTAATCAAAATTGTACCAACTTATCCCTAAGAGTCTTTGGTACTGTAACCCACATGTTTATAGGGGTATTACTTTTCTAATCATTTTCTCAATGATGAAAAAGGTGCAGAGTAGTTACAATAACTTGCTGATGGTCACATAGATAATAATAATAAGCAAAATCAGTCTAAGCATTGAGTGGGTTTTGGTACCAAGATGTGAAGTCAGCAGAAAGACCTTCTACCAGCTTCCCTATTCTAGTAGACCCTTTGTTGCCATGACTGGCTCTTAGCCAACCTCTTGTTGCCATGACTGGCTCTTAGCCAACCTCTTGTTGCCATGAGTGGCTCTTAGCCATAGTACTGGCTTAAGAAAAAGGACAAAGGACTGTCTGCTATTTCCTTTGTGCTAGAGTCATAATTATGCATATTTATAGGGCAAAGTATGATATTTTGATATGTGTATATAATATAAAATAATCAAATCTGGGCAATTAGGATTCCACATTTATAAGCATTTAGACTAACTTTGTGTTGGGAATCTGAAATTCTCTCTGCTTATTCTTTGTTAAAATATGAATTACTGAAAACCCTCATCACCTTGCTGTGCTGAAGGATGTTAGGACTCATTCCTCCTATCTGTCTCAGTTCTGGTGCCTAACTTGCTTCTATTCTTGAGTCCTTCATAGTTTCTAGTGACTGCTCTTTCCTCACTTTCACGATATCAAGTCTATTTTGCTTCCACTGATGAGTGAAATCATGCAATATGTATTTTAGTGTGAATGGCTTATTTTACTTAATAGGATACTCTCTAGTTCCATCCATGTTCGGGGCTACTTTCCCTATAGGCTTTAGATCTCATTACAGCTTTATTTGGCTGAGATAAACACAGGGGGGTTTCTGCAGAGGAATCTGTCAAAGGGGAGTTGGTTTCTGAGGAATTAATTGGAGTTCTTCTAACACTCCCCTGACACTGACCTGAGCTCTGTGCTCATCTCCAGTAGATTATTATTAATCGGGAAAGCAGGGTGACAGAGCAGCCTCTACAGAGTGAATTTATTAACTTCTACAAGATGAAGGGGGTGAGAGAAGGCAAGGATACTTGGATTTATTTTTGAGGGATTTGGAGTAGAAAGCTCAATAGTTGATGGTTTGCAACCCTGATCTAAATAGAAAGATTAATGGTTTCTCTGGGCTTCATGAAAGGTTAGGATTGGAATATTTTGTCTTCGTTTCTAACAAGTTTATTGAGGTGAACTAGAAATACAGAGAGATATACATTTCACTGGATATGGTGGCATGCCTTAGTAATCCTAGGACTGTAGAGCCTTGAGAGAGGAGATCTCAAGTAAGAGGTGAGTGAACTTTAACTGTCAACTTGACTAAATCTAGGGTTGCCTGGGAAAAGAGTATTAGTGAAGAATTGTTTAGATTAGACTGCTGTAGGCATGACTATGTGAGATTGATTCACTTGATTATTAATTGATGTGGGAAGACCCATTTTAATGAATTGGGCCCTGAACTGTGTAAAAGTACAGAAATGGAGCTAAGTAGCAAGCAAGCAGAGAAGGACCCAGGCATTTATTCTCTGTTCTTGACTATGGGTGTCCTATGACTAGTTGCTTGAGTTCTTGCCCTTGTTTCCCTTTAATGATGCACTATGACCTGGGATTATAAGCCAAATGAACACTTCCTCTGATAAGTTGCTCTTTGTCAGAGTTTTTTTTTTTTTTAAATCACAACAATAGCAATGAAACTAGAACAGAAAGTTAAAAGTCAGGCTGTGCAACAATACAAGACCATGTCTCAAAATTTTTTAAATAAAACAAACAACCAACCAAACAAAAAAAGGTCTATAGATTTAATGGCCAAGGGGTCCTGTGGAAATTCGCAAACAACCCAGGCTGTGGTTAAGACAAAGGGTTGCTCATTGCTCTTTGCAAATTGACAGCGGGGCCCCACTGCCACGGACAACACCTACACAACCCATTGAACATGGAGAAGTTGAGCTGGTGCCTAAATGGAGCCTTCATCCCTACATTCCAATCTCTTTTGTGTGGGAAGGTACTTTGAAGGCTACTGAAGGAGAATCATGGACATCAACTTCTAGCGAGTCTTTCTCTGTACTGCCAGTTCCCAAATAATGACACTGAAGTTTATTATTAATTAATTATGAAAGTTTGACCTTAGCTTAGGCTTCTTCCACAGGCTCTTATAACTTAAATTAAACCCATTTATTTTAATCTGTGTTCTGTACTGTGACTCCTTGCCTCATCTCTCCGTAGGACTCATGCTGCTTTTCTCCAAGTCTGGCTGGTGACATTACCTTTCTTCTTTCCTGAGTCCTCTCTGTCCCCAGAAAACCTGCCTAACCTCTTTTTCCCTAGCTATTGGCTATTCAGCTCTTTATTAAACCAATCACAGTGATACATCTTCACACAGGACAAACAAATATTCTGTTAACATTTCCTCCTTTTGTCTAAATAAATAGGAAATATTTTAACTCTATCATAATAAAACTATAAACAGTAAGAACAATGGTCAGGTAAGAAATATATTCACAACGTCCAGCCCATTTTTATTTTGCATATTTGGAGAAAATATTTTATTATCTATTTTATTTTGATGGTTTTATTCCTAAACCATTTTTTATCATAATTTATATTACCATCCTAAGTATATCTTTTTAGACCTCAAAACATTTTCATAAATAAACATTTTAAGCTTTTATGAAGATGTATTGCTGTGATTGATATAATAAAAAGATGAACAGCCGATAGGTAGGCAGGATGTATAGGTGGGATTTCTAGGCAGAGAGAGAACTCTGGGAAGAGGAAAGGCAGAGTTGCCAGCTGGACACAGAGGAAGCAGGACATACAGGAGGAGAGGAAAAAAGCCATGAGCAATGTGGCAACATGCAGATGAATAGAAATGGATTAATTTAAATAATAATAGCTAGTTAGAAACAAACCTAAGCTAAGATCAAGCCTTCATAATTAGTAAGTCTCTCTGTGTCATTATTTGGGAACTGTCTGGCAGGGCAGAGAAAGACATGTTATACCAAGGAAGTCACTAAACCTCTGATTTACAATCTGTCCTGCCTGCAAAATATGCTAGGGTAATGGTGGCACAGAATTTGTGGGAATAGCCACCATCATCTTATTTGACTTAAAACCACTCCATGAAAAGGAACCCATGCCTAATACTGCTTGGGTAACCAAGAACCTCTAGAGACTAGATCACAATGTGATGAATTTGAACATACAGAGAATACTAGTGATATACTGTCACCAAAATTGAGGTAATAGATGTGCTAAACCATTCTGAACCAATGTTTCCTAGTGTCTTATCTATGGTAAGAGTATGAAACAGTCTTAAGAAATTTACAGTTAACAATGAATATTGCACACCTCATTATTTATTTATTGTTTTTTTCAAGACAGGGTTTCTATATATTGCTTTGGAGCCTGTCCTGTCCTAGCTCTGTAGACCAGGCTGGCCTCAAACTCACAGAGATCCACCTGCCTCTGCCTCCCAAGTGCTAGGATTAAAAGCATGTGCCACCAACTTTTCATAATTCTTTTCTAATAACAAAATCTCCCAAGTATATGTTTGCTTTTTTCCAGATGGTGTGCTTTGAAGACATCAAATTTCCAACATCTGGAAGGCTTTGGTTGATGTGACACCTGATGCTGTGCACCTTCTGTTTTCCCTTTTAAAACTACTGTCCTTCTCTTTCCTTTTGCTTACCTTCCCCCAGGACAACTTAGCTGTCTGGAGATAGTTTAAAACCAAACAAGACACTTATGGGAGTTTAGCAGTGGTGGACTTAGATTTGAATGCCCATCTGCCCACTTTTTTGGACTATGCAAATATATGCAAATTACAGATACCTCTGCTTTACAATGGTTTAATTCATTTTTTTTCTGTTTTAAACTCTGTGATGTTATAAAAGTTATCTGCATGCAGCAGAAACTCTACTTTGAGTGTTGATCATTTTTTTTTAGGTTTGTGATAGGTGCACATTAATCTTTAGCCACACTTAATTGTGAGGAAAACTAATGAATCTCATGGTGTGCTATTGCTAAATGAGTGCATGGTGTGTTAGATATCTTAAGCACATTTTGAACTTACAGTGGGTTTATCACAAAACAAGGAGCATTTGTGCTTGACACCTCTGAGAAGGGATGTCCTTCTTGATAAGGGGATAGTCTTAACTAGTACACAGGGATATAGGGAGGCTTAGACAAGGGCCCCAGGATTATGTCTACATCACAGAAGGTGCTTCATGCTTGTTTGTTTCTTCTCCCATTTTAGAGACGAGGAAGGAAAGACTTCCATGGCAGAGTGAGCAGGAGTCCTGACTATGATCAATTGTGAACACTGGGCATATAGAATGGACACAAGGTAGTATTGAGTGCTCTCCCTTTGTGGACACACTTCCATCTGGTTGTCTATATGTGCTTTGCCACTTCAGCTGTGGATAATGGGACCTAGACATCTCAGTATCTTCTCATAGCACAATTGAACCTCTCTACTTTGCATGGCCTATTGAGATGTGCCCACTACAGTCTCTTTTCATGACTTTTCTCTGCTCCTTTTCTTTCCATTCAGACCTCAGTTTTTTTCCCATACTGTAGGTGCTTTGTGAATAAATCCTCACAACGGTAACTTTGGTGTTCCTTTGCTTCACCCCCACATGACCTTCACCTTGTATCAAAAAATGATCAGCTAGTGCCATGAGTGATGGATTCTAGATGGATTTGATATGGGTTTTTATATCTTAAAACTCATAGTAGATGACTTATTTAAGAAATTATTTAAAATTTTTAAAATTTTATTGATTATTTGCATATATATTCATTACTTATTTACTTTATTTATTGTGTATATATGCATGTATGTGTGCAGATGTGTGGTGTGTAGATGTGTGCATGCACAGTGTATGTATATCATGTCATGTGATAGAAATCGACTTATAGGAGTCAGTTCTCTCCTTCCATGTGAGTTCCAGGAATTTAACTCTTAGTTACTTTTCTGTTGCTGTGAAGAGACACTACAACCAAAGGAACTTATGAATGAATTCATGGTCTCAAAGGGTTATAGTGTATGATCATCATGGTAGGGGCATGGGAGCAGACAGGTAGGTGTGTCCTGGAGCAGAAGAGGAAAGCTGATACCTGACTTACAAGTGTAAGAGAGAGAGAAAGGGACAGAGAGAGAGAGAGGGGGGGGGAGGGAGGAAAGGGAGATGGACAGGGACAGGGACAGGGACAGGGAGAGACTAACTGGGGTTGACATGAGCTTTTGAAAGCATAAACCTCATCCACAGTGACACACTTCCTTCAACAAGGCAAATCTTTCCCAAGCATTCCACCATCATGAAGTAAGCATGTAAATGTATGAACTTATGGGGTCCATTCTCATTCTAACCATCCCACTAACTCAGTTCATAAGGCCTGTGTGGCAAGCTGTTTTAGCTGCTGAGCCGTCTTGCTGGCCCCAGATATTTGTTCTTTAGTATGATGTTTCTGAAGCTCTACAGGCTGTGTCTTATTGCTCCCTTTTCACCCACTTAGAACATCATAGTGTATTATTGCACCACATGGACATAGCTCTTCAGCAGCTGCTTTATTCTTTCTGAATTCTTCATTGCTGTCAACAGGGTTGTGCTAAATCCCATCTAATGCTGGTTCAAATTCACAACTGCTTCCCAGGGACATATACCTGGAGTAGAAATTTGGAACTTCTTGGTTATGGGGTATGAATAGCTTCAGATTTATTATATAATGCCAAACAATGTTTTAAAATAATGAGAGCTGCTTACACAAATGTTGGGTAATTTCTTGCTTGGTGCTACTGTTGTGACTTTGCACTGCTATATTCTTTTTCTAATACCCAATATATGACTATTGTTATGAGTATGTTTTTCCCCACTGGTCTGGTTCCCACTGCCACACCAGCCCCAAATAACACACAGAGACTCTGTATTAGATATAAATGCTGTTGGCCAGTTACTAGTTTCTTATCAGCTAGCTCTGTCTTAAATATTAACCTATTTCTATTAATCTAAATATTTCCAAATAGTCTTATCCTACTGGAGAGAGGGGCTGGTGTTCTTCTCTCTCCATCCTCCATCTTGACTCTCCTCCCTACTCCTTCCTCTCTACTCCTAGTCTCCTAGTTCTGCCTATCTGGGTTTCCTATTGGCCAACAGTGTTTTATTCATTAACCAATAGGAGAAACATATTTACAGAATGACATGTCCCATCATCTCCTCTTTTCTGTCTAAAATATAAAGAAGGGTTTTAACCTTAGCATAGCAAAATATATCACACAACAGTTATCAAATAAGAATCACAGTTAACAATATTTAGTCCATTAACATTAGTAAGATTTAATATATTTAAATACTTTATCATCTATCCTATCTTAGTGAGTCTAAAGTATTACATGTAATTTAGCTTTAATCCTAACTAAGAAAAACTATAACCTTAACTATCTGTCTTCAACTCCATCAAAGACCACAGAAGGATAAGAGCTGTATCTTGCCCAAATGGCTGGTCTTGCCATATTGAAAGCAAACTCCACAACGAGTTTCTTCAATGTCCATCTTCCTTTCTGACGCAGGTGGTGTTGCTAGGAGCAGTTGTGCCTCACTTTCAAGAAAAACCCTTAACCATTTTGAATTGCACATTCTGTAGGTCTTTGAAAGATTTGAAGAATGTCTATTATCACAAATACATCTCTGTATATCTGGAAAACCTAACTATCCTAGCTATAAGTTGACTATTATCAATACCATAATCCCCTTTTTACCTTTAAAAAGATTGGTTGTGGTCATTAACCATTTATAACCAACCCCATATAAATGAAAACAAACATTTATAAACAGTATTTGGGAATTTGGGTGTTGTTCTTTCCAAATTGCTTCCTGCTGGTAAAGGGTGCTGCCATGGGGATCCTAAGAAGACACAGAAATCAAGGCAAGGCTGCCTTGTCCCAACTGTTTTGAATGTCGGATCACCTGAAACACTGTTTCAGGGGGTCTTGCTTGATCAAACAATGCTAGTCTGGAAGGAATCCACAAGTTTTCATTTTCTGTGGAAAAAAATAGAAATCCTTTTCCCTAGTAACCTGTCCTTGGACTTAAATTTTGAAGTCAAAGCATTTTAAAAATATATAAATTTAATTAATCCAGAAGCATTTCTTTTAACAGTTGTTGTTATTTTCTCAGCAAAAGATGCAAAGATAACAGAACAGCATATAATATCCACATTCTTTTTGTGTTTCCCATCTTTATGTGACTTTTTAAAATTCTATTTCTTTTATTTTTATTTTTTTATTTATTGAGACACGGTTTCGCTGTGTACTTTTATCTGTCCTGGAATTAACTCTGTATACCAGGTTTACTTTTAAATCACAGAAATCTGCTTGCCTGTGTCTCCTGAGGGCTGGAAGTGTGTACCACCACACCCAGTTACTCTCTTTCTTTTAAAAACCATTTTATCCTTTTTCTCTCCCAAGCCTATGTATATTTTAAAACACACTGTAAACCTTTAGTGTTTTTTTTCTTAATCTGAATCTGTTTTTACTGTATATCTTTATCTTTTTGTAGCCACGAGTCTTTTATCTGGTAAACAACAACATTGCTAAAATGAAAGCCACAGCTGTGTTAGCTGTGATCTATTCAAGATGGCAGTGGCTATTTTACCACCAGAACTGAGAGCTGTGCTCACTGCCTTGGTCCGCTGCCATCCAGCAGCATGTTGCTGGCTTAGAGATATGGTCATTGCCACTGCCAGCTCTCATACACACCATTCAGTTGTTAGCAGAGCTCTTTAAAAGCTGTGCAGTTTTTTGTCACTTATGCTGAGTCAGGAAACCTCCCTTAAAGGAGCCGTGCAAGTCTCTGCTTGTCTTTTGTCTCTTGCAAAACAAGAGTCCAACCCAGAAAAATGCTGCCACCAAGTAGCCTTGCTTGTCTCTGTTTTATTTTTTTGTTTGTTTTGTGTGTGTGTGTGTGTGTGTGTGTGTGTGTGTGTGTTTTAACACTTTCTTAAGCTTTTGTTAAGTTTTAAGTGGAACTTCTTCAGTCCATGTTGGACACCATTATATTATGAGTAGTTTCCAGCCTGCCTGGTCCCCTAGCCGTGCCAGCCCCTAATAACACGCAGAGACATCATATTAGATATAAAGCTGTAGGTCAGTTACTAGTTTCTTATCAGCTAGCTCTGTCTTTAATATTAACCCATTTTATTAATCTAAATATTTCCACGTAGTCTTATCTTACTGGAAAGAGGGGCTGGCGTTCTCTCTCTGTCCTCCATCTTGACTTTCTTCCCTACTCCTTCCTCTTTCCTCCTAGTCTCCTCATCCCACCTATTGGCCAACCGTGTTTTATTCATTAACCAATACGAGAAACATATTTACAGAATGCCATCTCCCATCAGTCTATGACATAGTATCTTGATTTTGTATTCTCAAGTTTGTAATCTAAAATTTCCAATGTGTTTTAATACCTTTTATGTATTTATTAGCCACTTGGATTTTTCTTTTTACATAATATTCAAGATTCTTCTCCAAATTATACCTGAATGCCCATCTTTACCTTATTTATCTGCAAAAGAACTTTACATATGTTGCAAAGTAGTTATTGGTTGTCACCTGTTGCCATCAGTGTCTCCACATTTGTGCTTTGTCTTTCCACTCCAGATGGTGCTTACCGAGAGTGCCCAGCTTCAGTGCATTTTAGTTTGTAAGAAATGAGGAAAGAGAAGTTGTCTTAGTGTCCTATTGCTGTGAAGGGACACCACAACCACAACAACTTTTACAAAGGAAACCATTTAACTGGTGTTGGTTTGTAGTGTCAGAGGCTTAGTCCATTATCAGCATGATGGGAAGCAAGGCAGCACACTGGCAGACATGGTGCTGGAGAGGTAGCTGAGAGTTCTACATCTGGATCTGCAGGAAGCAGGAAGAGAGAGCCTGGCTTGAACATCTGAAATCGCAAATACCACCTCTAGTGACATAAGTCCTCCAACAAGGCCACATCTCTTAATTCCCGTTAAGACTACTCCTTAATGAGCAAGCATTCAAATATATGCCATTGGGGGCCATTCCTATAAAAACTACCATAGAAGCATGACATCTGTGTCTTAAGTAAAGTATTTCTTACCCTAGTCAGTGTCTGATAAAAATTTAAATCCAGATGTGAGTGCAAAACTTGATGTTTTTTTTTTTTTTTTTTTTTTTTTTTTGCTAGCAGATTGAACTGCCTCCTCACCATGGGCCTACTGTGTCCATCAGCATTCACTGCTGAGGCAAAACACCCCAGATAAATCATTTAATGCAGGTGGGACTTAGTGTGCTCAGGGTTTCAGGAGTTCTGTTTATTGTTGGCTACCTCCATTGTGGCCATACAGAGTGTCAGGACAGAGGGAGCATGTGATAGAGGAGACAGCTTACCTCACAGTGGTCATGAAGCAGAGAGAACTATCAGGTGGCCTGAGACAAGGGAAATCCTTCCAGGTCACACCCTCCATGGTCTGTTTCCCCTAAGCCCCACCTTCTATTGCCATGTCTATACTAGCATCACCTGTGGGTCCATGAAGGACTGACACATTTGATGGACTACATTTTGCCCCCCCACCAGGATCCAGTCACTTTTCAAAGGGCATTGAGCTAATAACCAAGCATTCCATGCCATGAGACTCCAGAAGCCATGGCAGATCCAAACCATACTGTCTAGGGATGGTCAGATACAGAATAGAAGTTAACAGAAGTTTAGCTAAATTACATCTTTAAAGGAGAACTCAAGGGTGCTTTATTCTCTGTCCATGCCAACATGGTTGTCCAAATAAAATATGGAGTCTTTATTACAGTAGAATTTAGGCAAACTCTTTTCTGTTTCTTCTATTGTCTAACTCTTTCCTTTTCCCATGGCAGTGGGATTTTTGTTAAAGCTCCATTTATATAGCTCATAAAGAAACAATTTCAGCAAAATCCAGTTAGAATCACTTGTGTGTCTCTGTGTCTGTTTGTAATCCTGGCTGCTAACACCCCAGATAAAGAAAAATCAGGTTGTTTTTCTAAGTGAGCACACAGAGATTTGGGCATCTGCTCCTTCTCAACTAAGCATATTTTCAGTGTCATAAAACATTTGAGACTGCATGGGTGAATGGAAATACAAAGGAATTAGGAGCGTAGAATTAGGAGCGTAGAATTAGGAGTGTAGTGTTTCATTGAGTTTCTGCTTAATCACAGGGAGTGGGACTGCTTCATTTAAATTCCTGATTAGGCATGTTTGGTATGGACAGCACCACTCTGATCTTATTAGCCCAAGTGATAGTGTGCACTAATTACCCCTTTCCCAAAGTCAGGGGTTCATTTATTACTTACATGATTGAACCTTTTTCTCATCCTCAGGGTCAGTGTAAATGAACTTGAGGAAGTGATGGAGGTCATCAAGCTGGGGCGGAGGAAGAGACACAAGTGGAAAGATTTTACATACCAGTAAAAGCCACAGACCCAGCCAGTGTGAGCCTTGCTGAATCAATCACTTCTTCTCTTTACATTTTACCCATGGCATAGGATGTTAGAGGATAGTTTTTTTCCTGCTATTGTTAATTTTTCTTGACCAGTTGACATAAAATAAAATAGTCTAATAGTCAATGATACACCTGAGATTTGGGGGTGATATTGATTATGAATGCCCCTCAATGTGGGGGCACTGTGACCTGTTCTACTTACCCTCTAACTTTATTTTCTGTATTGGACAATCTTGATTGTCAAATTTGACACACCTGGGAAGAGGGAACCTCAACTGGTGGTTGTCTCTATCAGATTGACCCATCGCCTTATTCTATTGCTGAATGAGGTTGGGAGTGCCTAACCCGCTGTGAGTGGTTCCATTCCCTAAATATGTGGGCCCAGGCTGTATTAGAGACAACCTAAGCAAGCCAGAGGAAGTGAACCAGTTAGCACTATTCTCTGTGGTCTCTGCTTTAGTTCCTGACTCCAGGTTCCTGATTTTGAGTTCCTGCCCCAATTCCATGGTAGACTGTGACATAGAAATGTGAGCTAAAACAAATCCTTTCCCCCTTAAGCTGCTCTTGGTCATGGTGTTTCAGACCAACAGAAATCAAGCTGACACCTGACTGCACAGACATGTGAAATTGGAGGTTTATTATTCTGTGTGAGAAAGGCTGTGTGGGGTAAAGGAGAGAAGAAAGAGAAGAAATTACCTGTCCTCCTATACCTGTCCTCCTATATATGGAGAAACTTTGGGAGTTTACACAAATTCTTTCAGCACAGTGACATTCTGACTCCAAGAATGATTTCCAAGCAATTTTCTGCCAACTCTCTATACAGACTTAGGCTCCTCCCAGAGACATTTTCATTCTATTACAAAGGAAATGTTTGGGGTAGATTCCCAAACATTCTACCATGTGTAACACATAAGGTCAGTGTGTCTTAGCAACTCCTTCCAGAGCAACCTAACATCTCTGTTACAATTAAATGCAGATTTGCAGAGCCAGGATTCTCAGCCTTGAAATATATACTATAAAATATTTACATAAAATGCAAAATAAGCAGCCATACCATCTATATCCTTAGGTATCATATGGAATACCTATGCTTACATTTTGTTGTCATCTACATCATCACATATATCTCTGGAGAGATTGGAGATTGTTATGGCAGATGTTTTATTATGTAAACATTTTTAGTGTGTGTGTGTGTGTGTGTGTGTGTAGAAAACAACCTGCAAAAGTCAGTTCTATGTTTCCACTGTTTGTTCTAGGGATTGACTTCAGGTTGTCAGGCTTGGCAGCAAGTGAGTTCCAAGCTGTGTCATTGCACCCCAGCTTTATTTTTAATGAAAAGAAAAAGTAGAAGCAGCTTTAACATCAGTAAGTAGGTGTTTATTAACCAAACAATGGTATATCTCTGTAGGAGAATATTACACAGCTACTAAAAAGAATGAAAAGGATTTGAAGTAGTGTAAGAAGGGCTGTATGCAGTGAAGCATCCTCTGTGTACATGTTACATGTTAGCATGTAAGCCAATGTATCTCCAAGGGAGGATTAGAAATGGAAGCAGGAGAGCCTGCTTTTACAGGCTATGTGTTTTACATGTTATATGTTTTGGCACCATTTGAAAATCTTACAATGAGCTGTCTACTTTGGCAAGCAACAAAATGAATAAGGGTTGAAGCTCTTGCTGTACAGGGATGTTAAAGACAGCAGCTAATACCCCATGCCTTACCAAATGCCCTACCTGATGGGCTTTTCCACTGCAAAGCAGTTAGAAACCATTGCCCTCAGCACATTGAGTGTCTCTGCTTACAGGGACTATTAAACACAGCATTTCACACACAGCAATATTGTCCTAACTGTTAGATAATATCCTTAAAAGACTTGCACCCATTGATGACAGAAGACAATGTATACTAGACACTACTTCAGGCAGGTACAATCCTGCTGCTGTATTTGCACTTTGGAACCTTCATTTATCTTCTGTGTCAGTCTCTGCAGGCCTGCTACAGAGCAACAGAACATGGGTTTGGATTTATTTTGGATTAAATCAACTTATACACACCTTGCTATAGGTCTACCCTTCTTAATATTCTTGCTTGTCACATTGCTTCTTTTCACCCCTAATGCAGAGGATCAAATCCATTGCTTTGCCCATGCTAGACCAGCACTCCACTGATGAGATATGTGCAAGCATCATATTCTTAGTTTTCCTTTGCTTCTTTCCTGGCTCCATTCTGTTCTCCATTCACTCCAAAAAAAAATCTTGACCAAGTCTGTGCATTCATTGACTTGGGTGCAGTGAGAAATAAAGTAATATTGATAATTCTGTTCCAAGGAGTTAGTTCATAGCTAAAGAATAACAAAAGTAGTCAATGATAAGAAACAAGGTTGTGAGCTAGAACGGAATAGTTGAACAACAAGAAAGAGGCTTAGTTCTGCCCCACATTACCCCAGGACCTCAGACAAGTTGCTTTTGTCAAGCTGTGTTTTCATCTGTAATTTGGAGATAATCATGCGTAGATACCAAGAGTAGCATCATAAGACCAAGCATGCAGGCCTTTCCTCATCTTCTCTCTTGATTTCTCTTGTCTTATATTTTTATTTAATTTGAGTGATGAAGTAGAAAGATGTGGAAGATGACACAGGGATGGGAAAGCTTTGTGGAGATGTGAGGAAAGACCCATGATATTAAGCACATCTTTGGAAAGTAAAGAGGAGAATTTTACATAGTGAAGATGGGAGCCATGTGTAGAAAAAACACTGTTGAAAGACTGGAGGGAAGGCATAAAGCCACAAGGGTGAGAAAAAAGACAGTTCTTGCTTGGTGCCTTATCTGTGAAATGGGTGAAATCCTCTCCATCTTACCTTACCTTTACTGGACAGGAGTTCCATTATTCCATTTACTTTATGTGTTTGGGCTCTGCACAAAGAACTTTGATATTATCTCTTTCCAGTTTAACATTAATAGAGCTGACTCTATTCCTTTTCTTACAGCCTTTGCCTAAATGGTTTATGTATATACCACTGTGAAATGAAAGTTGCCTTTTCATTTATAGGGATAGTTCTTTTTCCCTCTGTTCCCCTTTTCCCAGGGTAGAGACATTCCCTCCCACTGAATACCGTTGCCTAGACAACTGCCTAGACTGCTGCAAGGATGCACTGAACTCTGACTCTGAACTTCCAAGCTTAGGAGAAACCATTGCTGACAGACATGTCTCCAAAAGAAAGGACACGCATAAGAACTGTACTGCATCAGAGCCAAAAATCAACCCTCTCTTTAGTGAGGCAGGGAAGAGAATCACAAGGCAACTGGTGTTACTCATTGTGGCTCACTTCATTTCTAATAGCTCACCATCCATCACTCACCATTGACAGTACTTCCCCCTTCTCAGAATCTAGTTTTAAGGTTCAGGGTCAGCAGAACTCCTCCCATCAAGCCATCACTTATGGGGTCACCATTATAATTTATTCTAAGAAGACAGAAGACACACAGTACTTCTCCAGCCAAGGACTAAAGTCTGGTTGATTTCTGTGACAAAGTTGGGGTGTTCTAAGTAGGGGGAGTGCAGGCTGCCTCTGCTATTTTCTTTTGTGACTCAGTTTTCTGTCACATGAAGATTGAAATAGAAGAACCATGTATTCAGGGGCTCTTTGCGAGAATTAAAGGTACTAAGGCTGAGCATGCTGTACAAGGCTGGGACTATTGTATGCACTCATTAGGAATGAGCTGGGTTTCTTATTAAAATATATGCCAACCTTTGGCCAAATTTTAAGGTCTATAATGTGGTAGTAATTGTGGAAAATATACAACTTTCAACTGTTATAAGAAAGGGAAAGAATAGGGTATGTAATTTTAAACAGAGCTGACTATGAATCCTAAACTTTTACTTCACCCACTTAACACGTAACTTCTGGGTGTTGCTACATATACAAGTATATTTCCCTGAATGGTGGTGTCCCCTGAAATCCTTGGAATGTAATGCCCAGTGTGATAGCATGAAGAGTTGGTGGCTTTGGTGAGTGCTTAAGGCATGAGGTCTCCTTGCTCCTGAATAGGTTTCATGTATTTATGAAAAAGGCTTAAGTGAACTGTGTTGTCCCTCCCTTCTACTGTGTAATGACATAGCAACAGGTCCCCTTGATAAACAGAAAGCAGGCTATCACCAGACATTCATCTGCTGGAAACTTACACTTGGACTTGTCAGGCTGCAGAACTATTAGCAACAGATTTGTGTTGTTAAGTCATCCATACTAAGATGTTTAATTCCAATGGCCCAGATAGAGAAAGACATTACTCAACAAGGCTCTAGAGTTGTGTGAATTCTCAAACAAGGTCTTTTTACCTTGATGTGATATTGGGAATTTTACTTGCCCTTTTGAGCTTAACCTCATACATATGTGAAATAAGACTTTTAATAATAGCTACTTTATAGTCTCAATAGTTACCCATTAGTTGGAAAATTGGATAAGGAAAGATCTTCAATTACTCCAATAACTGTATGAGCAAGCACGCAGTATAGGTTATATAGTTTTTCTAACTCTTAAGATTCCAGGGACCAATAGCATGACAACAAGCCTAGCTTATTAATTAATTATGTAGCATAATTATTTTCCTAACTCTGAAAACCACCAGGGTCTTTCTTGTTAATTTGTGGAGTCACAGCATCACCCAAACTTTTTTATTTTTGCTGACTATGATTTTTTTTAAGACTTTACTGATGCTAGAGAGATTTTATTTTGAAAATTCAAAAATGACATTGGATTTGGCTGTGAATTCCAGGGAAAGAAGGAAGTCAGTCAGAATTTTCTCTTCTGTTTTTATCATTTGTTGACTTTACTTCCCCTGTCTTTTCACTCTCTTAACATTTCACTCATAACTTTTCTGTAACCCTAATTCCATCTTGTCCTTCATAAGACTAACCTGCTTAGTGTATCTGTATGTTTATTTTCATCTCATTTGTGTGTGATTACTATTTAATGAGAATTCCCTATGCCCGAGACACTTCACAATATGCTTTCCATATGTTACTGTCTCTTATTATTGCCATGTTTTACAGATGAAAAACTGTAACTTGGCTAAACCTACAAAGCTGGTATGGGGTGATGTCAGGAAAGAATACACAACCCATGCGATGAGTAGACAACTGTTCTGCACAATGAATCCTGGGATACAGACCATGCTGTACCTTTGGTATCTTTTGTAGCTTTGAATATATGCATTTTCACATTTTAGACATTCAGTAATCTTTGTAGAATGAAGGTGATGCCCAGCTCAGGTCATGTTGTAGAAAAATGATGTATATCTCTGTAGCCAATCTTCTTTGGGAGCTGGTTCTCCTTAAGACTCTACAGAATCTTAAAGTTTCTTCTCTTTGTGACATTTATATTATTAGAGGTCATGGTATTTTCTTTTCTTTTTTTATATTTAAATTACAAACAATCTTATTTTACATATCAATCCTAGTTCCTTCTCCTCCCATCCTCTCATTCTCCCACCTCATCCCATTTTTCCTCCCCAGGGAGGGTGAGGCATTTCATAGGAGATCATCAAAGTCTGTCACATCATTTGGGGCAGGGACTAGGCCCTCCCCCATGGTTCTAGGCTGAGAAAGTATCCCTCTATGGGGAGTGGGCTCCCTAAGTCCATTTGTACACTAAGGATAAATACTGTTTTACTAACAGAGGTTTCATAGACTGCACAGGCCTCCTAACTGATACTCATGTTCGGGAGCCTGGCAGGTCCTCTTCTGGTTTCCCAGCTGTCAGTCTGGGGTCCATGTGCTTTCCCTTGTTCAGGTCAGCTGTTTCTGTGGATTTCCCCAGCCTAATGTTGACTCCTTTTCTCATCACTCCTCCCAAATGCCTTCATCCAGTAGCTGATGGAAACAGTAGACACCCACAGCTAAGCACTGAGGTTATGTCATTTTTCATAGATGAACCCTCATCCCATGGAAAAGACTAAGTGTTCCTAATTTGAGCTTTATTGTTCCAAAGATATTGGTTGTAGCTGTTACAGATTTTGAATGAAAGTTCATTTTTCTTCCCAAAGGCGGGTAGTTGTGTTCATAGACGTAAGAAGATCTGATCTATGAGTACTAATTATATAGAATGAGGACATTAGAAATAGAAGGGATCGTGTAAGAAGTTTTTAGGCTATTAATGTATTCACATTCCTTGTTACATTGTTCGCAGTAAGAAGGAACAGGAATCAGTTTAGATATCAAGAGATAACTGAATAATAAAAAAAGTGGTACATATACACTGTGGGATTTTACTCAGTTAAAAAGAAAAATGAAACTATGAAACTTTTAGGAAAAGTGGATGATCTGTAAGTATTATATCAAGTGAGGTGACCAAGACTCAGAAAGACAAAATTATGCATCTCTCATATGTTGACTCTAACTTTGGCTGCTTATATGTGAGTATATAAGAGGGTGTGAGTGTAGCTATAGACTATGAAGCTAGAAAGGAGATCACTAGAGCAGGAAAGAGATGTTGCATAAGGTGGGAGAGAGTAAAGAAGACATCTTACATGAAAGAGGAAAGGAGGTTGAAGGGAGAGGCTGGGCATGAAAGGGTAGGATACAAGGGGGCGGGGGATGGAGGAGAAGGAGAATCAACAAAATCAGATTCTGTTTGAAAATACCTTAATGAAACATAGCATTTATATACTAATTATGTACTTAATAAATACATAAATAAAACATTTAAAGGCTGTCAGCATCCTATGTATCATCTAGTCCTTTCATTGGTCACATGTGAGAACAAAGGCCCAGAGAAGAATACGGCAGTTCCTGAGATCATGGGAATACTCTAGTTCATCTTGGGTGAATCCTGGTGGACAAGCTTGACCCTGACATGACTGCTTGATGCTTCATGGTTTGTGGTAGAGGATCACTGTAAGTCATGTAAAACTTTGACTAATGGATATATTTTACAGAGAGAGGGAGAGAGAGAGAGAGAGAGAGAGAGAGAGAGAGAGAGAGAGAGAGAGAGAGAGAGAGAGAGAGAGAGAGGGAAATGAAGAAAAACAAAGAAAGGAGGAATGCCTCTAGCTTTCCATATTCCTCTGCACCTTCCCTTTGTCGTTAACAGATTGGGTTTATTTCAACTGTAATGTCTGAAATACTTTGAATTTTGTCTATTAAAACTGCTATCTTTATGGCTATGAATGAATAACTTATAGCTTTTCAAATGGATAAAAATTTTTGTTCTCTGATTTTCATTGTGGGAAGGATTCCGAATTTAATACCAGAGTCTGGTAAAAACACATCTTTTCTTAACATTTCATTTGTAAGTTGTGATGACTAGTTTTATGTCAGCTTGACACAGCTAGAGTTATCTGAAACAAGGGAATATCAACTGAGAAAATGACCTAGCTGTAGAGTATTTTCTTAATTAGTGATTTATAGGGGAGGGTCCCACGTATTTTGGAGCAGGGGGATACCATCCCTGGGTTGGTGGTCCTGGGGTTCTATATGAAAGCAGGTTGAGCAAGACAAGAGGAACAAGCCAATGAGTAACACCCTTCCATTGTCTTTGCATCACCTCCTGCATCTAGGGCCTCTTGCACTGTTTGAGTTCCTGTCTTGACTTTCTTCAATGATGAATCATGATATGGAAGTGTAAGCCAAACCCTTTCCTCCCCAAGTTGCTTAGTCATGGTGTTTCACAGCAATAATAACCCTGATTAAAATGAGTCTTCAGATGAAGATTTTCATGGTATTGATCTTGCACATTTTGTGTCTTGCACTTGGATTGTGAATGTAACGCTCCCTTTACTGTCCTAGGTACCCAAAACCCTGAATTCCAGGTCAGGGTATCCACATACATCTGTCCAGTCCTGCAGCTTTTCCATATTACTGCATTTTTTCATCTGGCTGAGGGTTGAGGCCTGGGTCTCAGAATTCTCATCTGACTTTAAACTTAGTCCTTATGGCTATTTTTTTGTTTTGTTTTAAATAATGGTAAGAAAGAAGAAATACAAATTTGTCAGGTAAGCTTATGGTAGCATAACCATTTGCTTATTGAGAAGGAGTTTTGGACACAGGGCAGGTGAAGCTTGTCTGAGAGCTCGACTGTTAATGCTTAAAACGTCACTCTGAGTTTTTCTTGAATTTTGCTTTCTCTTTTCTTGATTCCTTTAAAAATATCCTGGTTTCACCACAAGTCAGGCTACTGTCAGATGTTTCCTTCAATTTCTCTTCTTTCAGTTTTGGAGTAGAGCAGAGTATGAAGAGCTGTCAGTCCAAGGCTTTGCTCGAACCTCCTCTCCCTTCCTCACTTTTACCTCCTCACCATCACTTATTCATATCTTCTTGCACTCAAAAAAAAATTCAAAACAGAATTCTTTGCCCCATTTCTTTTCCTGTTGTAAGTTGTAACTTACTTTAGTTTTCAGTGCTGTGGACTGAACTCATGGCCTAGCTCATACGTTCTACCATTAAGCTGCATTCTCAGCTCTATGCTTTTTCATCTTCACCATCATTTTAACATATTTGGATGGGAAAACAATAACTATAAATAAATTTGTTCGCTGCCAAGAAGTCTTTGTGCTTAAAAAAACAAAACTAAACTAAAAAAACACTGATTTGTAGTTGATGTGAAACCCAATTGGATTTTATCAACTTAACTATAAATATTCTTGTGACTTCTAGATATTTGTACAATGCTTACAGAACTGATAGACTGAGACTTTCTAATTTAATAAGACATATTTTCTCAAAATTTAAATATCAGTTGTAAAAATGGAATGCATTCTTTTATAATTACAAGGTTAATGCATCTGACAGGCAGGTCCAACTTTTGGACATTGGAACATGATGTGGATATCTACAGAGATCATGCTTGCATGCAAAAACTCTCAGTTTGAAGTAAGTCCACAGTTTAGTGTTCGGCTACATTTATATCCATCCTGAGGTGCATGTCGGCCCTGGGCAGTAGATTGGACATGGCTAAACTATTACAAGTACCCATGATGGGAGGAACACATGTTAATAACCACTAGACCAATTATTTCAGTCTGATTAGAAATTCAATTTAAGGTGTAGAAGTAACTGATATCTTTTCTATCTAAAGAGAATTTCTTCCACTTTTTGTACTAAGTTTGTAGTCATTTAACCAGCTAGTGTTTTATGTATTTTTAGGGTTATAATTATTCCTATTATACTCAAAGAAAAAAAATACAGTTTCAGATAAGTAGGATTTTAGGTTCTTTATTGGTATCCTAACTGGTTAGATTCTGAGCCTTGATAATAAAATTGAAGGTGATATAAATGCAAGGTGCTTATTGTTAGATTAAATACCCCCCCTCTAGGCTTTGCCAGGGTGACATTACTGATCACATTGTTTTGCCATTATGATATGGTATACTCATTGTTCAAATGATTGGACATTTTTGAGTCCTCAAATTAATTAATAAGGTCTTATAATTAATACGGTCCGCATGGGGTTTGCTCTTCTAAGGATTGAGGGGTCAGACTCACTTAGCTCCCCACATTCTTCAGAGAACAGGTGACTTCTCACCCTGGAGCACCTGCCAGACCTGCCTGCTGATGATGACAATAGGGCTCTCCTTCCACTTGGTTGTTATGACCAGTGCCAACAGCTAGCCAGCCTTCCTGAAGCAGACTCTCTACGAGGACCATTTCTTCTCATTTTAAAGGTGCCCATAATTTTCATATGTGTGTTCACATGTATGTACATTATTGTGATTTTATATACATACATCTATGTGATTTTAGTCCAAGTATACTTCGAGGTATTCAAAAATCTAATATGATGACTACATATTAAAGGAAATAGGAGTGAACATGTCTTATTCTTGTTTCACAAAAGTACCTTTTGATACACATTATAGTCTCTTGTATACCATTACAGTCATGGGCATATGGAAATTTTCAGTTAGTCGTGATTATTGCTCCCTTTCTGATGCTCAGACCAGGTGGAGCAGCTTCCTTAAGCAGGCGTCTTTGCTTTTTGCTACATCTGTTTTCTAGTGGGAGCATGTGACAGACCTGTTCTGATTTGTTTTCTAGTCCCAGATATAGGAAACCACCCTTTAAGGAGCCATGTTAGGATTCTGGCTTCACTAAATGAATAAAAGCATTGTAGATCTGGGCTGTGTTGAGGCCTTCTGAGAAATGCTTGTAAATAAAACTCTCACACAGGCTTTTGGCCATACTGTGATGGGGCTTGAAGATGCTATTTGTCCATATCCTTTTAAATTCATGTTGAACGTTTCTGTTTTAACACTCTCAGTTTACTTTCATTTTTTTTTTTTACACAAAATATTCTTTCTGGAAAAAATAATGATGCATATTCAGCCTGCTCTTTTAAGCAGGAAAATCCTCTATATGCAGTTTAAAAATTTGTGATCATTCTGAATGGGAAGCTTTCTTTTATATATTGATCCCCCTTCCCTCTCTCTCCTTCCCTCCTTCCCTCTTTCCCTCTCTCCCACTTTCTCATGCCCCCCTGATGCCCCTTCTCTCTCCCCTTCCATCTCCCTGCCACTCCACATGTAGGGTGATGCCTTCCAGGAGGGATCATCTAAATCTGTCAAGTCATTTGGAGTAGGGACTAGGCCTTCTCTCCTGTCTCCAGGTTAAGGGAGTATCCCTCCATGGGGGATGTGCCCCCAAAGTCCTTTTGTGCACCAGGGATGCATCCTGGTTCCACTGTCCAAGGTCCCTTGGACTGCCCAGGCCTTCTAGCCATGTTCAGGGGGTCTGAGTCAGTCTCATTGCTGGATTCCTAGCTATTCCCAGTCTGGGGGCCCATTAGCTCCTCCTTGTTCAGGTCAGCTTTCTCTATGTTTCTGTAGCCTGGTCTTGTCCTCTCTCTCTCTGTATCTGAATTCCAGTTCCGCTCAGTGTTTAATTGTGGGTGTTTGCTTCTGTTCCCAGCAGCTACTAGATGAGGGGTCTATAATGGTGGATAAATTAGACATTGATCTCATTATCAGGGAAGGGCATTTAAGGTAACCTTTCCACTGTTGCTCATATTGTTAGTTGGGGTCATCCTTGTAGGTCTCTGGACATTTCTCTAGGTTCAGTTTTCTTTTTAAACCTATAACGGATCCCTCTTTTATGCTCTTATGATCTCTCCCCCCCCTCCTCTCATCTATTCCTCCCCTTGAAGCAATTCCATAAAATTAGGAACAAGACAAGGTTGCTCACTTTCTCCACATCTATTCAATATAGAACTTGAAGTTCTAGCTAGAGTAATAAGACAACAAAGTGAGGTAAAGGGGATACAGATTAGAAAAGAAGAAGTTAAAGTATCTTGATTGGCAGATAACATGGTAGTAGACATAAGCAGCCCCTGAATTTCTACCACAGAACTCCTGCAGCTGATAAACACCTTTAGCAAAGTGATTGAACATAAGATTAACTAAAAAGAAAAATCATTAGCCCTCTTATATAAAATGATAATAGGGCTGAGAAAGAAAACAGGGGAACAACACCCTTCACTATAGCCACACACAATATAAAATATCATGGGGTAACTCTAACCAGGCAAGCAAAAGACCTGCATGACAAGAACTTTAAGTCTTTGAAGAAAGAAATTGAAGAAGATATCAGAAGATGGAAATATCTTCTATGCCCATGGATTTGTATGATTAACATAGAAAAAATATCCATCTTACAAAATCAATCTACAGATTCAGCACAATCCCCATCAATATTTTAACACAATTATTCACATACATTGAAAGAACAATACTCAACTTCATGTGGAAACACACACACATGCTCGTGTGCACACATGTATGTGCGTCTGCATGCGCGCGCGTGCACACACTCACACACACACACACACACACACACACACACACACACACCGGATAGCTAGAACAATCCTGTATAATAAAAAGCATCATCATCTCTGATCTCAAACTCTACTTCAGAACTATAATACTAAAAGCTGCATGGTATTGGCATAAAAACAGACACATTGGTCAAAAGAGTTGAATCAGAGACCCAGACATAAATCCACTCTTATGAACACCTGACTTTTGACAAAGAAGAGAAAACTATACAATGGAAAAATGAAAGTATCTTCAACAAGTGGTGCTGGCATAACTGGTTGTTAGCATGTAGAAGAATGCAAAAGATTCATATCTATAACCCTGCACAACACTCAATTTCAAGTGGATTAAGGACTTCAACATAAATCCAGTTACACTGAACCTGATAGAAAGGAAAGTGAGGAATATCCTTGAACACATAGGCACAGGAGATACCTTCCTAAATAGCATACCAGTAGTGCAAACAATAAGATTGACAGATAATAAATTGGACCTCATGAAACTGAAAACCTGTAAGGTAAAGGACACTGTCAATAGCAGCCTACAGAATGAGAAAAGATCTTAACCAACGTCTCACAGAGGGCTGATCTCTAAAACATATAAAGAACTCAAGAAACTAGACATCAAACAAACAAACAAAACAAAACAAAACAAAACAAAACAAAAAACCAAAAAAAAAAAAAACCCCGAAACAATCCAACTTATATAGACCTAAACAGAGAATTCTCAACAGAATAAACCCAATGGCAGAGAAAAACTTAAATGAATGTTCAGTATGCTTAGCCATCAGGGAAATGCAAATCAAAATGATTCTGGGATACCATATTATACCTGTCAGAATGGCTAAGATATAAAACACAATGACAGTTTTTGCTGCAGAGGGTGTGGAGCAAGAAAAACTACCATGAATTTACAAAGGGTGACCCCAGCTAAGCCTCCTAGCAATAGTGGATATGTAGCCTGAGCTTGCCATCTCCTGTGATTAGACTGATGACTACCCCCAAGTGTCATTAAAGAGCCTCTGACTAGTAGCTGATGGAAACAGATACAGACCCACAGCCATACATTAGGCTGAGTTTGGGGAATCCTGATGAAGAGGGAAGAAGGATCATGGGAGCCAGAAGGGTCAAGGATATAAAAAGAAAACTCACAGAAACAACTAACCTGGCTCATAAGACTCACAGAGTTTGAAAAAACAACCAAGGAGTCTGCATGGGATCAACCTAAGCCTTCTACATCTGTGATACTTGTGTAGCTTGTTCTATTCGTGGGAATCCCAACAATGGGAGCAGGGGCTGTCCCTGATGCTTGGCTGTGGGGAACCTCATACTAGATTGCCTTGCCAATCCTAAATAAAATGAGAGGTGCTTAGTCTTACCAAAACTTGATATGCCTGCTTTGTTGATAATCCACGCCACCGTCTGAACAGAAACAGAGAGGTGGACTGGGTGAGGGTTGGAAGGGGTGGGGGAGGGAATGGGAGGAAAAAAGGGAGGGGCAACTGTAGTTGAGATGTAAATTAAATAAATTAAACAAATATTAAAAATTGCTTATATATTGAAAATTAAAATATTTTTAACCTATGTTTTTAAAAAAGCTAGGAAGTGGGGGAGGGGGCTTACTATACCAAACTCTAAAGCTTCTGCTAGAGTTTTTGTGTTATCAAGACAGTATTTTTAATGTATATAAAAATAAAAATTGTTTTTTAGATGTACTTCAAATACTTTTTTTAATTTGACACGTAGTTACTATCTTTTAAGTTTTGAAATAATAAATACCATGTTGTTAATCATCTTACTGGATAAAGATTTTTGTATTGTTATTTTTGAAGGGAGGATTCTTAGAAATTGAATTATTAGTTCAAAAGGTATGAGGATTGTTCATATGAAAACAAGGACACTGGTAGTGAGACCTAATTCACTAGGCTGTAAATGTAAAGTTTGTCAATGAGGGAAAGCACTCAATGCAGTTTCTAGATAAGAGTGAGTCTCTGATAAATGCCACCTATGGCATAATTGCCTTCCATGGTACTTCTATTTATTCTCTACACCCACTGTTATAGAGGGCTAGTCAGGGTTAGCAATGCAGTTTCAGGCTTTCACTCCTGACCAGGTGATAGTTACCTTATAGAGTCTTCTCTGGAGCTTTGACCTTGGCTCCATCCAAGGAGGTTTTATCCCCACCCTCTCATTCCATTCTAGGAGAAGGCAGTAAGTAATGCATCCTGAAGGAGTGTGGGTGCTGCCCTGACCTAAAACTAAGAGACCAACCAGACTGGCTAAACAAAAGCGTATTCTTATGTTTTTGGTTGTGAGCCTAGCCTTTAATGGCTGAGTCAACTCTCCAGCCCTGAAAATAGTATCCTTAGACATTTAACATTGTCAGATGTGCATCAAAGACCCAGACATATCTGAAAGGATGACAGCAGAACAAAGAGTGATACCCATCACAGAGCTGATTGTATACATGTGAATACACAGCTAATGTAGTTATTTATAATGCAAACATATCAAACTTGTATTGAAAATGAATTGAACAAGATAATTTTCTACAATGATGTGTCATGAAAACCATGATGTCATGTATCATCGAGATTTATGGATCTAAACTTTTATTTTAAGCATTTGCTTCTGCTCAGCATGTCTACACATCTCTCAGTACTGTATTGAGAATTGGAGGGCAGCACACTGGTATTTTTGCTGGTACCTGGATTCTACATTGCATCTGCTGTTTATTTAACAAATGGGTATTGAGCATTTCTTGTGTGATGGGCATTGTTAGTGTACTTTGGATTTAAAGAAAATGTAACTAAGTTTTTTACCACTCCATTAATTGACTCTGGGAGAATAGTGGTAATGAAATCTAGTTGTCCTTGAGAGAGCTAGATCATAGTCCCTACTCCCTTTAGCTTTCTCAGCCCCTGTTCTCAAAAAAGGAACTGGTTTAATGGCTTTATTTAACTGTTACCATAATTGTTCTATAAAGAATTAATTTTATTATGACATATGAAAGAGTCATGTTTTCTCTGAGCCATCCTGCCTGTATTCTCTGTACATTATAATTTAGAGATTCAGAGCTTTCTTTTCCTGGACAAAAAAGCCCATGGAAAAGCCAGAGAAATATTTTCAAATGTTTACCATGTCAGATGGCTAATAAACCCAGGCGCTGAGTTGTATAAGCTCTACAATTCAGTAGCATTTGAACTTTTAAGAGCAGCTGTAAGGAAAACAAAACAGACAATAGAAATATCATATACTCCAAATCTATCCCAAGACATAGAGGAAGAAATCAATAAACACTTCCCAAATATTAATATTCTCCACCCCCACAACATAAACAGGGATAGCTTCAGTGAGCTAAAGATGATAGCTGCAAGATGTAATTGCTCTAAAATTAATTTTAAGAAAGAAGTTAGAGCAGTAATTGAAGTTAGAGCAAGTGGGACTCATAGAACACAACAACTCTGCCCACTCACACACCCTCAAGTCTCCTTTGGTTAAAGTAGCCATAAGTGCACAGGTTTGTGCATAGGAACAGTCTCATAAGGTCAGAAGTTCCTCCCAGGTGCCTGGGAATATCAAGAACATTTTATAGACTGTGTTCATGCTCTCAGATATCAAAGAATCTGGCAGGTGTTCCACTTTCCCCAAAGTCTATTCATCAATTAATATGTCTTGCTTCTCCTGTCTCCCAGCTTTGGTCTGGGCAGATTTTTTCATTCTCTACTTTGCACTTAGTCTCCACTTGACCCTTACACTATTCAGTCTAGGAGAGATGAGGTAGATGGGAGTAGGGAGAATGAAGGGGATTAGAATATGTCTATCCAAAATATACTAAGTTGATGCCAAGTTATTTTAAGTCAAAGGAAATTGAGAACCAATAAATATAAGAGTTTGCCACCTTTCTATTATCTGTCTAAGGGCAGAGTACACAGTTTGTCTTGAGGAAGGTGCCCATATTCCAGGAATGTCACTGAAGATGAGACTCTGGAACCAAAGTAGCTTTGTATGAACAGACTTTGTGAGAGTAGCTTACATTACTTCTCAGCCACCTCCCTATAATTTACCTTCCTCTGGCTTTCACACACCTTCCCCTATAATAAAAGAACACACACACATACACACCAAAGTGTACTTAGTTTCACCTTTATTCTTTGAACTGTCATTCACATAAATATTGACAAAATTGTATGCTTTATTTCCTTCTAAATATTTTTTGTTAGCTTAACTCGCAGTCTCCTGCTATTAGATGTGAGTGGCTAGAAGTTTGCTTTCCCTAAGTGTAGAAAGTGAAAGAGTAGATTAGTATGGGTCTGTTCTTGTATCTATGACAAATATTTAGAGCTGACTTCCACTTGGGCTTAGTGAACAGTCACAATTAGTAATTAGAGTTAGTGGTGTCTTCTTTGGTGTCCATTTCTTAGCCAGACAGGTCTTGTTTCTGTGTTTCTTGCAAAGCAGGGACTACTTAAAACATACATACATACATACATACACACACACACACACACACACACACACACACACACACACACATACCATCTTTCCCAGAGAGGTACATGGTTCACCTAGTTCCCTGACAGCTTCTCTCCATCCACACAGTGCTCTAGCTATGATTTAAAGAATTAATCTGCAGGTTGCTTCTCTTTGTCTTCCCTATAGCACATGCCTAGCATATAAGAGACTTTAAGCATTCTCAGCCCCTGACTTTTGTGGGTGAATGACTAGAGGCTCTTGAAGTGGATTTCTCCATCATGCTTCCCCTGGTTTATAGTTATAGCTATTAGTTTTTAGAGTCTCTTGTTCCACAATTTCTTCTGCTCTTCAGTATATCCATCTCTATCTCTCCTGGGAAGCTGTGTGACAAGGAGGAACTGGGAAGATAGAACAGGGGGAATGCTAATGACTTTTCCATAAACACCTTCTGAAGTCTCCCTCATTCCCATTGGAATTCCTAGCCACTGCTCTCTTCCAAAACCATATGTGGGGAAAAGGATACTATTACAAAAGTGGGTTCCCTGGCAGCAATGGAAGGGACAGACCTGAGAAACAACAGCAGTCAGATGGATGCAATTATCAGAATGAGTGGCAAGGCCAGATTGGTGGTACAGAGGTTCTGACTCACCAACAGCTGGGATATGCTTAATTCTACACTGGGACTGTGCTGTGGTCTGCAATGAGGTGTTTCATCTTTCAGAAGAGTCTAATGAAAAGAATCAGGAAGCTGTGGAAGGTTGCTCCAAAAGAGCCTTTATCATTTGATCAGTTTCCAGCCCTGACCTAGTTTTTGAAAAGCTAGAATCCATTAAAGATGAGATAGGTCCCCAGGAGAAAGGACTCTGAGACACTCTGGTAAGGTGTCACTTATGCTTCCCTCATGAGACTCCTGGCCATTTACTCTGGTCATTGTATATGGGATACAGGGGAAGCTCAGACTTTGGTTGGATAAAGGACTAAACTTGCCATTGATGTCTGGGTACCTAGTAGTTAGATGGATACCTGGAGATTGAGAGTGGAGGTATATGGAGTTCAGAAAATAGAATCCTGTCCAAAGTCCAATATGTAGCAGCTTTATTACCATAACTCCTGAAGGTAATTTTTCCCTCAGCTTTAATGTCAGTGATGCTCAGGGTTGTCATGATGATGAAGGCTAACAGGAATCTCTGCCATTGTAATCCCACTCTCCTCAATTCAAAGTAGTGTAAACCAAAGGCAGCATTTCATTGTAGGACAATGAAGGGCATGGCCATCACCACAGCTACGTTTAAGCATTTATGTGATTCCAGAGTTGCATTTCAATGTCAGTCTGTTCAGTTGGGAAACCTAATGTGCCCTGGAAGGAAAGAGAAAGACCTTCTCAAACCCATCCACACACATACCCCCAATAGTCACTCTATTCCAGGTGTGATATTTACCAAAGGAGATTAGCATGATTGCAGGAATATGACATGTGACCAGTGATTTGACAAATGCATTGAGTTCCAATGAGATAAGAATCAGAGTTTATATTCATACACACAGCTTAGCAATTTACATTGCTCATGTTTGCCGGAAAGGCTTGTCAACTCTCATGCTCTCTGAGGAGACCTAGGCCACCTGGTTATCAGGGAAAAGATAACATTGAATGCCTGGGTGGAAGGGCAGCACATTTATAGACAAGAGGCCTTGGAATATACTTTGAAACAAACATGCTTGGGTTTAAAATGAGAAGACAACCCTAATTTTAGAGCTAGCTTCTCAGTGACCTCTAACAGTTCATGACAAATCACCAATAGACTGTATATTATAAAGCTACAAGCCAATAGCCTAGAAATTTGTGTCATCCCCTACTGTACCAATAGTCCCATCCCTGGCCTTGCAACTTTGGCTAGACACACTATCCATTTTATTTTTGAGACAAAGTCTCCTGTAGTCCAGGCTGTTCATTTCTCAAACTCCCTAAAGAGGTGTAAAGTGTATAAGGCTGAGAGATATCAAAAGATAGTTTTAGATGGTTATGCAAGTTATGATAGTGAGTGAATTAGGTACAAGACTTTGGACTCACCAAGATAAGATAGATAATGGAGTATTTCCTCTGAATTTGTCAAATGCAAATGGACTAGACATTGTTGATACATTTGTTGCCTGGTATATATTGTATACAGTTATTGTACTTATTGTATGTAGTATTTCTTATATTAGTTATAGTCTTTATTTTAGACAAAAAGGTGAAAATGTGGTGATATTTTGTTTATAATCTAATAAAGATCGCTTCTACTTCTCAATTGCTGGTATAATAGGCATATATTGTTCTTGGGTTTATGCAGTGTTATCCAATGTAGGGCTTTGTGCATTCTAATTCTAATCTACCAGCTGAGCTATATTCTTAACCCATAAACTATAATTCTTAGGATCAGATGAAAGAGAAATAAAAGCCATATTAGGTTTATGCATAGGTAGACATGCTCTGTGGGGGCATTTGCAATGTAATCTCCAGGTTGACTTTGAGAGACAATGACAAGGAATCTTCTCAATGAGTAGCATGGAGTGTCTCACTGGGCACTTTGTGTGAAAGCAGTGGCTAGAGGTAAAAATATGCATGAATATATGGACCTAATAAATGGCTTGGTCTCCATGGGCTGGGAACATGTCTTTACATTGCTGTCTCTATCCTGCACCCCTATCATCTATTTAGTACAGTGTTTGGCAAGCATGACACTTACTATCCATCCACACATCTGCCTGTGCCTTCTGCATCCTGGACATTATTTTAGGTGTTGGGAACAGCATTAAAGCAGTCAAAAACTCTTTTCACTTTGACCATCTTCTTCCTTTTGTATTTAAAGTATTTCCTACATACCCAACATTATATTGAAGGCTCCTATGTGTTCTCTTGATCCTCAGGAAAGGCCCATGTGACAAGCCTGGCATGGGCAGCTGAAAGATTCATCTATACTCAGTAGCTGTACATTGGCTTGCTGGCATTTTAATTCAGGCCAGGGTGTTGCATTGGGAAAAAAAAAGCAATGCCAATATTCCATGAAGTTTAGCAATAGGATGAGGTCAGTCCTTAGCACATTATATTAACATAAACAAATCTTATTTTGTTGCATTTTTTGTGTTTATTTTTATGAGTGCTTGAGATTCCAACTCAGGCCCTCATGCCTTCACAGCAAGTGCCCTTACCCACTGAGCCATCTTCCCTGCTGCTCTTTCAGTTTCAGCACTGATGTGGGCAGGCTGCCATACGCTACTTTGAAGACTTGTGCTGAGCAGTCTTCATACAACAGGACCTTTCACTGCTATTTGCCATGCCCACCCACTAATTGAGATTCTCTTGAGGACTGCAACCTGGCACTTGCCAATCCTTTAGAGAAAACTCTTGTCTTGTTTGTTTTCTGAAGGCATCTGGCTTTCAACAAGTTCCTAGAAATGTAGCAGCCACATAGCTCTTTGATTGACACATAGAAAGGTCAAGTTGCTTACACAAGGTAATTCTACAGGTCACTGGTGATACCAACACAGGATCTACAAATCTCACTCTGTGCCCACAATTCTAACTACTGGATCAAAGGGCCACCTTAAAGTCACAGGGTACCTGTGGGCCACTTTAGTGTGTCAAGGGCTCTATACAGGGAGGATGTGTAAACCACTAACCATATGACCTGCAAATTTGCTGTCTTCTCAACAGTCTTAGTAGTTGACTAAACAGTGGTCACTTGACCTTTCTTACATGCTTTCCTTTCCTCCCTTTGTATTCCTTGAATTTACGACAATGTTGGTATCATTATTTGTAATGATACAGTTTCTGGGCCACTTCAGAAGAACAGCACTGGTCGTAATATGCAAACAGAATTCATGCTTGAAAGGTGTTCCCTAAACCCACAGTGCCTTTCTCATGTCACACATGACACCTTAGGAGTTGGTCATCTTGCAAACACAAGACTTTATTAAAAAATGAAACTTTGTGTAATTAGTAAAGAACCACAAAAATGACATAGTAGACTGGCACATTTTAAGAGATAGCTTTATAATTTGGAGAGTGTAAGTTGTTTCAGGAATTAAAGAATGATTTGGCAAGACTATGCTTCACAAAATGTGTGCAAAGATGTGTGTTGTAGAGACTTGGTCACGTGCTTCCTCCCTTCCTTGAATTTTCAATTATAGGTCTGGGACAAATTTGAGGTGAGTGATGTACTTGTCTTAGCAACACAATGTATAAAGTGTTCTTCAAATCCCAGGGATCATGACAATGTAAAACTTAAAACAACAAGACTCAAAGCCACTGACTCATTGACAAAGTGTGGATTTAGAATTAAAGCAATATTCAGTCCTGACTTGAATGGCCTCACTCTGTCCCTGGTCTTGTCTCCTCACCCATGGATTTGCTTGTATTCCCTTTACACTGTAGAGCACAGGAGGAAACATCATTGTCTTTTACTCCCACGGTGCTCACTGAGCCTGGTGTCCTGCATGTGTGCATACTCCTCCTCCTCTATGAATGAAGAGGAATATACAGTTCCATTGAAGAAGATTGTGTAGATTTGAGTAAAACACTTCATTGTCTGCCCTGTCTTTGAAAAGAGGGTATTAACAGCTTGGAGAGATGGCTCAGTGGTTAATAGTACATACTACACCTGTACAGGACCAAGCTTGGTTCCAAGCTCCCTCTCATAACTGTAACTCCAGGTCCAGGGGATCCGATGCCCTCTTCTGGCCTCTGTGGGCAGCTGCACTCACCTTCACATACCTACACACAGTTTAGACTAAATTGTTTCTTAGAAAAAAGAAAGAGGTCATAGAGTACTCTAAAGCTGTGGTTCTTCCCAGCTGTTACAGTCTAAGGTTCATACTGCCATGGGGACAGTCTATCACGTTGGAGCTTCATTTATCCAGCCACCCAGTAGAATCTATCACATTGCGATATCATAAGTGTCTGGCTGTGGGTGAGTTGCTAGAGGAAGGAAGAAAGTCTGACCTTTGGGAGAGATTACCGAGCAGCAAGGAGGCAGACAGGTAGGCAGGCTTCTGGGATACTAGTTGAAACTATTACATTGGACACTAGAGAGTCAGAAAGACTTTAGGATGGGATCCCCTCAAATCTTCCAGGGCCAATGCACATTTTACAGAGGCTTGAGTACAGAAGAGAAGGATAAAGAACGTGTCAGCCAGAGAAGAAAGTGTGGGGTACTCCAGCCTAGCACAGAGCATGTGTGATTAGATTTTTTTTCTTACCCTTCCCCAGAGAACAGCATATGGAAGGCCTCAGATTCTGAGAACAGAGTGGGGCTTTTTAGAAATTACTCTCAAGGGTAAAGGAAGAGACGGAAATTCTTGTAGTACAGTGTGTTGAGAAGTTAGACTAGCAGGCATGAATTCTAACAGTGTTATTGTCTTTAAAATAGTCTATTTTTAGACTAGATCTCTCCTCCTCTTGAAGGTCTATCTATGTACTCTCTTTGTCTGCTCTCATCATTTGAAAACTTTTCTCACTCTATCTGAATGGATGTTGATTTTACCATCTGGAGATGGGGTGTAAGAAGAAGGAAGACCTAGATAAGATAAAGGTGGTATGTGTGTGCATGCAAGTGTGTGTGCATGAGTCTCTCTCTCTCTCTCTCTCTCTCTCTCTCTCTCTCTCTCTCTCTCTCTCTCTCTCTTCTGTGTGTGTGTGTGTGTGTGTGTGTGTGTGTGTACACTCACGTATAAGAGAATGCCACAGGCAGCATGGCTTGCACATTCAGAGAACTATATGCTGGAATGAATGAAATCTCACATAATGGAAAAGAACATTTCCAGTGTTGGAAAAATTAGGTTTAAAAAAGCCAATCTGATTGGCTTAAAGTACCAGGAAGTCTAGGCCTGAGGTAACCATATAAAGGCTTAGGTCAGAAGGAGAATGTTCCCTTGATGGTTGTTAGGTTTTATGATATATAAATCATTTTATTTACTGTCTTAATATTATATCAGCAGACAGCCCTTCAGTTGCACCCAGGAGTGAGATGCTAAAAGCAAAAAACAAGGAAGGGAGGGTGATTCCCAGGCTGTCAAGGAGGTTGTTAAGGATGACAGGTTAATCCCCTTTAAGTGGTTGGTTAGCTTGCAAATCAGCATTTTAGTGAGAGGGAACTGGGACTTAAAGGAATACCAGTTCTAGCCTCTGGATTGAAGCTTCCACTTCAGGACACCTCTCCAAGGAGTGCTCCTGCCCCCATGGAGAGCTGATGTGAAGGTCAAAGCTAAGGTCTTGATGCATACAGAGTCGTTACTGTCTGGAAGCCATATCAGAGCTGTCTGTTCTTTGGGAGAGCATGTGAGGTCGAGGGCTTCTGATCCCTCTGCTGTGAGACTTCACGGGTTGGATAGGAAGACAATAGGGGCAGATTTCTCCCTCCTTTTGGTTTCGCAAAGGAAATACTCTTTGCTAAAGGTCAGGAGATGTTTGGAGACAGTCTGGTTGTCTTTTTTCCCCCCACTGGGATCCCCTCTCTACCTTTGTTGACTCAGGTACCATTGTTAAGGTGAGGGTTTTTTTTTTTTTTTTTTTTGAATTTCAGGTCTTACATCTTCTGTCTTGTTCTTCCCCAGAGAGGAGAAGATAAGGCTATTAGTTCTATGTTAGATAAATGTTGACAAAGATAGCATTTGCAGCCACCTGAAGTTTTTATAGAATTGGACACAAAGCAATTTTATACATTATATACCCCTTTCTCTTGTTCTAACCTAGAAATTGTCATCTCTTAAGTCAAAGAGGGAAAGCAAGTAATTTTTGTGGACTGAGCATAATCCAGTGCTCCTTGGAGCATTGCATTGAGAAGGGACTCTGGTTGCTTCCAAACTCAGGGGTTGTGGGATCAGTTCTGCATGTCTGTGACAAGAAACTAGGTGCCCCTGTGTGCCAGGAACCCACAATGATCTTGTTTTCACCTGTGTGTGTGTGTGTGTGTGTGTGTATACGTGTGTACATACATACAACACACACACACACATACATACATACATACATACATATATGCTTTAAACTCTGCTCTCTTAGTTCTATGTGTTGCCACCTATGCAACCAGGTATATTCAAGTCCAGAGGATGTACTTTGCTGGGATTTTTGTAATTCACTCTTAATAAAGACTGTACACTTAGTTCACTGTATGCTCTCTCCAACCCCAGAAGAAGTGTATAGAGAGATTCGATTTATATCAGTATATGCGATAAAAATATAGAAAGAACAGGGGATGGGTGGACTTGGCAATGGACTCACCACGGGACCAGAAATTCTGAGACCTGATAATGAGTAGGTCACCAGAGCCTCAGATTCAGGCTTCCAAATTCAGATTCAATGTCTTCCAAATGAGCTTCTAGACATGCTCAGGTAAGGGAGACCACAAAGGTTCAGGCTTTCTGTTTCCACGTTGAACTCAGTCTCTTGCATTCCTGCTGGGCTGACTTCAGCAACCCTGGGTTCTAGACACCCTTCAGCAGCATCCCTGGGCTTAGGGTCTTTCAGACCCATGTCAACCATAGTGACTCAGGGTTTCTGGCCTCTTCAAATACTCAACAGATTCAATGCTTTGGTATTGTTATGCCAGAATAGTCTACCTTGAGTATCTGGGCAAGCTTACTATCTGAGAACTCTTTTTAAAAAGATAAACTCAGTCATTGAGAAGTGAAATAAATGCCTCTTTGCCCACTTGGGTGTAGAAATCAATGCATAGCCACAAGGAACAAGAACACATCCAAAAGGATAAAATACACTTCCAGTTAGACAAGGAAGAAACAGAGTTGTATGAGCAGCCCAAGAAAGAAATTAAATTACTTTTTAAAGGCACTTCAGTTAACTTCAAGAGAACAGAGAAATGCTCAAGTTATCTAAGTAAAGAATTAAGTGACTGATATAGGAAACCTAACAAAGGAATTGAAATACAATATATACCTCACAGAGCTCTGTAGCTTAAAAAAAAAGTAAATGAAAGGAATAATGCAGTAGGAAGTTCCTCAGCAGACCTGATCGAGCTAAGGAAGCATTGAACTTGATGGGACAGAAGAGAAAAAATAACAAGGCATGAAGAAGGCATATACAACTTCCAGGGCAGCATTGAGAAAGCAAATGTTTGAATTTGAGGCTGCTGCACAGGATGGAATTAGCTTGGTGCTGTAAACATGTTCAAAAGCCCATGGCCCTAAAGTCACAAGCTCAGTAAAGGAACCTCCTACACCTGTTTTGTTAAACAAAGTTTGTCAAGCTGCTTTCTAAGTGTTTATTTCTATTCCCATCATTTAGTGCTGCCCTCAACACTGGTTGGAGGCATGTTTGTCTCAAGTGGTCATAGCTAATGGAGAGACCAACAATTGGTTATGCTGTTCCAAGTAAGTGTCTGTTGAGTGCTCAGCCTTAAATGGGGCATCTGTATTTATTCCACATCTCCAAGTCTCAAGGAACATCTCAGAAGAGGGACACAAAGAATGTAAGAGCTGGAGCTGAGGATGAGGGCTGTGGAATTCTGTCTTCTGGCCATGAAATATATGACTGTTGCACTCATATTGGAATTCACTGGACTCATATGGAGTTCCCTGCAGCTGTGATTACCTGCACAGATGCAAGCCAACAAGGTCAGCAGCCGTTCCAACAGGCGGCACAGATTGGACTCAGTTGGTTATTAACAACACAAGGAAAGGGCAGGAACAGGGAGGGGAACACATTAGTGGTTCCTAGGGGGAGAATTGGGGATGCATATAATCAAGAAGCAGTGTTTACATGTATGAAATTGTCAAACAGTTAGCAAAAGATATTCTATAAAAATAAGATAAGAGAATGATACAGAGATAGAATGCTTATCTAAAGAAGTAACACAGCTTCTGTTCCAAATGGCTATGTTTAAGTATATTAAAGTCCACTGAGTTGTCTTTGTGTCTAGTTAATTTCAGTGTGTGATTTTTTTAATTTACAAAGTTATTTTTTTCTTTTTATTTATTCTTTGTGGCTTTCCCATCATGCATCTTGATCTTATTTATCTCTTCCCCTTCCCTTTGTATCTACCCTCTACCCTTGCAACCTCCCCCTGCAAAATAAAATAAACTAAAATTTAAGAGAAAATGAAAAAAGGAAAAAGAGAAATCTCCTGGAAGCTGTAGTTTGACACACTGAATCACACAGTATACCCTTTAGTCCATATATGTTTACTTGCAATGTTGGTTGCAAAGAGTTATGTTAATTGCAAAAAGTAATTGGTCTGGTTTGAGGCCTCCGGAATCTGCTGCACTATCAATACTGGGCCCTCACTGGGACTTCTCTTGGTTATCCTGTTGTAACATGTCATGGAGATCGTACTATTGTGGTTTAATGAGGATCAGGAGAAACAAATAGGCCGAATAGATGTTTATTCAGGGAGAAATAACTTACAACATAGACAGATGAACACCAGCAGGTTCCTGGTACCAAGGATGCCTCCAGATGCTCTTCTGTCCCGGTGCTGCAAGCAAGAGAGCATTCGGGACTCCTTCCCCAGACCTAGTTCCCCCAGGTAATGTCAGCCTCTGTCCCCATCTCCCAATGGGCGTGGTCAGTGCCACAGGTGTGGACAAAGTGAATATCTCACTACATCCTACAGTTTTGGATCATATCCTCCAGCAGATGGGATGGGTGTTGGGGTGGGCCAACTCACAGCCCTGGTTCTGGGCCTGGATGGTTGCAGGGTTGGTCAGTCCACCGGCTCACCACCAGGGTGAGCTCTCCAGCACTGCCCAGCTAGTTCACCCTATGCAGCAAGGATCAAGCGGCATGACCCATTCTCCTGCTTTCTTGCCCTCAGGGACAGCTCATATACCATCAGGGCCACCTCTACTACGTTGATCAGGAGAGGTGCAGGGGCTACTTTCCCGAGCATTGCATCTGGTGATGGGCAGGGCCAGCTCTGTCATTCTCATGACCTCAGGACCAGCTCTTCCACCTGCCACAGGCAGTGGGGACAGAGGGCTTTCCTTCGCCCACACTACCACATGGCAGACAAGGGGGAACAGGACCAGCTCTCCCACTCTCATGCCCTCAGGGCCTGCTTGCTTGGGCCACTGTGAACAAGGTCAGCTCTATTTCTTGTACTGCCCAGGAGAGGTATAGAATGCTCTTCTGAGTGCTGCAGCCAGCGAGGGTCGGCCTGGGGAGGGGGCACTCTGTGCAACCCTATCCTCTTGGCCTTAGGTAGTGATAGGAGCTACAATATCAACACAAACTGTGGCTGTGGCAGGTTCACAGACACAGACACAGGCCTTGGCAACAGTCCAAGCATGGACATCACCATGACCCCAGGTGGCAAGGAAACCACCCACTTCAGTCTGCTTCAGATCTGCCTCTCTCTGAAGATGACTCATTCTGTTTCTCTGTTCCATACTCCACCATATGTGTAATCACCATAATAGTGCCCTACCTTGGGGCACCTTGGGGTGCCGGACAGGTCTGTGTTTTCTCCTTGTCCTCCAGGGTAGGCCTCCCTGGTAGGCAGATCTGTGGGTCTCCTTTTCCCATTTAGTGTTAATGGTCCTGTGTGGGGTTGTGTTTGTGGTTTTGTAAAAAAAAAAATAAAGTTCAAAATAAATTTTTTTTAGTTACAAAATTTAAAAAGAGAAATAATAGCAGAAAACTTTCAAACCAAGAGAAAAATAAATATCCAGGCATAGAAAGTTTAAGTCTCGAGTTGGATTTAATATGAGTAAACTTATTCCAAGTTATAATCAAATGTCTAAAGTGAACAGGGAGCAGAGGCCCCTGAAGTCAGAAAGAGAAAAGAAGTGAGTGGCATGTAGGATGCTACAAAGTGTCTAAAGCAGATTTCTCAGCAGGAATCTCAGCAGGCACAGGCGAGAGGGGAAGAATAAAGCCAAAATTCTAAAAAAAAAAAAAAAAAAAAAAAAAAAAAGTGGCCCCCAAATACTGTGCCCAGCAAAGCTGTCTTTCAGACATGGGCAGATAAGGTGAGACAGCTCACTACACCAGAGAGATCTTACATCAGAGGCTTTTCCTCAGGCTGAAATAAAGGATGCTAATTATCAACATAAGAAGATCTGGAAATCTAAGCTCCCATACTTTTGGTGCTGTATACATAGCAAATCTTTAATATGAAGGTGACAAGAAAAAAAAAAAAAACAGAAAAACAATGGGTACACTCCTTTAGCAAGTGTCTTAGTTACTTTTCTTTATTTTCCTTTTTAAGTTTAAATTTGAAACAAGGTTGTTTTACATGTCAATCCCAGTTCCCCCACTCTCCCATCCTCTCCTATCACCCCCACCAAACCCCAGCCCATACCCTTTCTGCTCCCCAAGGAGAGTGAGACCTTCCATGGGGAGTCTTCAAAGTCTGTCACATCATTTGGAGCAGGGCCCAGGCCCTCCCCCATATGTCTAGGCTGAGAGAGTATCCCTCTATGTGGAATGGGCTCCCATTCCTATACTAGGATAAATTCTGATCCACTACCAGAGGCTTTATAGATTGTCCAGGCCTCCTAACTAACACCCACATTCAGGGGTCTGGGTGAGTTCTATGCTGGTTTCCCAGCTACCAGGCTGGGGTGCATGAGCTCCCCTTTGTTTACAGCTGATTCTGTGGGTTTCTCCAGCCTGGTCTTGACCCCTTTGCTCATCACTCCTCTCTCTCTGTAACTGGATTCCAGGAGTTTGGCTAGTGTTACTTGTAGTAACGAGACACCATGGTTAAGGAATCTAATAAAAGAGGGCACTTGGTTGTGGGCTTGCCTACAGTTTCAGAGGCTGAATCTGTGACCACCATAGCAGGCAGCATGGGAGCAGCCAGGCAGGCATGGTGCTAGAGAAGTAACTAAGGGCTTACATTATGCCACAAGCACTGGGGGGGGAGAGAGAGAGAGAGAGAGAGAGAGAGAGAGAGAGAGAGAGAGAGAGAGAGAGAGAGAGAGAGAGAGAGAGCTAACTTGAAATGTGGAATGGCATGAGCTTTTGAAATCTCAAAGCCAGCCCACAATGACACACTTCCTTCAATAAGTCCACATCTCCTAATCCTTTCCAAACTGTTCTATCAGCTGGGGACTATGCATTCAAAAATATGAGCCTATGGGGGCCATTCTCATCCAAGCCACCACAAGTAAAGGATATGCAATGTAAAAAGATATGTTACAAATTTAAAAATGGAAATGATAAGTGGTGGAGTGGAATAAAGTATAACAGGTTTGGGGGTTTTATTTGTTTGTTTGTTTTTCTTGTAAGCAAATGAAGTTGTTATTAGCTCACCACTCTACCTCACACTATCCAGGTGAGGGGTTGGGCTGGAAGGTTTGTTATGAGTCAGGTGGGACTAAGCTTTCTCTATGGATAAAATAGAACAGTTACTGCTGACTCATTTCCTGGGCCTTTGCTAGAGAAAGCACACTTTTGTTTACGCTTTTATTTTTCTGTCTGTGCCTGCTGTTGTTCCAAGGATCCTGATGTTTGCAGATCCAAGTCTGACCTATATATGAAAAATAAAATGAGCCAGCTATAGTGAATGCTCAGAGAGCATACCACCTGGCTATCCTTTGGTCCTGAGTCCTCCCCTGTCCTCCCCTGTAGTGGTCCTCCCCTGTTACATGTCTTGTTATGTAACATCTTGAGCCTTGAATTGTACTTCCTGGAGAAACAGAGAAAAAGAAATCTACCCCATTTTCCCAAGGAAAGAAATTATCTCAATATACATATAAACTCAACTTGGTAAAATAACTTTGTGCAAATAAATATACACACACATATACAAGGTAGTGGACCCACAGTAAATCATAGGCAAACACACAGAGAGACATAGACAAAGTATCTATTGAAATCTGAATTCTTTCCCTTCCCCCTTTTTAAATTTAAATTTGAAACAAGCTTGTTTTATATGTCAATCCCAGTTCCCTCTCCCTCCTACTCCTCCCCTATCCCCCCAACTCCCTAATTCCATCCCTTTTCTGCTCCCCAGGGATGGTGAGGCCTTCCATGGGGGATCTTCAAAGTCTGTCATATCATTTGGAGCAGGGCCTAAGCCCAACCCTGTGTGTTTAGGCTGAGAGAGTATATCTCTGTATAGAATGAGCTCAGCATCTGAATTCTTTATCTTTGGATAACATATTAACTAGCTACTGAATTATTTGCATGGACTAATAAAAAAGTAGTATCTCATTTTGAAAAGATCATTGTTTCATGGCAGCTTAAACGGTAATTTTGTGATCTATGTTGCTCACCTTACACACTATTGTACAGGGAAATGTCATAAATATTAAAGTATTAAAGATGTTCAAATATAAATCTCCAAAAAAAGGGGAAAGACTTATTTTCCTGGCAGCAGAAACCACAGGTATATATAGGCTTGTTATGAGTTTCTTTAAGTCATGTATGGTGGTTCACACTCATAATCCTGGCACTGGGAGGCTGCAGCAGGAGGATTGCCATGAGTCTGAGGCCAGTCTGGGCCAGCCAGAACTATAAAATATGACCCTGGGCAGTTATTCCAGTGTGGTCATTAAGTTCTGCTGGGTCTGTCCACCTTTCTCTTATCCATGATTCAGAAAGGTGTGACTTCTTTTTTTTTTTTTTTTTTTTTTTTGCTCTTCTGTCTTTTTATTAGTTGCTGGCTAGAGCTGACATATGCTTTTGCTCATACTTTGGTCATCTTTATGTATGCTTTCAGGCTCCTGTCTAAGTAACATGGCTGCTTGGCTGCCTTACAGTAGATGTCTATATTGCCTTAACTCGAGCAGCAGGGGCCTTTTGTCGTTTTCTTCTCTACCTCCCTCCTCCAAGCAGCCACTCATCTTTACAGCTTGTCTGTCGTGGGATCACTTTTTAAAACTTCAACAAAATAGTCCCAAGCTTTAAAAAAAAAGTGAAACCCTGTCTCAAAACCAAAACAAAAACAAAAAACAAACAAAAAGCCTTTCCATTTTGCATTTATAATTTACCTTTATTTCTAAATATAATATTGGATGATAGTACAGGCACCTACAATTAAAAATTATCAAATGGGCAGTGAGCTAGTCCTTCCCACCACTTTTAAGGTCAGAAAACAAGTGCCTCACTTTTGTTACCTGGAAGCCCATTGAGTGCTGAAAGAGTGTGTCTAGTACTAGTCTTGAGTGGAAAGTGCATCTCTTGGTTTATATGTCTCTGTAACTCACTCCACATAAGACCTTCACCTTGACTCCCTTTAGTTTCCCCTTCTGCAAACTGAGGGAGAAGGATGGTCATGTGTGGAGAATGGCAAACTGGTTAAAGAGTAGCTTTTTATATTAAACAAAACTTTCTGGCTGTAGAATCTCAAATTCTTGCCAACCTCTCAAGCACCAAAATCTCTTTCATGTTACCCCCAAAGTATGACACAAATCTAAACATTCTTCATACACTCAAAAAAACCACTTTTACTTTTGCAATGGAAATCAGCGTACCGGAGGACTCAAATGCTTTTCTGGATTGCTGGTCCTGGCTAGGACAGTTTGTCTGCCTTCCTGGATGATGTATCAGAATTTTCAAGATCCGTTTTAGAAACCCAGGCTTCAAATACTACAAGGAAGTTGAGGGTTGAGGTGTTCTCTCTCTGCCTTGTCTTCCTCCTTCTTTCCTCACTGAATTTACTTCAATTGTCATCTAATATATATATATATATATATATATATATATATATATATATATATACATATATATATATATCCTTGTAAGGAACCATTGTACACCTGCCAGGACTGAACTGTGAATAAATCAGTCTGTTTTAGTAACTTAACTCCTAAAATATGCACTCCTTTTCTTCAGTATTTGGTTACTGACCAAAGCCCCAATTTTCCAATTGCATTAACATGTCCCAGGAGGTCATTTTTATTCTGAGCTGTGTCACAGGGTTCTCAGCTTGCATTGTTTTCCAGCTCTAATCTGACCTGTTGCTTCTGTGCAGATATAGCATATGCTTCTCTGTTTCCTGGTGAGAAAAAAATACATTGCAGATTTCAAGCTGTAGTTTTGATGCTGTGGGGTCCAAGTTGCCATATGTAAAGCCGCAGCCTGGGGAAGTGTGAGAGGAAGTGTCTCAGTGTCTGCTGTCACTGAGTCAGCTGGAAGACAACCCACTTATATGTGCACCACTCTGCTTCCTACACCTTAGCTTTCTGCTAAGAAATGGCCTATGCAAATTGTGAGCCAGCATCTTGAAAGCACAGTGCGATGGGCATCAGTGATATTTTGTTCATGGTAGTACACCTACTATTATGAACAAAATGATGAATGAGAGATACAGAAATGCACAAATTCTGCCTGTCAAGTCTCAGCTTTTGCTGTGCGATTACTGAAGGGATCTCACACATCAAAGCAAGAGGATGCTAATTAAAAGTGCCACTACTGGAGCAAGTGGATGGTACTCCCTGGAGCTTTTTCTACTCTGCAACAAAGTTTGAACAATCAACTTAGGCTAGAGGCCAGTGTGAAGTGGCCCATTTCTTCCTCCAGTTTCTAACCTTATTCTTAAGTCACCCAAGACAAATGTTCAGTGTACTTGAAAGAGGAATAAATGAAGAGAGGGAACAAGATGTTTGGGATAATCCCTAGCATCTTATTCTTCAACATGTGGCTGCTGTATCAGCAATATTATAATTGCCCACAGGTTTGTAGAAATGGAGTATCTAGGGCCTTACAGCAGAGTGACTGAGTGAGCATCTGATTTGTGTGTGTGTGTGTGTGTGTGTGTGTGTGTGTGTGTTTAACTTGAGGTTCTCATATGTGCTAGACAAACATGCTGTCTTCAAGCTCTACCTCTAGTCCTTAAACTGCTTTCTTTACTTATTTTCTTAGCATAGTCTTGTGCATTGTGCTGTTGAGATGACCCTCTACTATGTAGCATTGCATGAACTTTTCAAGTTGCAGAATCTTGTTTTGAAGGAGCATATGTTAATAGTGGATGTTTCAAGGAACTCAGCACGGGAAGCATCGATCTCAGGAGAATCATGGTTCTGGCTGGCACAGGTGGTAAAGAGTCCCCCATTCTGGTATCCATATGAGGTGGAATCTGTGTAAGCATTTAAGTTTTGAATTTGAAGATATTCCAAGACTTTGAGACAGCAGTAGTGAAGTTATATGTTATATAAGAATTAGAAGTTAGCACATAAAACAAAAATTGAACTTTGGTAAGAAACCTTTTATTTATTTATTAAAAAACAAACAAGAATTCAAACAAGAATGCTTTTAGATGTTATTACATTCCAGACTTACCTGCTCTGATGGTTAATCTTCACTGTCAACTTGACTGAATTTAAAATCACCATGGAAACCAAACTTTGGGTGTGAGGCTGTTTCCACACAAGTTTAACTGAAGATCAATGACTTATTCTGAGTGTGAGCAGTGTGAGTGTGGGCAGTGTGGGTGTAGGCAGTGTGAGTGTGAGCAGTGTGAGTGTGGGCAGTGTGACTGTGAGCAGTGTGAGTGTGGGCAGTGTGAGTGTAAGCATTGTGGGTGTGGGCATTGTGAGTGTGGGCAGTGTGAGTGTAAGCATTGTGGGTATGGGCATTGTGAGTGTGGGCAGTGTGAGTGTAAGCATTGTGGGTGTGGGCATTGTGAGTGTGAGCATTGTGGGTATGAGCATTGTGAGTGTTGGCAGTGTGAGTGTGGGCAGTGTGGGTGTGAGCATTGTGGGTGTGAGAAGTGTGAATGTGAGCAGTGTGAGTGTGAGCAGTGTGAGTGTGAGCAGTGCCTTTTGAGAGGGCTGGGATCCTGAACTGACTAGAATGAGCCTCACACATAGACAACAATAAGCAACCAAGAAATGATGAGAGCAGGAGACATAATTTTCTCCAGGGTTGATTGAGTCTCCTAATTGATTATCCAGTACCAATTCATCAGCATCTAAACACACGCACACATACATATACACATATATATGATTTAAGAGCTGACCATTTGATAACCAATTAGAAGTGTGTGTGTGTGTGTGTGTGTGTGTGTGTGTGTGTTTAAATGGACCAAGTAGATCATACACACACACACACACACACACACACACGTAACAGTATTTTTAAAGCCATAATTTCTAGAAGGAATAAGGAAGTACAAGGGAAAGGATAAAGAGAGGAAAGAGAAGGGGGCAATAATGCAATTAGATTTTAACTTAAAAAGGAATAAAAGATACATCTTGAAAGAGAAGTGAATTGAGCGCTAGCATCTACCTCTGGGGATGCAATGTGACCTGTTGCCTCATGTTCCTGGTGTGTGACTTCCTGAACATGATGGACTGTATCTCTTCTCAAACAATGGGCTAAAATCAACCTTTCAAGTTTCCTTTCTCAGATATTTTCTAACAGCAATGGGAAAGGTACCCAACACATCTGCCATTGTATAAGAAGTTCAGTGGAGGTTGTGTAACTTTTGCTGCTGACACTTGCTATTGATTCTTTGGATAAGTTGACCAGATCAGATCAGTATTTGGACACAACCCAATTTGAGGAGCACATTACTTTAACATAATTACATTGGGGGTGATTATATGCTTGTACTTTTAGGTATGGTAGGAACTGACTAATTGTGTGGATAGCAACTTATAATTTCTATCCTGAGCTCAGGTGAGCAGATGCATGCAATGGAATGGGTGATGAGATTACCCATATGATTTCCCTTTGGCATCCTATGGTGGTTTGAATTAGAACGCCCCCCCCCCCATAGGCTCATGTGTTTGAATGATTCAGTCCCAGTTAATGGAACTGTTTGGGAAGGATTAGGAGGGGTGGCCTTGTAAGGAAGTGTGTCACTCAGGGTGGCTTTGAGGTTTAAAAGCTCATGACTGTAGATAGCTGCGAAGTGCCACGCCTTAAAGTGGTGCTGGCTTCCGCCTTCCACCTCCCCATGGCTGAGCGCTCTCTGGTGTAAACAAGCCCTTATTTGGTTAAGTCTGTTCAGCCTGTCTGCTTTTAGAGTAGCCTATCTGCAGGGTCCACGTAGCTCACTGGGATTGGTTAGCACAAGGGTATTTAAACCTGTGCAGGGGTCCCCCGGGTCTCTCGAGGGTCAGAGGAAACATGTTTCAAGGATCCTGATTAAAACTGCAAGAAGATGATCTTCCCGGAGTCGCGTCTTCCTTGCTGGCGAGGGTCAGGCACGTACAAATGGAGGCCTGCACAGGAATTTTTCAGATCAGTCATCCTTGCTGGTCAGGGTAGGCACGTACACATGACTAGTCCATTTCTCTCTCTCTTTGTCTCTGTCTCTGTCTCTCTGTCTCTCTGTCTCTGTCTCTGTCTCTGTCTCTGTCTCTGTCTCTGCTCTCTCTCTCTCTCTCTCTCTCTCTCTCTGACTGCGGATCAGGGCATAAAACTCTCAAGTACTGCTCCAGGACTATATATATATATATATACATATATATACATATATATACATATATATATATACATATATATATATACATATATCTGCTTCCCACCATGATGATCATGGACTAACCCTCTAAAACTATAGGTAAGCCCCATATTAAATGCTTTCTTTAATTTATGAGTTGCCTTGGTCATGGTGTCTCTTCCCAGTAGTAGAACAGCAACTAAGACATAACCTATGTTGTTGAATTTATATATATTATAATTTTTTATGCTAAAATATCTCTTTGTTGTACACGCAATTTCAAAGAGAGACTTTAAAAGTGTTTCATTTCATTATATTTTTTTACTGAGCATGTGTGTGTGTGTGTGTGCCCATGTGTGCATGGGATTACCTATGGAAGACAAAGGTGTTAGTATTCTCTGGGAGAGTTGTGAACTGCCCAACATGAATGCTGAGAGCTGAACTCAGATCCTCTGAAATAACAGTACATACCCTCAACCTCAGAGACATCTATCTCTTCAGTCCCTCAGAGAGATTTTTGTCAGGCAAAGAGCAGAAATCTATTAGAAGGACACATCACCTGGCCTTTGGTAGATTTAATGTAGTCCAGAGTCTCATTCTTAAAGTGATGATTATTTCAGTTTAACAATGGTGATATTTTTCCCAGTTAGTCGTTTGATAAGCATGAACCAGGATGTCAGTTCACATTTGAGACCACAACTATTGTAGACTTGAGAATAATGTTCCCTGCAGATCACGATAGCATTCCTGTAGGCAACTTGGATGGAAAGTTGGCTTATATTCTAAGGGGAATTCTGAAACATTCACCACAAAATCAAACTAGATTAAGGACATTAGCTAAAAGGGTCTGGTGGGCTATGAATTCATTTAAAACTTTCCCATTGGCCTGTGTTCTGTGTGAGGTCTTTAAGTTTAGCAGTGGGAAATTGCACGGACTGGGTGATGCACAAAATTACTCCCATGAATTCTGCTTCCTGCCACATGCTCACAGGAACTGAACTTCTGTGAGTTTCTAAGGGAAGGGCAACAGGCTTCAGTCCCCTTTCAGTGCCTAGCAGGAAGGGCTTCGGCACCTAGCCAAAGTTGTTTTGATGCTTCATTCTCTTGCTGTGCTTCAGTACTGAGCCTAATAGGCTTCGGCACTTCATTCTGTGGCTGTGTGTCCTTTGTGTTTCCTTGGCCCCTGCCAACCTTCCCCACCTTGACTAAGTCTGTGGTCAGATAGGAAAAAAGAAATCACATTGGAATGAGAAAAAAAATCAGAGTGGGAGTCACTGCTCCACAGACATGCAAAGGCATTGGGTTGCATTTTCCTTTAAAGGGTCACACACTCAAAACCCCTAGACTGAGTAATTCTCACAGAATCCTTCTCCTACCCCAGAAACATGGCAGATGGATCATATGAGTCTTCATTTATGTTCCTAGTTATGTCAATTGTAAGATCTAAGTTGGGAGTTGGCAATATTTTTCTTTTACATGAAGAACCACATAGAAAATATCTGCTGGCTATTGTGGGACTCGATCTCTGCCAATTCTGCCTCTAAAGGAAGGAACACATGAGTAAGTAAGTGTAGCTAAGCTCTATGCACTGACATGCTATAGGTACCTGAACTTGAGTTTCATATAATCTCTATGTAATTGAAGGTTTTAGCCATGTAAAAGTGAAATTTAAAGGAGAGACTACTAGGGATATGGGAAGGAAAGTGGGGGAGTAGAGAGAGATTTAAAAAAAAGAGTAAGGATCAGGTGGAGTGTGATCAAAGCATATAGTGTACAAGCATGGGAATACCAACTGAACCCCTTGCATATAATTCATAAGTACTTATAAAGTGTATATACACAACCATGAGCTGTATAGAAACAAGCAACAGGCTATGGCTACCTGATCTCTGTTCTCCACCTGTACCACCTTTTTCCTCTTGTTTCTGATCTGTCAATGAGAAATAATAGGACGGACTGTTCATTTCATGTGTGGAACTTCTGTAGATGTTGGGCCATTTAAACAACTATGCTCATAAGATCTACAGTTCAATTCCTAGTTTAATTTCATGTTGCAGAACCTCTCTGAGCACTGGTTTCTTTATCTAGAAATTCAGGCTCCTAATTGGAAGTATTCTAGATGTTTAACATCATGCCTGCTATGTAGTATGAAGCCAAAGGCAGCAGGCTCATCATATAGCTATTACTGGAGGACCCATGCTTTCCACTCCTGAATGTCCATCCCCCTGTCATCCAGGCAGGTCAGTCTTCTCTCTGAGACTCAGTTTTTCACTGAAGGCTTTGGCCTGTAGGGTAAAAGGGCCAGCCAAAGAAACCCACTCTGGCTCTAAACCCAGAGCCAGTGAAAGAAACACACCCAGGACCTAAAACCTGAGCCAGTGAAAGAAATACTTCATCCCTGAACCCAGACCCTAAAAGACATCCTGACTCTGAAAACAGAGCCAAAGAAACACACTTTGCCCATAACAATAAGAGCCAGTAAAAGATACAAGCCCTGGTCCCAAAATTAGAACCAAATGTCCAGAAAGGACCAGTGAAAGAAACACAGTTTGGCCCTGAAATCAGAGCCACCTCTGCCCCTGGCCCACTAAACTAACCAGTGCCTGAGTAGGAAAACTAACCAATCCCTGAAGCCCTATGTGGACAACCTCATATCTAAAAATATCTGGGATTTATTTTTTTCCTGCTTGTAATATATTAGGGACAGTCACTATTTTCTAAAAGTATTGGCTACAAGAATTGACCTTGGAATTTTGAAAGTTTTTATTCTGGCAATTTGTGTTTACCACAGGGGGCATCAGCTCTGAGCTTGCTGACACCTAACAGATCCCTTTTGGATTTGCAGGAGTTGGGCATTGCTTTGTGAAGAATAGCCTGGCACTCACTGAGCCCCTTCCCACCTCAACAGGGACAGGCAAGGCTTACAAGCTCATTAGAGCCCAGGTGAGAAAAGGCCTAAGAAATGAAAGCAGCTCCACACACAGACAGCCATCTCCCTCAGCGAAGCGGACTGTGCCATCCAATTATTTCCAATTACAATTGCATTTCTTTCTTTAATGTTTTCTATGCTGATATCTAAGCTGTTAATGAAGCAGCCCCTGCTTTATGATCCCCATTGTTGCAACTTGCTGCGCTTAATTGCTTTGTCTCCATAACAGACAGATACTCTGAACAATTAGACAACAATAAGGAAGCGAGATGGGGAAGTAGCTGAGATTCCTTCATTTTAATTAGGCTGATAGTGCACCCTACAGCTCCGAATCAGGGCTAAAGTGCTATTTTCAATAGCATTCAATAACATCCAACTAGAGCTAATAAATTTATATTTCTAATGCAAAAGAATTCCTCTTCAGTTTCAACTGATCCTTGCAGTTTTCAGAATGATAATATTTGCTATGCACACAGCATGCCTCACCTTCAGATTTCTCCACATTGCACCTGCCCTACCATTGTACCTCTGTGTTAGGTGGAGGGGCAATAGAGTGTCTTCTGCTCCTTTTGTACAGATACAGACACTTGACCTGACCAGGGCTGGGGTTAGAATGAAGAAAAGACAAACACATGGCAAATAAAAAATCTGGCATTTGAGTGTGCTAGGCTCTCTGATGGAGAAACCCCAGTATCGTGGAAGCTAAGTGTACTTATTATATGCAGTTGAACAGACAGGTAGGGATATTACATACAACTGAAAAAGATGAGGTTATTACACACCATAAAGAAGGTGGTGGGGTTATTATATATAGCTGGATCAAGGAAATGTGCTTGGCCAACAATCTCTCTAGGAGCAGTCTCTGAAGGGTTAATTACTTGGTTTAATTACTTTGTAGGGGAGCAGTCTTTCATAACTTTGAAAAATACTGTTAATCTTGCAATATGGTTTTAGACTTTTTTAATGCACACACACACACACACACACACACACACACACACACACACACACACACACGGGAGGAGAGAGAGCAAAATTCTTTACAAATAGTCTCATTTCTTCTTTATTTACTGTTACATAAACATTATTTTTATCCCATCATAAGTTTTGAGGATCACAAAATGTACAATTGAAAATAAATTAAGATCTCCAACTACTTTTATAATATTAAATGTCAAGTATTTTCTTTCATGTTCTTGCTTATAATGGATAACTGCTGTGGGCAATCATGTATCTGAATATTTTCTTAGCAGACACTTATTTGGAAATAACTTAATAACTCAAGTTTTCTGTCTTGATACTCAAAATGCTCCCTAGGAAGTTGTGCAAGTCCATTTTTCTCTAGACAGAGATGAGAATTTGGGGTTTATCTTTCCCCAGGAGTGCTGACTTATTTTTTCCCTCTTCTGTCACCTTTCTCCTTATTTTGTCCCCTTTCTATAACATATTAATCCTCTTATTTTAAATAAATGTATTAATTAATTTTACATCCCAGCTGCAGTTTCCCCTCCCTTATTTTCTCCCAGTCCCTCCCCCAGTTCCCCAGCCTGTTCCCACCCCGTAATCCACTCTTCTTCTGTTTCTGTTTAGGAAAGGGCAGGCTTCCTATGAGTATCAACAAAACAAGACTTATCAGTTGCAGTAAGATTAAGCACCTCCTCATGTATTAAGGCTGAGCAAGGTGACCCAGTATGAGGAGTAGAGTCTCAAAACCCAGGAAAAGGGCCAGAGACTGTCCCTGTTCCCACTGTTAGTCCCCCAAGAGGACCAAGCTACACAACTGTAGCATATCATATATGCAGTGCTTAGGTCAGTCCCTTGCAATTTCCCTGGTTGTCTGTTCAGTCTCTGTGAGCCCCTGTGAGCCCAGGTTAGTTGATTATGTGAGTCTTCCCATGGTATTCCTGGCCCCTCTGGCTCTTACACTCCTTTTTCTTCCTCTTCTGCAGGATTCCCTGAACTCCATCTAATGTTTGGCTATGGGTCTGCATCTGTTTTCATCAGTTGCTGGATGAAGCCTCTCTGATGACAACTGGACTAGGCACCAAGCTGGTCACAGGAGATGGACAGTTCAGGGTACATATCTGTTATTGCTAGGAGTCTTAGCTAAGGTCACCCTTGTAGACTCCTGGGAGATTCCCTTGTGCCAGGTTTTTATCTGACCTCGAAGTGTTCTCACCACTTTCCATTAGTATCTTTCAGTACTCTCCCCTTCTACTCACCCGGCCTCATCACTCATATCTCCCACCTGCCTTCAATCCACTCACAGAATCTCTTTTATTCCCCTTTTCTGGGAAGATCCTGGTACCACCCAATGAACCCTCCTTGTTATCTAGTCTATCTAGGTCTGTGGATTGTAGCATGGTTATCCTTTATCTTACAGCTAATATCCACTTATAAGTGGATACACCACGGTCTTTCTGAGTATGGGTTACCTCATTCAGGATGACCTTTTCTAGTTTCATCCATTTTCTGGCAAATTTCCTGGTGTTCTTGTTTGTTTTTAACAGCTGAGTTATATTCCACTGTATAAATGTACCACATTTTCTTTATCCATCCCTCAGCTGAGGAACATCTAGGTTGTTTCCAGGTTTTGGCTACTACAAATAAAGTGGCTATGAACATAGTTGATCAAGTGTCCTTATGTTATGATTGAACATTTTTTGGGTATATGCCCAAGAGTGGTATAGATAGCTGGGTCTTGTGGTGGAGTGATTCTTAGTCTTCTGAGGAACTGCCACACTGATATCCAAAGTGGCTGTACAAGTCTGCACTTCCACCAGCAAAGGAGGAGTATTCCCCTTGCTCTCCATCTTCTCCAGCATGAGCTATTGCTGACTCATATTTTATATTTTATGCTAAGGATTTTGTATTTTTTGTTTGTGGAAATTGCTCTTTCTTCCTTGTATCCATTGTTTTTCCATTTAAAGTAGACTTTTATAGAGCCGGAGAGCTGGCCCAGCAGTTGAGAAAACAAGTTGTTCTTGTAGAAGACCTGGGTTTCCTTCCAAGCACCCTTATGGTGACTCATGACCATCCTTAATTATAGTTCCAAGAGATTTGATGCTGTTGACCCTACAGATCCCAGATACACTAAAGTTGTTCATACAAACATTCATGCTGCTCTATCACTTTCTCTGTGACTTCTCATACTCTCCCACTTATTTATGGAGTAGTCTGTGTTATCCTGACTTATCATTTTCTGGGACACACAGAGAAAACTCTACTCTATTGTCTTACCACAGAACTCTGTACACAGAATTGCTATATAGCACAAGTTAGTCTAAAACTGTCTGTGTAACCAAGGTTAGTTTTGAACTCATGACATTCCAGTCTAAGCATCTCTGTGGCCCCTAGAGTTTTGTGTTTAATATATCATGAGTAGTGCCCTTTGTTTTTCTGCACCATCTTACTTTTCTTCAGGTGGCTAATAGGATGGCTTGTGTTGACTGATTTTCACATATCAACAAATCTTTTTCTTTTCCCTGTGGATCTGCAGGTTGTACATGTTCTTCCCACTTGCTAGTGTGAGTAAGTTTTGATTTGGTATTCAGTTTTAAATGTTTTCACTCAGTTAAATCATTGAGACTGACATTTCCTCAGCATGTTAGTGATAGCTATCTGTGCTTCATTTTGGATAATCACTATGGTTGCCTTTAAGACCTGCCTGTCAAATATATTAATCATACTCATTTTTTATTACAGATCTTTATATTTTTCACATCTAAAATTTTATTTTGGATTGGTTTTATATTTTATATCTGGCTCGAGTTTTCTTTTTCATCTTGAACATACAGATGATGCTTTTATCATACTTATTTACTAAAGCCATTTAACTATCATTTCTATGTAGGTTTCTTTGAAAGTTTTTCCTAGGTTATATCCTTTTTTGCATGTTTGGTATGAATTTTATTTTGAAGATTTTTATATATTTATTATGTATACTGTTTTATGTCTGCATGCATGCCTGCATGCCAGATGAAGGCATCAGATCTCATTATAGATGGTTGTGAGCTGCCATGTGGTTGCTGGGAATTGAACACTTGACCTCTGGAAGAGGTCTTAACCTCTGAGCCATCTCTCCAGCCCTGGTTAGAATTTTATACTGTTAATTTTTTAGAAGTTATTTGATTTTATGTGTATGAGTGCTTTGCCTGCATGTGTGTTTGTACACTTTTGTATATGCCTAGTGCCTTCAGAGACTAGCAGATAACATAGGATCCCCCTGGAACTGGAGTTACAGATGGTTGTGAGCCTAGGGTTCTTGGAATTGTGGGTTCTTGGAATTGAACCTAGGTCCTTTTTAAGAGTAACCAATCCTCTGAATAACTGAACCATCTCTCTAGCCTCCTTTATTTTATTCTTAATGGACATTTATAGTTGAACACACTTACAGTATACAGAGTGATGTTCTGTGAAGTGTATAGTAATTATCTGATCTTGGTAACTGACATTTAATTATCTAATTTTGCATATATATATTAATTATTTATATATTTATGAATATATATGAATATACCCTTTTGGGGAATATTAAGATTCTTCTCCATGAACTCTTTTGGAATACTCAATCAGCAATTTTCTTTCATAAAACTCTACTTTGGTTATAGAGTGTTAGAAGTTACTATCCATGTATATCTGCACACATGTATTCTATTATCTACCCTGTCTTTTGTTGCACTGTCCCTAGCATTCTTCCCAGGTTGTGCTAACTATTCTGCTTGGTATCTCATTGAGATCAACTTAAAGTTCTTTTAAAAAATTTATTCTTTGAGAATTTTATAAAAGTATCTGATATATTTTGATCTCATCAATTTTTAAAATTTGCCAAATACATGTAAGACTGTGAGGTATGTGTCTTTTTTATGCCTGTCTTACATCACTTAATATGAAATTCTCCATTTCATACATATTCTTTAAAATAACAGTATTTTTTATGGGTAAATAGTATTTCATTGAGAGTAGGTATCAGATTTCTTTATATGTCCATACATGAATGGATCTATGTTGTAAATGAGATGTCACACTAAGTCTTATAAATTTCATGTGTTGATTGATAAGTTAGCTGCACATTTGAAACTTAGTATTGGATTTCTGCTTAATTGCTTATACTCAGTTGAATTCTATAAAAACACTCTATAAATTCTATTAGAGGAGACCCATAGCCACTGTTAGGGACAACTCACTCTCATTATGATTATATCCTTTTGGAAGTCTATAGTCTACCATATGTATGCTATGCAATCATTATAGTTCAGTTAGTAGCAATATTCACATTATTCCCAAGTCTGTGGGAGCCTAAGGAAGTGTCCTTCCATTTCATAACCTCAGGTCATAACTCCTAGGATGAGAACAAATCTCTGCTCAGCCAAACACTCCAGAGGACTTTTGTGCTCTGTCTGGCATGCCATCCCTGTGTGTAGTTTCCTCTTCCCTAAGCCTCTCTCCATGATTCTAGGTGCTTTGTTCTGCTCTAGATTCAGCTTATGCTTCCTCAGCAGGATGAGATCACCAAACTTGGTTTGACCCCTAGCCTTGTTCTATAATTTAAATATTTCAGTAAGCCCGTGTGTTAGAATTAATTTTTCTCATTTTGATGAATACCAGAGATAACCATATCAAATAAGGAAAGTCACAATTCAGGTCATTTTTAGAGATTTCAGATTATGATCACCTGGGTCTGTAACTGTGGATCTGTTTTAAAACTTTGACTTATTTAGCTATTTTTTTACTTTAACTCATTCGTAATCATTCTGTGGTTAATTTAATTGTTCTTACGAATGGGATACTGAGAAAATTTCTATCTTCAAGTTTACTATTACACTATTTTACACAATACACAAGTTATTGATTTAAAACCTGTTTAGTACCATCAGAGTTTATTTAAAAACTACACTTTGTTCTTAATCATATAGTTAATTCTTTCAGATTTTCTTTTAAACAGTCTTCAATACCCCTTTATTTTGCTCCATGACACTGATGGTGCATTGTACCTTCTGAAACTGGGTCTTATTATTCTTAATTTTCACTCATAGTTTATAATATATACTTGTTCATTGATTTGCTTATACTTTTGGCCAGAACAATGGTAAGGGAGGATTTCCTCGATTCTATGTGATACATGGGCACATATGGGCACATACATATATGCTTGTGTGTGTGTGTGTGTGTGTGTGAGAGAGAGAGAGAGAGAGAGAGAGAGAGAGAGAGAGAGAGAGAGAGTCATGTGTGTACATGTGTGTTAACCCATGCATATGCATGAGGAGGTCAACTGTAGACATTGAGTTTCTTCCTCATTAGCTCTCAAGTCTTTTATTTTTGCTAAATACAGGGGCTCTCACTGAACCAAGAGGTCACTATTCTGTCCAGACTGGCTGCACAATGATCCCCTGGGATCCTTCTGTCTCTTTCCACTCATTGCTGGTGTTGCATACATGAGTCTCGAAGATCAGCTTCTTACCTTTGTACAGGAGATCTGAACTCAGGTTCTTGTGCTTGAAAAGCAAGACACTAAGCTGTCTTCTTAGCCCCCCTTACATTCTTCATGGGACTGAGTCTTCACGGTGGACCCATGCTTCCATTTTTGTGCCACGGGGTGGCTATACCAATGCCGTTCTTCAGCTCTGTCTCTTGGCTAGCTGTTGGTTGGCTCCACAATCCATTGAGTTTTAAAATAAAAATCCTGAAAGTTACCAAGGAACGATTTAATCCAATGCCTTTAATTTATAGATGAAAATACTGAGATTTGACATGATTTATGCAGTGGTGTGAGAGGTGAGTTACTCACATAGTCAAATAACCTAATAACTGAGGAAATCATTGTGGTCTCCTTGTCTGGTGCTGTCAACCAATTAATCAGAATATATGTACTGTGTTCATGGTATTTTTTGGTTGGTAATCACTCATAAACATGAAATAATAATGAACAAAAATGTGATACAAAAGGCTTTCACTTAAAAATATAGCAGGAAAAGATTCACAGAGTGATACATAAACAAGCCATATTAACTGAAGTTTTCAAACACAGGTTCCCTTTGTAAATATTCCTTTTGTGTATATTTAAAATAATAATTATGTGTGATACATAGTAGAAAGCTTGATGCAGTGAAAGAAACTAATATAGCATCATCTCACATAGATATATATTATTTGTGGGAATAATAGCTATAATAGCAGGAATCCAACATACTTTATGGTTGTTTTGGTACAGGGTTTCATGTAGCTTAGGCTGCCTTGAACTCCCTATGTAATCTCCTGAGTCCATCTCCCAATTTCTGTGATCACAGGTGCATGTCAGCACACTGGTTTATAGGGTACTAGGAATCAAACCCAGGGTGGTGTGCATTCAACCAACTGAAATTATATCCTTAGTTCCGTGACACTTGTATCATCTACAGTCTTCATGTTGTACATTAGATATGTGGACTTTTCATCCTACATATCTCCTACTCTATATCCTTTGTCATAACTTTCCTTTCCCATCTTCTTACCATCCATAGTAACCAGTGATTTGATATATACATGCCTATTTGAATATGCTTTAGAGTTTACATATTAATGAAATCATGTGACACTTCTCTTTCTGTGTGTTCCTTATTTTACTTAATTCCAGGTTCATACAAGTAGTAGCTAAAGGACAGAACTAATTTTTTGTAGGATTAAATAATATTATATATATATGCATATGTATACATATATATGCACACACATATATGTATATATAGACATATATGTATAGTGTATGTGTGTATTTAAACACATCCATCCACACTGATGGATAATTAATTTGTTGCCCTGTCCAGATTGACTATTTTAAATAATTAATATGGCAGTGCAGGTATCTTTAGAAGGAATGATAAAATCTTTGCATATATATATGAAGAGGAGCTTCTGGATAATTATTTTATCAGTTTATTTTTAATGAATTTAATTTGTGATATATGTTTGGATGTTTTGTGTGCGTCATGTCTGTGTAATACATGTGTGCAGTACTCACAGAGGCCTGAGGATGGTATTGGGTCCTCCCAGAACTGGAGTTACAGACAGCTCTGAACTGCTATCTGGATGTTGGAAATAGAACCCAGGTCCTCTGGAAGAACAGCCAGTGCTCTTAACTGCTGAGCCAATTAAAAAAGTAATTTACAATAAATTTCAAATGTTAATGCATGTAAAATGTTGGTAAAACAAATATTAAGAAGGAGGTAAAACACTAGCATAAAGATTCCAGTGAAGTAGTTCAGGGGGTTTTAATTTTCTTTGGGGTTTTTCCTCTTAGAGGCCTTTTATAAAATGTAAGAAAATGATAATACATTTAATATGAAAAGAAAAAGTTATTGGTTTTGAATGTTATGCTTATGACGTTAAACAGTCTAGATGGTAGAGGGCAAAATAAGGGGACCATAATGATATCAAGGAAGTGCATGATAATGACCGTCAGTTCCCCAAGGGAGACATGGGAGATTCCATGTGTGTCTTTTAGAAATGAGAATGGATGTTTCTTATGATCTAATCTGAGGTTAAAATGTACCTATTGACTGATGCTCTCAAAGGTCTGCACTACACAAAACTCCTCTAGGAGGTGAAGGTGTCTTGGTGCCACATATAAACAGTGCAAGCCAGGGAGCCTGTCAGAAGTAATCATTTGAGAACCAAATCATAATAAGCTATGGTAATTTCAGGTACACTTTGAAGCTGGCAGAAATAGTGAAGTTTCTCATGTCATCCAGAGAAATGTCAGCTCAGAGTGAACCTGAAATTATGGATGGGAAGAACACTGAAGCACTCTGGGATGTATTCACGGTTTTAGGCCACTGTACTGAAGGTGGCTGTCTGGGATCAATAGCTAGAGAGCCTTTAGTGCTGTTCTGATGGGTATCAGATGACATACAGATATGTCATTTTCTTTGATATACAATGCTCTTATTGAAACAGAAAGTGTGGTGACTAAGAAGGTCATCTGGGACAGAGATTGAGTCATGGACAAAAAAGGGAGAGTTTTGAGAAGGCCATGTCAATTTGCCCACCATAGTCCTGTAGGGGCTTTTAGCCTTGACAGTGAGTGTATTTGTGTTAGTGGCCACACCCCTTTGGGTGTGGCTTCAGGTGTGGATGGAACTGGAAGGCAAGGAAGCATGGTGTGGCTTGGCTCTACTGCTACCCAGACCACGAGGGAGAGGCCCACTCCTTGTGTTCCTCATACCTTTAGGAGGGAGGGGCCCACTCCACATATTCCTTGTACCTTTGCTAACCATTGGCCTCCCACTCTGTGCCCTCCTCATTGTCATGGTCACTTAAGGAAAGCTTAAGTGGATACCATCAAAGTTGATTAAGATATGATTTGAACGGGAGAAACGTCTTAATGAGGAGTAATGATAGGTTATCCACCAAGGTAAATCCCACAAGTTGTATGGAGACCTCACAAAGGTTGGGGAGTGTTAATCTGGGTATTCCATTGCTGCAATATACTCATCATCCCAAACTTTTGTTAGGTTTTTAAAAATTAGAATGATTGGAAATTTGTTTTCCTTTGGTTGTTGTTTTGAGACAGGGTCTTATGAAGCTCAGAATGGCTTGGAACTCACTAGGTAGTTGAAGCTAGCTTTGAATTCCTAATCCCCCATGCTTCTATTTTCCAAGTGCTGGGATTATGAGTATGCACCACCACCATACCCACTGTATCAACTTTTTGTTTTTCTTTTTTGATGAAACCTTTAGCCCTTGTGTTATTAGAATGGGATTCAGGCCAGAAGTTGGAGAGTATATGCATAAGTCTAGACTTCAGTGTATTGTACCAAAGAGAGAAGCATTACCCTTAAAGTTCTTTTGTTAGACAGAGAATCAAAGTCTGAAAAACCCCAAATGACAGCCTTAGTATGTATCTTTTATATGCCATAATAAGAAAATGAAAAATGATTAAAGATAACAGCATGGAGAAATCATACCATCTTGGACTGTTCTAGAAACAGATGAAATAGTGTCTCTCCAAGTTTGGAGGAACAGGGCACTCCATCAGAAAACAAGGCAGAGCCTTATAAGTGGTTTTTCTAAACTTTCTAAGTGAAAAAGAGAACTGTTTTAGCAACTGCAAGGAACAAGGTGTTCTATTTTTTTCTTTTAAAGACAGAAAAATACATTTCCTAATTAATTCAAGAGCAGTAGGAGTTTGCATTATTTCCTTTCTCTGCAACTTTTCCTTTCAGCAGCATGAGAAGTTAGTTTGGTTGTTCTCCACATTCTTTGAAGGGTAGTCACCTAGCCTGTTCCTAACAAATTTCCCAGCAGGAAGAGCAGGATACAAAGAGCATAGGCGCACATGTCAGTGTGCTTTCTGGGTTGTTGACTGCCTGAGTTCCTGGTTACAGACAGGCATATTATTAAAGAACTACAATGGCCAGAGAGCAGCACTAAGGCTTGTTTTGTGGTGCTTAAACTAACTGAGATCTCAACATTATCCCCTCTCTGGATCCCAAGCAGGCCTAGCTCAGTAAAACCTGCCTGGCTCTGGTCTTAGATGAGGTCAGAGATGGAATATACGCAGTTCTTGTTTGCATGTGACAAAATATAACCAGGATCCCAGGGACCTGAGTTAAACGGTATTGGTACTTGCATGATGCAAAGGGGTAACTTACCTAACACATCTGGCCTTTGGTTTAATACCTGTGGGATACTGTTTATTAATGATTCTAACCTCAAAGAATCGCTAGGAAGATCACATTTATAACTTATGTGATATAATATAAGGGCTTTGAGCATAGGCTTTTGTGATCAAACCCTTGTTTATTTACTTATTTACCCGTCAGGATATTTATTGATAACCTGTTGTGAAGGTTAGATTTTTTTCAACTTGATGCAGGTTAGAGTCATCTGGGAAGAAGGAACATCAGATGAAGAACTGCCTTCATCAAATTTGGTTGCAGGCAAGTCCATGGACATTGTCCTTATTAATGGTGACTGGGGAGGTCCCAACATGCTGTGGGCAGTGCCACCCCTGGGCAGATGGCTCTTGGTTGTACAAGAAGTCAGCTGAACAGCCCAGGGAGAGTAAACCAGTAAGCAACATTTGTTTTTCTGTTGCTTTATTTTCAATTCCCATTCCAGGTTTCTGTTTGGCTTTCTGTCCAACTTTGCTTCATGATGGAATGTGAGCTGTCAGCTAAAATAAGCCCTTTTCTGCCCAAGTTGCTTTAGGTCATGGTGTTTATCACAGTAATGCAAGGCAAACTAGTAGGTAGGACATTTACGATGGGGAAGTTACTTAGGGGATGATCAGAAGAACACATACTGAGTTTACAGAGTAGTGAAGAAGACAGAAATGAAATATTTAAGCAAGACAGATTCCAAATGCTGTGAGGAATCTGTAGAAAAGAATGAGAAGAAAATATTGGCAACAGGATCCCACTTTACAATGGGTTGTTATGGGAGGTTACAGAGCTAGCTAGCTTTGCTGAATTTTTAGTATGTGAGCCTTGGGCTCATCAAAACTTATTTAAAAAAATATTGGGGAATGGTTGTGAAACTCCAAAGAAAACAGTTTTTATATTTTGGTGTATAATCCCCTGGATCCAGTTGCCTGAATGCACACAGCTTTTGGACTACTTTTTGGAGCATGGGCAACCTATTAAGGACCAAAGTGCTTAAGAAAACAGGTAACTCCTCAGCTAGGGGTGGGACCTCATGAGCCACTTCCTTCTCCATGCTGTAGTGCTGGGTGGCTTGATATTGGACATGTCTTGTTCTGTCAACTTTGTGCTGACTTCATGAGTGTAATGGTCCTGTCACATTGGGAATAGTTATAGTCCAGTCATCTTCCATGGCCTTGGCATTCTCTTTTCCCTTTTTCTGCAATAATCCCACAGCTTTGGAGGTGAGGAGGCATCATATAGTTGTCTCATTTAGGGCTGGGTGTTTCACAGTTCCTTTATTCCATGCATTTTGTGCAGTATTGAGTCTCAGTATTAACCACCATTCATGGCTTAAGAAAGTTTCTTTGATGACAGGTGAAGAGAGCATTTCTAAAGGAGGCACTAATTCACAGTGAATCTATCCTGAGTTTTATATGCCTGTTGTGTTGAGATACTGGTGCTGAGGGAACTCACTTTGTGTTTTGTTGAAAAGTGGGTGAAAGTTAAAGTCAAAGAATTTAGGGCCTCTCTTCACACAGGGTGGACACTAAGCCAGGATGTGCTTTTACAGGCTGAGGGCAGCCACAAAGGCAGCTGGAGTGTATCATTTGTATGTTATAACTGCTGAGGCGACTGGTACATTTTCTACTCTTGAGTTCCTTCCTCTTTTCCACAATTACAGAGCTCACAGAAGGAATCAAGAACAGAGGACTGATTCATGGATCAGGAAGCTATGGTTTTGCTGGCCTGCTGATTTGGGGTTGGGGACTCCTTTGACAGGACTTCTGCCTTCATGTTTCAGCACCCTTCAAGCTCTCCATAAATGCAGTGGTCCTTATGCTTGGATCCTGCCAAGATGAGAAGGTTGGAGAGAGAAAGCTTAGGTAAGGTCAGATTGGCAAAGACTTATGCCTCCTAAATTCCCCTGCCTTATCTTTGTCATTCTCTTTTTTATTTGTCTTGGGTAATCTTTCCTAATATCATGGTATATGGAAGACTTTGTTCTTATTTATCTTATATTTCTAAATGTTTTTTTTAAAACAAAACCAGAATAACTTTAAAACTTTTAAAACTTAGGGACCAAAAAAAGTAAGCACACATTTTCTTTTCTGTCCAGCCATTTGCCCTCAGTAGTAATGAATACTTTTGTGTTTGAGGGCCATGATCCCAACTATGTCCTGTTCTCCAGTACTAGCAAGCCCACATTTGTTAGGAGGTGGATGAGTGACATGATTGTTAACTACAGTTCACATTTCAGAGTCTAAGACGAACTCAAGTCAATCATGTCCACAGTCCTATTTGTCAGTGGTTGGTTAAAGTTGTCTCAGCCAACGAGACACAAAAGGATATTCTCTGGAACATTTTGAAAAGTAGTTTCTTAAACAAATAAACAAAAGAGTGAGATTGAGTCTTTAATAATATCCATGAGTCACTGGCCATTCTAAATCCAAACGTAATTATTGTTCATATGGGATAGTAAATTGCTTACTGTTGTATTTCAGCTGGCTGGGGCATGCTCTTTCTTGGAGTCTGAGTCATCTTAAAGAATAAAGAAGGGCAAAGGAAATGCAGGGAAAGAAATTCGCTAATAGTTGTTATTATTATTCTCAACCTGTTACTAAGAAAGAAGTCTAGAATGGGAGGCATCGGGTCTTGTACCTGGACAGAAAATGGGGCTCATCCAGAAAGCTTGCCCCTAAATTACAGTACTGCCTTTACTCTTTGGATTATAAGGAGCCTGTAGACATTCATTCTTCTTTCTCTCCTATGCCCTCCCTCTCTACTTTTGCTCTCTCTCCTCTCCTCTCCTCTCCTCTCCTCTCCTCTCCTCTCCTCTCCTCTCCTCTCCTCTCCTCTCCTCTCCTCTCCTCTCCTCTCCTTCCCTCTCCTCTCCTGTCCTCTTCTCCCTTCCCCTTCCTTCTCTTCCCCTCCTTTCTTCTCTTCTTCTCTTCTCTCCTTTCTTTGCCTCTCCATTCCCCCTCTTCCCCTTGTTCTTTTCTCCTCCCTTCTCTTCTCTTCATGCCTTGTTTCCCTTGTTCTCTTCCACCCCACCCCATTCTTAAATATTTATTGTCTCCTGGCAGCCACTGGTCATAGATACATTCTTATAGTACTCGTGCTCAGACATACAAACTACTTTTGTTTAAAAGTAGTGACTCTGAAAAGTCCCTGTTGTAGTGACTTATCTGTGAGACAGTGGGAGGTGACTGTCATGGATATAAGCCATGCATATCTTTATCCTGTACCTGACATCAAGCCTGTAAGAGACCACATTACCATCACTGCGCTCAGAAACATTCCATTCTATGTTTCCTCACAGACTGGAATACTTCGGCATGCATTTAAGGAAGTGACTACTAATTGGTTGAAACTGATAATGAATGGATATATAATTGGTTTCCTTGTCCTGCTAAATCTAGGACAATGATCAGAAATAGGACCAAAATATTTATTGTGGGAAGAGCAGGAAGAGAGGACACATGGTGTAGAAATGTGAAACCAAATGAAATGAAGCCACTGTGAGATCTTCTGAATGTGGCTGGTGAGTCCTCATGCTCCTAGTGCTACTCGCTCACCACGGGACACAGTGAACACTAACTGTATCCACTTCTCTTGAGTTGTTTTACATTTTCATTGAAAACTAAGAGAATAAACAGAAAACCTTAGTCATCACATGGCCCAGACTTTTCTGGGAAAGTGGTCACATCCTTGTATTTCTGTGTACCATGACCAGATTTACTTTTACTGTTTTTTAAGTGCATGTGCACACATGAGTGTGTACACATGTGTGTATGTGCTCTTGGAGACTAGAAGGTGGCCTCAGGTCCCTTGGAGCTGGAGTCACAGGAACTTGTGAGATGCCCAGTGTGGGTGCTGGGAACCAAAATCAGGTCCTTTGTAAGAACAGTATGTTCTGTTCACCACTGAGCCATCTCTCCAGCCCTTAGATTTACTGTTATCTTGCTTCAGAAGACTGGAGCCAAAAACATGTCCTTAATTCTTGTAGCAATATTTTGAAGAGCCATTTCTATAAGCAGAAGACTTAGGGCACAGAGCAGTTCTTATTGTGGCTGGGATTCTGACCTTTGCCAGTCTGGCCAAGTTACTCTGGGGACAGGAATACATTCTCACTAGACTCTTGTCTATCAAGGACTTGTGTGCATACACAAGGGGTGCTCTATAGAGAAGAATCTAATTTAGCTGCAGAATATCAGATATTTTTTTCCAGTCCAGAACTGTTTAAATATTGGGAAGCCAGCATGCCCTGAGACCCTATTTTCTTGGGGCTGGGTTGCAGTGACTCAACCCTTAAGAAACAATATCTAGGCCTATAATAAATACACATGATTTAGGGCTGTCTGTTGCTTTTTTACATTAGTTTTGACCAATCTTATCTAGTTTGTTTCTGCAACTGTGATGTCTAGTCCATATTCCTGGAGTCCAGCAAATTGTCCTGTCTTTGTAGGGAGTTTCTCCTAGTGTATTGGGAGTGTGTGGACAAGGGTTGGCAGACTCTTTGGAGCAGCTGAGAACCTGGACATCCTGTATTCCTTGTCGGAGACATCTGGAGATATTGTGTGCCAGCAGATTCCCACGGGATACAATTTGTCTGAGAAGCAGTGTTTTAGCCAGTCCTCCATTGTTATTCTTATTTTCCCTCTGTAGGCAGGACAGGCTTTTCTCAGAGGAGAAGGTGAGCTCCATGCAAGCCACCTTCCTTCTCTTTATCTAGGATCACACCTGTCACAGATCTGTCAGCTCATCCAAAAGTCCCTATGCTGGAACCTCACTGCTTTGTAAACATGGCTCCTTTGAGAAATCCAACTGCTGAGGTGATAAGGATGGGCTGGAAGCAGATAATTCTGTCCATTCCTCTCAGCTGCTGTGAGACCTCAGGCCAGTCAGTTCCTACAACCTTCTGTTTCCTCTGAGCAGAAGGAGGGAGTTGATTTCCAGCTTTGCTCACAGGTTGCCACTCAGTATTAAATTTTATCCAATCTGCAAGCATCTTTCCCCGTGAAGCTTTCCCTAGCACCTGCCTCTCAGTTATCCATTTTACTTCATGCCTATCCCATGGCATCCAGGACTCTGCTATTTACATGATCTTCTTTTGCTTTCTGTATTCTTAGTGTTTAGTAGTCATGTTGCTTGGACAAAATGAGAAACTTTTCCAGGCCAGGTATTACATATTCCACACCTGTTAAAATTTCATGGTAAAATTAGAGGTTTACACAGCTACTTGCCTGAAGCTATTGAAGCTGGTTCATGGTGGAAATGAAGGAATCTAGTCATTCTGAACTCTTCTGAGATAAATATAGTGAAATTACGATTGCCATGAACTGCAGTTTACACCTAGAATGTCCCCCAAAGGCTGTGTTAAAGGTTTAATTAACCACCTGATGGCTATTGGGAAGTGGGAGAGGAGAACCTTGAAGAGGTAGGGCTTAAGGAGAGGAAATTACATCATTTTGGGGCTGCCTTTGAGGAAAGCACAGAGACTCAAACCTCTTCCTTACTGTTTCCTTACAGATCCTCAAAACAATGGTATCAAATAATCATGGCTCCAAAATCAAATAAACATTTTTTTCTTCATAAATTGATTACCTCAAGTGTTTGTTACATTAACAGAAAAGTTGACATACCAGGTTATTAACAATTGGCAACATAGTCAAGCCAACAGTTTGAGGCAAATTTTAAAGCATTTTCAGATTCACTATTTCAATTCAATATTTCAAAAATTCTTCAAAATGGGTGATGGTACAGCCTGATATCATTATTTTATAAATGTGGGGAATTTGTGTTGGTGCCCTTTAAGAGCATAAAGCTTTTCATTAATATCTTATTTGGCACCTGGGTAGAATAACTGGAAGTTCAATTTCTTTTTGTGGTAATGTATTCTGTTTTCTTCAATGTTACTTTTGAATAAGATGGTCTCACTATAGTGATGAAAGCCCAAAGGATGTAAATGGGAGAGTACAGACTTAAGGTTAAGGGCTCAGGTCTGGACATTTATTATATCATTACATTTGCAATTAGATGGTCAGTATCTGTGTCTATAATTACTGGCTATGTGACTTTGTGCAGTTTAATTAAGATATCGGGTTCTGGGATTGGAGAAATGGCTCAGTAGTTGAAATACTTGCTATACACACTTGTGGACCAGAGTTTGGATTCCCAGCAATTAAGATGGATACTGATCCAGCCTCAGAAAGTGGAGACAGGGGATCCCCAGAGTAAGCTGGCTGGCAAAACTAGTCTTTTCAGCCAAACCATTTGGGGTTGACTGAGAGAGCCCGCCTCAGCGAGTAAGGTAGAAAGAAGAGCAATGGAGGATGATTACTGACAACCTTGACCTTCCATATGATCACTTCCATATGTGCATGCATACATTCACACTTACATCCACACACATGCAAACATGCATACACACATTCACAACACACACACACACACACACATGAAAAAATGGCTCTAAGCTTTCTTTTCTAAAATGAAGATTACAGTATCCATATTCCAAGGGTTCGGAGTGTTAAGTAATGCACATGGCTGGCTTAAGTGACCTGGCATGTGGTGGAGCTATGCAACCATTCACTGCTGTGAGCATGTAACTGATAGTAGATGAGAATTCAGAGCAGCTTTGCCTGGTTGTGCCTGAGGAGGAGATTGGCTCTTTCATCATCAGTGTTTTATATTCTTTGATTGCTCTGGATTGGCTAAGCCAGATTCGTCAAAGACTGCTCTGACTGAGTCATTTGAAATGGGAACACTCACCCTAAATCTGGATCTTTAAGGTGGTAAAGTCTACATTTAATCTGGCCACACCTTCTGGAAGCCTGTAAAAATGACATGGAAGAAGGAAACAGTTATTCTTTGTTAGCCTGTCCTTGATCTCACTGGCAAGTTCATTCTTCACTAGCGTTAGAGACTACTTCTTTGGGATTCTGCCTGAGACTGAAGATTGGTGGGCACACCCAACCTTGTGGAATGAACAACTACTGTTTTTTTTTTTCCAGTGATAGAAAGCTAGTTGGACCATAGCTTGTAAGCTACTCAAATAAATCCCATATACATCTATCTTTCTATCTTTCTATCTATATATCTTCTACTGTCTATCAATCATCTATCATCTATCTGCCAATAAATTCTTTCCCTCTAGAAAACCAAGACTAACACAGAAATTGGTACTAGGATTGTGGGGGTATTGTTGTGATAGTCCTTACCATGTGCTTTCAGAAGGATGGGTGGATTAACTTTGAAACTTTGGTCTAGAAAAGCCACTGAGGTTTCAGAGCTTGGTAAGCTGTTATGAGAACTTGGAAGACTAGAGCATAATGCTGGGCATGGTGCAGATGGTGCTGGATTGGCTTGTGAAGTTTCAGAGAGAAACAGACTATCAGGGCTGTTTGATGTCTTGAAATAAAGGTTTGAATTAAGGTTCTGATTAGCTTGGGCTAAAGAGTCAGCTGTGATTAAGAAGAGACCCTAACCACTAATGTAAAACCATTGCTTTACAGGGACAATTGGTGCTGGTCATCTGGATCTGGGAACTTAACTGAAGAAGAGACCAGCATCAGTGAGGTGAAATCTTGGAAATGTTTCCCCAGGATTAGCACACAGACGCTATGTTCCAGAGGCAACCAAGGTTGTGCCTCATGTTTGCAGCTGAACTTGATAATGTAACTGTCTCCCAGGTGGTACTAGTTTTGAAGGCGTGAAGGGGTTATGGAGAGCAGCTGAGATTTTGCCCTGTGAGCAGTCAGGAGAAGAGGCCATTGGTGAAGGTGCAGGCTCAGTGGCCGAGGATTGAAAGGGGTCATGCAGAGAAGGCATGGCGTTAGAAGTGAGCCTATGACAGGCTATTGGTGAAAGTGCAGCACAGTTGCAGCAGAAGACCCTAGCTCTTGGAGATGCTAGCATCATGGGATGACCACCAGGAACAGCAACAACTGTGGAGTGGAGCCAGCCTGAGCCTAGGAGACAATCTCTGTGGACTGCAGAGGGCAGAGGTGAGTAAGTGATTCAGGCCCTTTGGAGGGGTGAATCTCAGACATTGGGCACTGCGTTATTTACAATACTGAAGTGTGTTTTTTTGGGTTTTTTTGTTTGTTTGTTTTTAACCTTGATTTGGTTGTGACTCTGTCCTAGTTCCTCCCTCTTGTAATAAAAAAGAATTTAACTTATTTTCATTAGATGCCCACATTTGAGGGACTTTGAACTTCTTAAAAAGAGACTTTGGATTTTTACAGAGATTTTTGAATAGTCTAAAGAGACTTTGAACTTTTAATGGTTTGAATTCTTAAAACTTGTGGCAGCTTTAAAAGTTGGACTGCTTTATATTGTGATAGTATTCGCATACAACCCTGAGGATGAACAAGAATGGAAAGGTTATGGTTAAATTGTGCTGGCTAGTTTTATGATAACTTGACACAAGTTAGAGTCATCCGAGAGGAGGGAACCACAACGAAGAAAATGCCTCCATAGATTCAGGTGTAGGCAAGCCTGTAGAGCATTTTCTTAATTAGTGAGGGGTGTGGGAGGGCCCAGAGTAGCCCTGGTCTGCCCAGAACCTTTCAAAGCAGCCTTACCACAGTGGGGTGTGAGCAAGTTAGAAAGCAAGATTGATTTGTGGTGATGTTTTTGAGGTGCTTTCCTGTCCCACATAGCTCAGAAAAAAATCCTTCTGAGATGCTGCTTTTCTGACAAAGAATTTGTATTCAAGCTTGGAAGTTTAACCGAGTGGTGGGAAAAGAAAGGAATAAAATCAACCAATGCAATACTGTTCATCCAGAAAAAAAATACTGATGAGTAAAGGATGAAGGAGCTAAAGAAATGACTCAATTGTCTAAGCACCTTCCATGCAAGTATGAGACCCCCAGTACCCAAGTAAAAGGCCAGATTGGTGACACACACCTATAATCCTAACAATGGGTAGACAGAGACAGAAGGATAACTGGACTTACCAAACCAGTGCCAATCATCAAGAGATTTAGTCTCAAAAATTAGATAGGGAGTTTTGGATATCATAGTTATACTCATATTATGTGCAATTTCATGTCTTTTCATTCTTCCTCCACATCTTCAGTAAGATTTCCCACACCAAGACAGGTTTTTGTGGAGTTTATTGAATACACTTACAGTGTCATCTTGAAAGTGGTTGGAACAAATTATTAAAATTTCCCCAAATATTAGATATTTTCTTGCAATGTTTTATTTCCAACTGTGGTGATTTGAATGACAAATGGCTCCCATACACTCAGGTTTTTGAACACTGAGTCCTCAGCAAGTGGTGCTGCTTGAAGAAGTTATGAAACCTTTAGAAGATGCAGTCATTTTGGAGGAAGTACATCATTGGGGGTGGACTTTTATGGTTTATAGCCTCATTCTACTTCCTAGTCCCCTACTCCCTGCTTTAGACAGTGTGTGGGTAAATTTGATCAGACAGCTTCCTGATCCTAACATCATGCTATGTCTCCCCTGCCATGATGAATTCTAAGCCTCTGGATCCAGAAGGTAAAATAAACATGTTTGCCTTTGGTCATGGTATGTTATCACAGCAACAGAACAACTAATAAGTCAGCTTTCTTTGATAGATAGCACTACGATGATAATACCTTTGGAGAACAGGACTTGCTTTGATTTTGTGTTAATAGCTTGTACTCATAATGAGCGTCACCATATGAGTGTCTGTTAGGGATTTTTCTTCAAGCATTTGTAGATGCTCTCTCTCTCTCTCTCTCTCTCTCTCTCTCTCTCTCTCTCTCTCTCTCTCTCTCTCTCTCTCTCTCTCTCTCTCTCTCTCTCTCTGGTGAGAAAGCCTTCTCCTTCATGATCTTCACAGTGGTTTGTTATCTTCCCTGAGTCACTATTGCTTTCCTTATTTGAATGTGCTCAGGATCTCATTCAGCCACATGCTACAGATTGATAATTGAGATGAGTGCATTAGCTAATTTTCTGTTGCTGTCATCAAATACTACAACTATAGCAATTTATAGAAGGAATTTGCTTAGGCTTATAGAGGCCATAATGCCAGAGCAAAGGTATAATGAGCAGGACAAGGATCTGAAGCCTAGAATTTTGAATTATAAGCACAAAGTACAGAGAGTGAATTTGAAATGGTGCAGGTCTCCATAATTTCTAAGCCTGTCTCCAGTGATTTACTTCCTTCAACAAGGCCACATCCCCTAAACCTACCCAAATAGTACCCCTAACTGGGGATCAAGTTTTTAAATGATCAAGACTATGGACGGCATCTCCTTCAAACCATGACAGTAACAACTCAAAACAGTCCCTTAGAGTGGCCCTGTCCTACTTTCATTTCTGTTGCTGTGACGAAACACACAGACTAAGAAAAACTCAGAGTATAGATTTATTTCAGCTCACAGTTCCAGGTTATAGTCAAGAACTGATAGGAAGTCAAGGCAGGAACTTGAAACAACTAGTCACATGCACAGTCAGGGGAAGAGAAAACTGAATGCATGCATGTTGTCTTGATCAGCTTATTTTTTCACTCTTGTATAGTTCAGAGCCCAGCCCATGAAGTGGTGCCACTCAAATTCAGTGTAGGTCTTCCCATCTCAACTAACCCAATATAGAAACTCCTCACAGGTATATCCAAATTCAACCTGATCTAAGCAATCCTTCACTGAGTCATCTTTCCCAGGTGACTCTACTGTAGTGATTCTCAACCTTCTTAATGCTGCGGCCCTTTAATACAATTCCTCATATTGTGGTGACCCCAAATCATAAAATTATTTCATTGCTATTTAATAACTATAATTTTGCTACTCTTATGAACTGTAATGCAAATATCTGTGTTCTCCAATGGTCTTAGATGATCCATGTAAAAGGGGGTTCAACCCCCGAAGGAAACTACTGTTCTATGTTATATCAAGTTGAAAATGACTTTCAAAGGCTTCCTTCTCCCTTTAGACTCAGTCTGTCAGTCACTTGGTTCTAATTTCCTCTCTGGAGCCGCACTTTTTACGGTGCCCATCATGATTAGAGTTACATAATTAATAGGAGAGCTGTTTCTCTGTGCTTATACTCTAAACTGGAGTGCAATTGGGCTGTCTTCCTCATTGTCATCTTCAGGGCTCAGAGAGCCACACCTGGTCAGGTCTCAGAAAACACCTGTTTGCTAAATTAATGTAAGGATAGCTGAATGCTTTTCCATGCATATTTTAAACATAAAAGTCTCTAGAAGAATATAAAATACAAATAAATAGTTATCTTTATATAGAACTATGTTTACATACATTTACAATATAGGCCAGCTTTAAAGACAATAGGTGTAGAGGGCTTATGATAAGCCAAATGTTGGCCTAAGCTTTATCCACATTTTCTCTTGCTTAAAGTCCATGCCCATTTTCTGAGATGGATTCAACTAAAGCCCTCCCCCTATAGTCTTAGACTCTGAGACATTGTATAAATTTTATATATTTACACAAATAGTAAGATATGGGATTAGCTTTGTCTGACTTGAATTTCTCAGCCACTCTCGAGACCACTATAAAAAGTTACCCAACAACAAAACCCTTAGGTTGACAGAAACCTGTTTCTTACACTTCCATGTAGAGACAGGATGTCTGAAATCAGGGCATGCTAGTTGGGTTCTGGTTAGGGACTCTTGTGGATGTCAGGTGGTTTTCCTCTCATTGTGTCCTCACAAAATGGGACGATTGAGAGAGCTTTGTGCTGTCTCTTTTATAAGGGCACAAACTTCATTCAGAAAGGGTCCACCTTCATGAATTAATTATTACCCAAAGCTACCAACTCTTAGTAGCACCATACTAGACATTGAGACTTTGTCATATAATTTTCGGGGAATATGTTTGTGGTCAGTCCAGTGTAGTAATTCCTGGAATGTTGTCTTAGTATCAAAGTAGAACATCTTGTTGATTACTTGCTCAGTGGACTTTGGTCTCTGTCTCTTTAGCTGTAGGAGCAAGGCTGTTTTTCCTTAGTGCTCAAAGACTTAATCTTCTTTCTAAATAATCCCTTCTCAAGATTTAATTACCCCTAATTATACTATCCATTCTACTTGGGATTTTAACACAAGTTTCCTGAAACAGTTTGATGTTCCATGTGGGTAGATGGCCTAACTTATGTTGAGTTTAGTGTGAACAATATATGTATCTAAAATTTCAGCAAATTTATTTACATAGGCATAGATTCTACATATGAATGTATATATTTCTATATAAAAACTGTCTATCTGGAAAGGTGTATAGCAGGGAAAGAGTGAGAACAAACAACAAAGTGCTATGTTCTCTTGCCTTGGGAGATGTGTAATGGTTATATCCATGGACTGTTAGAGGCAAACCACTTTGGCTAAGCTCTTAGTTCCACTACTTAGTATAATTCTGTGAGGTTGGACAGTCACATACATTGTAAGTTAGCTGATGGGATTTTTGGACTGAGTGAGCTGCAGATAGCAGACATTGGGTACCACACCTTGGCCATCTCCTTTCAGCTTAGGGAGCCTATCATCTCTTCAGATATCCTCACATCTATTGAACACTTCCTGTGCCCCCACTGTGATAAGCATTATGCATTCACTGAATCTTCATAGCAACTCTTTAAAGTGGTTTCTATTATCTCTACTTTATAGATAAAAAGACCTAGAGAAATGATCTTGGTCAAGCTCCTGCAGCTGGGGTATGGAGGGACAAGTGGCCCTGGTGTGGAAGTTATAGCCCTAACCATGTTCCTCTCCTGACCCAGCCTTTAGGGACTTTCATACTTGAACACCTCACCTTATAATCCTCTACTGAGTGAATTGACTTTGCTGATGCACTCTCATCTTTTGGATAGGCTCTGCTGTCCTTGACTGCCATCCTCCCCTCCCTCCCTTCCCTCCCTGCCTCCCTCCCTGACTCCTCTTCCTCTCCTTCCCCTCCCTCCTTCCCCCTCCTCCCTCCCTTGTTTCTTCCCTCTCTCAGGTTATTAAAATGTGATCAGGGCTCATGGTGATTGATGGCAGAGATGCTGATCATTCGCTGCTTCTCCTGGCTCGTGGTAAATATTTACTTTTGGTTACACAGGAATAATGAAGATTCATACTAAAGATGGGCGTTGAATGTGTATACAATGTTATGCTTGTCTGACTCCTTTGAACACCTAGCTCTCATTCTCTATACTAGGGGCTGGGGGAAGGTACTGAAAAGTGAATTGCCTGGCGTTTCAAAGGGTGCTCAGGAAGTTTACTTGCTAACTAGGTTTCTCTCTTTTTTGTCTTACCAGAAGGCTGGAAATCTGAGTGTCTCTCAATAATTTAAGATCTAGGAGCTGTCAGTCGTACACATTGCCAGTGATAACATTATTTACCTGCTACCTTTTAAATTGATTCACATTTTAATTTAGCCTTTCTCTGAGCAATCACGACCCACCCTGTCATGGTGGGATACAGCAATTTCACACAAGCTCACCGTGTGTGTGTGTGTGTGTGTGTGTGTGTGTGTGTGTGTGTGTGTACTGAACTCATTCTGTGTGTCCTTGTGACTGTGTCTAAGTGGGACTAGGTGGCAGGTGATTTGTGGACCTCTTCTAGCCTAGCTGCCTCTTTGCTCTGGGACACTACACAGGTGAGAGCTCTTTTCTGTGTCACCATTAACCTAGTGGGGCAGGCTCTGAAAACTCATTTTACTTTTTGTTTTCTTCTTTCAACTTGAAGAAATGTTTATAACTGAGAAGAGAGTTCATGTAGGCAGACAGGCTAATCTAAATTTTTTTCTCTCACTTACATAATGGCGGTTTCCAATCTTTGCTTGGAAGCAGGTTGGTGGTTCTTGTCACTCATCTGTTATTGCTACTCAGAGAAATGCACGCGAGGCAAGCACCTGAAAGGCTCTGTCATGTAGTTGGGATAGAGTCTGAGTTCTGAGCAAGGGAGGAGGGGAAAAGAGACTGAGCTGCAGAGAGCTTTGGGATTGTGACCTGCACTTTCAGCCCTTTGCTCATGGGTGTCTGTGGTCTCACCTTCCCACCCACTCTCGTGTTTCTGAACCCTCTTTTTCTCATCAATTCCTTTCCCCTTGTTTATCTACCAACATTCCTTTATTTATGGTGAACTTGAGAATATGCATTTAGCCCTACAGATTCAAGTCTGGATGTTATTCCTCTACATATCACATGGCTGTGTTCTTTCCTGTTGCCTTTCTTTTAAAAAATACAATGTTTGAAAGAAATGTCTTCAACAACAATAACAGTTTATTCTGGGCTGAGCTGAAAAGTACTTTGGAAAAGGGAAAACTGTCTTTGACCCTTGGGTGCTACCCCTCCCCCCTGCCTTGTTCCTCTTTCTCTGTTCTCACTTGGAAAAAAAAGCCATGGGTGGGGAAGGGAGAGGAGCTCACCAATCATGCTGGTTGTGGTGGCACACACCAGTAGGATTTAATGAAGGAGGTGGAGGCAAGAAGATCATGAGTTCGGGGCTGTAGAGATGGCTCAGTGGCTAAGAACTGCCTGCTCTTCCAAAGGTCCTGAGTTTAATTCCCAGCAACCACATGGTGGCTCACAACCATCTGAATGAGGCTTCTGGGATGGAGCCTCTGGCTCTGGAGCATGAGTCTGCAAGCTGACAACTTCTCTGTCTTGGACATCAGTTGAAGGGGCTTTCAATTAAACTGCTAAGCTCATATCCTGAACATGGAGCTCTGAGGTTCAGAAAGTAAAGGACCACGTATTCCACTTACAGAGTGAATTCAGATTGGAGTGGAAATGGAATCAGAATCTTCACCCCAACATCTGCTACTGCCTTTGTAACACTGTGGACAACAGTCTATCCCTTTCCTCTTCCACTGTGTGTGTGTGTGGTGTGTGGGTGTGGTGTGTGGTGTGTGGTTATCTGTATGGACTCTGAGGTTCATTTTCCAGTGTTGTTATTCAGGTTGCCATTTGCTTTGTTTGTTTTGTACTTTTACTTGCAAATCACAAGCTGGTCTGGGTTGGTTGGGCTCTAAGCTCTTAGTTCCACCTTTGTCCGCCTCCCAGGCAAGGAAGGGATTACAGTCATGCATAACAGCTTTTATAATTTCTGGGAATCAAACTTGGGTCCTCATTTTTGCAGAGCAAATGCTTTTCTGGGTGAGTCCCTTCCCTACCTAGCCATGCCCTAACCATGGTTACTAGTAGTTATTTCTCTCCCAAGCATTTTGACATGGGTGTTTAGCTGAGTCCTTCTTCATAGATGGAGGCTAAAGCCAGCCTCCCTCATATTTTAAGGGCCATCAAGGCTGGGGTAGACACCTTTCATCACAGCTTTCCCACAATAATAAGAAGAGAAAACACTTATTTATTAGATGTGCTTACCTTAGGCCAGCTTCTGTTCCAAGCCCTCCCCTGAATGCTCTTATTTAATCCTAACAGCCCACAGGTGCTGGAGTTGTCACCCTCGTTTTACAAATAGGAATATAAGATGCAAAGAGGTTAACTAACTTGTTGAAGTGGCAGAGCTGAGGTTCGAACTTCGGGAGCCTTGTGACACTGAACCCACCTTGTCCTCTACCTTCTAGCTCCTGCCCCACAGCAGGTAGCTACAAAATACATATTTATTAGTACTTTTTATGACCGTCCAGAGAGTATGCAGATTTCCAAAGTGAGCAAAGACTGGTGTTTGTGAAGGCCTTAAGGAGGCAGAGGGGAGTAAATTTGCTTTTGAATCAAGGAATCTTGAACTTCACTGTGCTTGTGATTTTGCCAGGGTGATTGTTGGCCCATATTCGTTGTACTAATTCAGGGCTCTTACATGACTTTCTAGTGCCTGGGATTCTAAGTTGTTGACTGCAGTCCATGTGTCATGAGTGCAGTTATTGGCATGAATGTAGGGGTGACATTTTCAAAATGTATCCTTTTAAACATTCTTTCATAGGCTGATGAAGTAAGAGTAGGCAAGAGTGCTGGGTGTACCAATGTGAGGACCTGACTTTGAATCTCCAGCATGCACATAAAAAGCCAGGTGTGGACATGTATGCCTGAGACTATAATACCATAGGGGATAGGTGCTGGGAGGCAGGGTTTCTAAAGCTACCGCTGGATACCAGCCTATCTCCAGATTCAGGGACAGTCCCCATGTCAAGAGAAGAAGATGATAGTTCAGAACACCTGATGCCTTCCTCTGGCTCCTGAGGGCACTTGTACTGGGACCCTCATATAGGTACATAGTAACACACACACACACACACACACACACACACACACACACACACACACACACACACACATTCAACTAGGTTAACCGGAGCCATTTGGTAGAAACCTAAAGCTGGTACAATTCCCACTGTTCCTATTTTGCTTTCTTAGGTGTAGATTTTAGCTTCTGAAGTGACAAAGCCTAATGCACAGGTCCCCTAGTGGGCCAAGTATGAAACCAACAAGGTAGGCAGCATCTGGCACAATGATTGCTGCCTGCACCAAAAGCTTCTACAATGAAGAGGCCATGATTAGGTGGTAGGCAATCAGTGGTCATGGTGGCTCCTCTTAGCCACACTTCAGTTCTGATTGTCAGAGGATCCCAGAACATCTCAGAGTACATGGAATGGTTCCATTTGCAAAAAGAAACGTCAGTGAGAGACCTTCATCCATCTACTTTTTCACATTTAGATTTAGAGGCATCCATAAGAGCATTGTTCTTCTCCCTACTGTTGGGGGCTTATTCTGAAGCCTAGGACAGAACAGTTTGCATAGGTGGACCCTTATTACATGTATACACACATAGCATGTCCTGTTGCTTTTAGTTGAAACATGCTATTCTCTAATGGGACCATTCAGGGAAAGCCCCCAGCTGCTTTGTCTTCCTTCTGATGAGTTTCCTCATCTGCTTTCTCACTGATCCTTCAATTCAGCTATCATACACCTGCTGACTCCCTAGGTACTAGAGACCTAAGTGAACATCAATAACAGTGAGCACAGCAACGAATAACTCTCCTGGAGTGCTCACTGTGACATAGGCTGACACTGCTTATGTTTCTTGCCACCTTCTTTCCCAATCACTTCTTTATAACCAGAAAGTACAATACTGTCCCATTCTGTTAAATATAAAAAGATAACTCTTGCTCAGGTATTTATATGTAATGCATGTGTACCTAGACATACTTATAACATATATACCTGGACATACTTATACCTAGACATATGTTTTCCTAGGTATACATGCATAAATGTACATATAAACACTATACAAACAGGGATATATGTATACATATGTATACATATACATATATATATATATATATATATATATATATATATATATTATATATGTTAGAAAACAAAGGCTGGCATTTAAGTCAAGAGTGGGCCATTGAGCTGGATCTTGGGGTAATGGTGTTTACCATCAAACTTGATAACTAATAGTAAAAACCAGCTTGTGGAAGGAGAGAACAGCCTCCTGCAAGTTGTTCTCTGATCACCATCCCCCACTCTCTCTGAATGCTATAAATTAAAGTCAGGGACATCTTTTTCATTATTCTTGTCACTAGCCATTTTTGGCTGACTACTATGTGCCAGTCACTAAGTGAGTGAAACCAGGATTTTCCTGCTGGCTCTTTACAGCCCTTTAGTCCCTCCCCCATTTTCCAGGGCAGATGTGTGAGAAAGAACTGGCAGGCAGATTTTTGCTTCTCTTCATTCACACAATTTTTTTAGGAAAAGTTGCAGAAAGAAAAGTGTCCCATCATGTTTCAAATTTAAAAATAAAATTATGAACTACACTGGCAAAGCAAGGTCTATGTAAACATCAATAACTTCCCTCCTGTTCAGAAGGTCATAAAGCCACCCAGGTAAACCCCTATTCCATCCTGATATGGACAAAGACATTCTTGCCACATTTTGCAGTGTCCCTAGACATAAATATATAACATTATGTACAATTTACTGACACAAATGGACTTAGATTCATCACAAATTATTGATTTTAGCATTCAGAGGTGAATGGGGATGTTGCTTCCACTTAGCATTTGGGCAGTGTGTAGAGTAATTAGTTGTCCTAAGACACAAGCCATTTGACTAAGACAAATGATGACCACACATGCTAGCTGTCTTCTGATACTGTTGTTCCTTTACTCTTTTCCCTTTCTTTCTTAATATATGCTTGTTTGTTAACATATATTTACATATTTATTTTTGTGTCTGTATATGTGTGGGTACACACATGCGATCATTCATATGTGTGTAGGTCAGAGGACAACTTGTAGGAGTCAGTTCCCTCCTTCCACTGTGTGGGTCCTGGGGATCAAACTCAGGCTTGGAAGCAAGCATCTTTACCCACTGAGCAACCTTGTTGGTCCTTTTGTACTACATTCTGATTTCTCTATGAATCTTTACTTTCATATGTTGAGTATGTGAAGAAGCTGATCCTGACATGTGCTATACTAAACCATAGCTGATGTTCCCCACAGGCTCTTATGTAGAAAAATGGTGCTAATCTGCAGTCTACCAAGATTTCTTACTTGGGATATGCATGCACACATCTCTGGGTCTTCATGATGAAAGCATAGATTGACTTAGGATCTGTTAGAAATGCTAGCTATGCCAAAGGCTGGAGGTGTAACTCAATGGGAGAGTGTTTGTCTAGTATGTACAAAGCCCTGGGTTCATTCCCCAGCACCGGTAGGTGAGAGGAAGGTGAACTAAATGCTATCATAAATGGGAAATCCAACTATACTTTTGGAAGCACGATGATGGAAGAGATGGAAGCCCTGTATGACATTTCAGATGTTGAACACCAGTAGACCTGAGTGCTTATGAGCTGGGCTTAAGTAATTTCAATCAGTGGTTCCTCTTTGACATTTAGAGATTTTGTGTCCTAAAAAATTCCATTTGTCTGTAGTATTGCTTATGTGTATATTAAAATGAATTTTATGTACTTATTTAACCACGAATATGGCTGCAAGTTGTTTGGTGACCTTAGGGTCTATGTTCTTCAAGGCTATTGGTGAAATGAAATCTGAGTTAGTACAGGGCAGTCCCTTTTTCTGCATTTGACCCACAGCCTTAGTGCAGTTCAAGCCTAGAGTGAGAGGAGATCCTCTGAGGGGCATCCTGGAAATGGTTCCTCCAACAGTAATCCTCTTATCTACCCAAAGATAGTTTCTAGATTAGTTATCTGTTTTACCCAGGTATTCCCTTGAAAGTTTCTCTTTTTTAATTTTTTTTTAGAAAGAAGGGACTCAGAAGGAAGGCATGTTGCTGGGGCACAATCATTTTAATTATGGAACCTCAGGACTGGGAGGAAGTTGAAAGTGTATTTTGGCTGTTACATTTTCCCACTGCAGCCAGTCCTGAGCAGAGGCAGCTGTCCGACTCTTAAGAACTGTCCTCAAACTCATGAGGCCAGCTTTGCTCTTGGACTCATTGTGAGGGCTACAAAGTATCTTACAGAAGACCTGCCAGCTGTAGACTATTGCTGTGGATCCACCAAGAATGCATTTTGATTGCTACAAGCATCCTGGCTTATTGGTAAAGGGCATCCAAATGCAATTACTTTGAGTGCATGTAATTAGTGAAGCTATATTTTGGAAAACACTGAGGCCCCTGTGGGATGCCTTAGATTCCCAGGCTCTTAAAAGACAACCTAGCCTGGTTCTCCCACCTAATGTACTTCAATCCCATTTTTAACATCATCTCTTGGACACCATGGAAGGTGCCAAACCCAAACCTTGGAACACATTTTTCTTTTTTTTTTAAATAAATTTTTATTCAAATTAATAACAATCCTATTTTCCATAACAAATCCAGTTCCCTCTCCCTCCAGTCCTTCCATACCCCCTACCAACTCCCCATCCCATCCCCCATCCACTCTCCAAGGAGGATGAGGACTCCTATGAGGGATAATCAAAGTCTGTCACATCATTTGGAGCAGTCCATTTGTACACTAGGGATAAATACTGATTCTATTGCCAGAGGCCACATAGACTTGACTAGGACTTCCAACTGACACCATGTTCAGGGAACCTGGTTCAGTCCTATGCTGGTTTCCCAGCTGTCAGACTGGGGTCTATGAGATCCTACTTGCTCAGGTCAGCTGTTTCTGTGGGTTTCCCCAGCATGGTCTTGACCCCTTTGCTCATCACTTCTCTCTCTCTACAACTGGATTTTAGGAGTTCAACTCAGTGCTTAGCTGTGGATCTCTGCTTCTGCTTCCATCAGCTACTGGATGAAGGCTCTAGGATGGCATATAAGGTAGTTATCAATTTCATTATAGGGGAAAGGCATTTAAGGTAGCCTCTCCACTATTGCTTAGATTCTTAGTTGGGGTCATCCTTGTGGATCCCTGGACATTTACCTACTACCAGATTTTTTCTGTAAACCTATAATGGCTTCTTCTATTAAGATATCTCTTTTCTTGCTCTCCTTCTCTATTCTTCCCTCAACTTAATCTTCCTGATCCCTCATGTTCTCCTCCCCCCTCCACTTCTTCCTCCTCTTTCTTCTATCTCCTCCCTCCTTCCCTCATGCTCCCAATTTGCTCAGGAGATCATGTCCCTTTCCCCTTCTCTGGGGAATCATGCATGTCTCTCTTAGGGTCCTCCTTGTTTCCTAGCTTCTCTGCGGTTGTGGATTGTAGGCTGGTAATCCTTTGCTCTATGTCTAATATCCACTTATCAGTGAGTACATACCATGTATGTCTTTCTGTGACTGGGTTACCTCACTCAGGATGATTTCTTCAAGTTCCATCTATTTTTCTGTGAATTTCAAGATTTCATTTTTGTTTTGTTTTGGTTTCCCCCCCTCCACTGAGTAGTACTCCATTGTATAAATGTGCCAGTTTCTTTATCCATCCTTTGATTTAGGGGCATCTAGGTTGCTTCCAGGTTCTGGCTGTTACAAATAATGCTGTTATGAACATAGTTGAACAGATGTCCTTGTGGTATGAATGTGCATCCTTTGGTTATATGCCTAAGAGTGGATTTGCTAGATCTTGAGGTAAACAGACTGACTTCCCATTTTTCTGAGAAACTACCATACTGATTTCCAAATTAGCTATACAAGTATGCATTCCCACAAGCGATGGAGGGAAGTTCCTTTTTCTCTACATCCTCTCCAACATAAACTGTCACTGGTGTTTTCCATTTTATCCATTCTGACAAGTGTAAGATGGTATCTCAGAGTTGTTCTGATTTGTATTTACCCAATGACTAAGGATGTTGAACATTTTTTAAGTGTCTTTCAGTCATTTTAGATTTCTCTATTGAGAATTCTCTATAGAGTTCTGTACCCCACATTTTTATTGGATTATTTGATGTTTTAATGACTAGCTTCTTGAGTCCTTTGTATATTTTGGAAATCAGTCCTCTGTCAGTTGTGGAGTTGGTAAAGATCTTTTCCCATTCTGTGGACTGCCACTTTGTCTTGTTGACTGTGTCCTTTTCCTACAGAAGCTTCTCAGTTTCAGGAGGTCCTATTTATGAATTGTTGATATCAGTGTCTATGTTAGTGATGTTATTTTCAGGAAGCAGCCTCCTGTACCAATTCATTCAAGGGTACTTTCCACTTTCTCTTCTAAGAGGTTCAGTGTGGCTGGATTTATGTTGAGGCTCTTGATCCATTTGGACTTAAATTTTGTGCATGGAGATAGATATGGATCTATCTGAATTCTTCTACATGTCAGCATCCAGTTATGCCAGTACCATTTGTTGAAGATGATTTTCCCCCCATTGTGTAATTTTAGCTTCTTTGTCTTCTGGAGGCACCATCATCCCTGACTTCAAGCTCTACTATAGAACTATAGTAATAAAAAAAAAAAACTTGGTATTTCCATAAAAACAGACAGGTGAACCAATGAAATTGAATTGAAGACCCTGATACTAATCTACACATTTAGGAACATATTTCTTGTTTCAAATATTAGCAGCATTTTAATGGAGGTGCTCTTATGGATCTTCATGCTGTCGTTCTTTGAAGCATTTGGGAGTCAGGCTTGTCAGGGGGAACATACCTAAGTTAACATGGTCCCCAAAATCTGTTTTTTGCCATGGACATTACGTCATGCCATATGGAAACTTCATGCATTTCTCCTTTGGTGGTTCAAAGGCAATCATTGGAAACTAAGAGATTTTTGTGTTTGGAATAGAGCCCAAGTCAACCACACATAAGCCTGGTATGACTTACTCTTTTAGAAGCAAAGCTGAGAAATAAGCCAACCATGTGGAGATTTTTTTCTAAAGCTGTATACAATAAAGTTAGGCTCTGTTAAAATCTGAAATCAGTGCTTAATGTTGATGGGTTTGAAGTGAAAGCTTGTTACAGTAAATAAAATGCTAAATCTCAATGAAAAGAAAGGAGAAAGGCAGGTGGATGGGATTTGATGCACTGGGTAATGCCCCTTCAGGAGGGAAGGGCGTACCACTGCAACTGGAAGAGTGCTGCTGGCAGGGATCCTCAGCTCAAGAAATTTCATGTTATCCAATATCATGCCCCCCTTCTTGGGCAAAAGGTGCATCCAATATGCAATATGGTCTAAAGTTTGCATTTCCCATCTCCTCTTCGATACTATTCTGAAGAATTATCCTTGCTCTGGAACTTCACGTGGAGTCCACTGAGGTGTGTTTTGTAAGTTAAAAAAGTTTTATTTATTATTATTGAGTGTGTGTGTGTGTGTGTGTGTGTGTTTTCCACTGCAAATTATAGGAATAGAACTTAGGTTGTTAGATTTGAGCAACATTAGCATTTACCTGCTGTGCCATGTCTCTGGCTTCTACTGAAGTTTTAACTGGACTTTAATCCCTGTCTTGGGCCAATTCTTTCTTCTCCACCTTTCCACAGTTCTTGACTCCAAGACCCCACTTTATTGTCCTCCTGATTTCTACCCTTTCTCAGTGTCTACTTCACAGGAAGATGCCACTCAGACTCTCTATCCATAGAACCAACGGTCAGCAAACTCTGGTCCATGGCTGCCTGCAGATAAAGTTGACTGGGACAGAGCCCACTCATTTGCATGTTATCTCCAGCTACGTTCCTGTTTTGGTGGTGGAGTTCAGAAGTTGCAAAGGAAACTTTGTGGCATATAAATTTAAAAATATTTGTGTCTAGCTTTTTGTAGGAAAAAAAATCTTCTAATTTCTACTATAAGATGCTGGAGGAATTATAAGTAATGGATGACAGAAAAATCCAGGTGAAGATTTTATGCATATTATGCATTTTATATGGCCTTTCCTACAATGGCTCAATCTTCCATCCATACCTCTCTAGTGACACTCTTCTCTGACACCAGGTAGATATAAAAAAGTAAAACCTCTAAATCCCAATCTTTACTTAGGACTTGGAGACCATCAGTTGGCTTGCTTTCTATTTGTGTTTGGAGATTTACAAGAACTGTTTTTAATACTCCCTTTCACTTATTAGGGGGTAGAAGGTCAGCATCCTTGACTTTAATTTGACTAGCAAACAATCCAAGGTTCAGGTGGAGTTGCTTCCTTGGTTTCTACCATGCTTGTAAAATATGGAAATTTTGTCTCACACTTTTGTCATCGAAAGGAATGGAAAGACCGTAAAGACTGTTGTGTAACTCTGAGGCAACAAGCAGGGAAGAGGGAAAAGATGACTATTGGAAGAGAAATATTGCCTTTTATACAACATTTGGTTGTATAATAATTCATTAAGTGTCTTTGGAAAAGGGCTGAATCAGCCAGGTGGTGGCATACACATTATTTCTAGTATTTGAGAGGTAGAGGCAGGTGGATCTCTGTGAGTTACAGGCTAGCTAGGTCTAGAGAGTGAGTTTTAGGACAGCTAGGGTAAAATATCTTCCTTAACCCTTCCTTGACTCCAGCCCCCCAAATGGGGGCTTAAGTGGCATGTTGAAAGGTTGTTCTATTGAAAAAATTAAACAGGTATTCTGTGTATCAATGGTTCGGAGCCTAGACACTGATCTGATTGCTAATATGTAGTAATGTGTCTTTTGGTAGGTCTTGAATTTATAGAAGAGTTGCCTTTTACAACAGAGAATTATATTTTGTTGTTGATTGTCTACACATAGGTACTTATGAAATGCTGGCCACATGCCAGGCACTATAACTAACTGCATGAGTATTAACCAGGTGAAGGACAAAAGCAATACATGCTAGGTAGAAAAAGCAGAATATTTGGTCTCTTGGTAAGGGAGAATGTGGTACATAGAACAAACAGAAGTGCATTCTGGGTGCAATATAGAATGGAACAGAAGGCTGGGGAATGAACAAGCTGAATGCTTATGAGAAGTAGAGACAGTTCACGAGTGATTTGCCTGTAGGCCACAGCAAGGAATACTGCCCCTATTTTCAAAGATACAGGATGACATTAAAAAGGTTTAAACATCACAGCAGCCAAAACCTACATCTGTATACTAGGACCATGGTGTCATGCAGAAGCCAGTAGTACAGACTGATGAAGGGGCTAGAGTTCACATTTGCAAGCAAAGAATCTGCACACATCCCAAATAAATTGTTGCCTCTGCTTGCCTCTATGGCAAGGCAGTAAGAAGCAACCCCAATGTTTACCTCCATGGCTGTTGTCAGCATCACCTTTGTCAACCTCTTAGACTAGTTTTCCATAGCTTCACTTCTTACCTTTGAGACTCAAGTGAAAGGTATCTCTGCCATCTCAGGCCTCTTTGCCCTCCAGCCTTGTGATTAAAGTCACTTGGAGGTCCCTTTCAGAATAATGGGGGTCTCCTAAGGGGCAAGAGCAATCTGTCTCTCCTCGGTTGGCGTGTTACTTGGACAGAAAGGAATCTTACTGAAATGGGAATGTGGGCTGTACCAGAACAGCACTGACAAGGGGATCCATTCCTCCTTTGCTCTCAGCTTTAAGTTTCAGTTGTTGGAGAGGCAGCTAAGGCTATAGGTCGGTTTCCCCTCAGTGCCTAGTATCCCAACTGAAAAGCTTGAACATTGCAAACAATTGATGAGCCCGGAGGCATGTCTCAGGGGGAGAATACCAACTTTGGTGTTCTCCACTGGACTCCACTTTCTGTAGTTCTAGAGGGTGAGAATTTCTTAGGTTGGAGACTCAACGTTTTTACTTCTCTTACTAATTTTTTTTTCAGATCTTGTAAGACAGATACAACAGACAAATGATGGACAGGAAAGTTTTATTAAGAAAAAAAAACAAAACAAAACTATTGAGATGATGAGTAGAAGAGTACCACTTGGGAGTTTTCAAAAGAACCTTGGTTAATTTTTGCGTTTGAAGAGTTTACTGTTGTTTCTGTTAATGATTTCTAGTCTGATCTTATTATGGTAGAGAACATACTCTGTTTGCTTTCAGTTCTCTTAGGTTTGTTAGGTTTGTTTGATGACTTGGCATATGGGCACTTTTGGTGATTGCTCTATGGTCACTTGGAAAGAATGTATGTTCTTCTGTTGTTGAGTGGTGTTTTTTGTGTGTACGTCATTTGGAGCCCTTTGACTGATGGTCTGGAATCTGAGTCTTTGTTGATTTTTAATTTAATACTACAAGTTATTGAGATTAGATCAAGTGAATCCTTAGCTATAATTATAGATTCACATTTTATCTGTGTTAGTTTTTTAAAAAGAAGTATGTGTCTGTGTGTTTTTCCAGCATGTATGTATGTTTGCTACATGTGACACTGCCCAGAGAGGCCAGAACAGGGCATCAGACCCCCTAGAACTAGACTTATATAAGGATGTGAGTCAACACACAGATTCTGGAGCTGAACCTAAGTCCTGTTGAAGAGCAGCAATTGTTCCTAACCACTGAGCCATCTCTCTAGTTCCAGTTGTGCTAGCTTTTATTTTATTTCACTTTTCCTTTTTGCAGCTTTACTGATTGGTACATCACTTGGTACAGAGTTTTCTTGTCTTCTTGGTAGACTGACCTCTTAGTTATGCGATTCCTTCTTTGTCAACCTATATGCCTAAAACATGTATGTGGAAGCCTCTTTTTTTTTGTTGTTGTTGTTTTGTTTTGTCTTTTGTTGTAGTTTTTGTTCTGTTTTGTTTTTTGTTGTAGTTTTTGTTTTGTTTTGTTTTTTCTCTTCTCTGCTTTATCAGAAACCTTGGAGATGCAGATGGATTTGTGGGCAATTCAATGCAGGTGGGGGGGGAGGGGAGAGGTGATTCCTTTCAGAATGGTGTGGGCACAGTTTTAAAGGATATGCTAAACAGAGAGAGATTAACTCAATGGGCTGAGGCAGTATATTTGAGACTGTAGTTTAATGTGATGCTTACTAAATTTTAAGGTGAATTCAAGGGCAGTTTAATGGGCCCCACTCTGAGAGACTCTAATTCCAATCTCTGTGGGGTATTATTTGAAAACTATGTTTTTAATAAACACCAGGTGATTCTGATGTCTGTGGCCCCATATCTGCATTTCGATTTGCATCAGTGTAATAAGATTAAGGCCCTACCTCTGCTTATGCTTACAGAGGGAACTTGAGCAAGTTTTGACACCCATTCTTCTTATTTACAAAATAAGAATAATAGCCTTAGTCTAGTATGAACTGATAACTAAGAAATAATTGTTATATCACTGTTGTGATCACCATTTTCAGAATTATCACTATGGATGATATTGGCATGTAGTTTGTTCATCCTGTATGAACATTTCTTCCCAAAGGATGTATCCACAATATTTTATACATCTACTGTGCTATCACTTAGTACCCCCAGGGCTTTGGTCATCAGGGCTTGGTAGCCTTACAGACATATACAGAAGCTTCCCCAGGTTGAGTATTGGGCAGAGTGTTGCTAGAGTCCTGAGAGTATTGCCCCATGGCTGGGTTTTGGAAGGTATTATAACCTAGAAGGACATTCAGTTTTCTTGATGATTGACAGGTTACATTATGGGCAAAGAAACTTCCTCTTGGAGGAAAACAATCTATAAATGATCTTTTAATTTGGGGGTAGCCATTGAGAGGATGTCAGAGGTAATGTCATTATGTATCATTCAGAGATCAATTATCATTTATGTCCACATCAGGCATTGTTAAAGACAAACACACACAAGCATTGGGTAATATACTGGGTCTGTGGGTCAACACTGATGAAGAAATGAATGCCCTTTTCCCTCCGGAGAACATGATACATATTCAAAAATTACATCAAACAGGAAGTTGTACTTAAGATAAATTCTACAAAACAGAAAGTGAGCATACACTGAAAGCACATGATAAGAGAAAATAATTTAGAGGGATTGTTAGAGTTCCCTCCATATGATATATTGGTGAATATCTGCAGAATGAATAGGGAGAAAGTCCTCAGAGAAAGAATGCCTACAAATGTAGTGAGTGAAGAAGGCTTAGACATGAAGTGAGAGTTTGATTTTTTTCCTTTGGAGGAAAAGAGTCCCATGTATCCCAAGTTGGCCTTGAAATCTGTGTGGCTGAGTATGCCCTTCAATTCTTGATCTTCCTGCTTCTGCCTCTTGAATGCAAGAAATATCAGTGTGTGCCACCATGCCCACTTTTACATAGTGCTAAAGACTGAACCAAGACTTGTATGCTAGGAAACCACTCTACCTACTGAGCTATACACCCAGTGTGAGAGTCTGGGCTTTGAAACAGTGGAGAATTGTGAGGCAGAATGTGAACTAAGGGAAATGTAAACATTGTCAGCCTTTGGTGTTGACATGTTTGTTATTAACCCTCAAGGCACTGTGATATCATTGAAGGTTTAAACCACGTGAGGTATTCATTTGAAGATTACTGTGACCTGCAGTGTGCTGGGAAGTGTAGAGCTAGAGAAAATCAATTGCTTCCCTGTGCCCTATGAACGTTTGAGATGGATCTGGAGGTAATATAGATCTGTCTTGTTTTGTAGGCATCAACATCATAACTCCAGGGAGTTAATATGGATCCTACCACATTGATTTTGCAGGAAACTTAATTTTATTTATGTATCCGGAAGCTCCTGATCTAGAGAGATTTTACTTGATCCTTCTAGCTGGGAGTAGAAATCCACAAATTGATTCCCTTATGGATCTGTGGAAGGAAGGATGTGGCCTAATCTACAAATAAATGGATTTATTCTTCATGTAGAGTCCCAGGTGTGGAAACTTTCCTTGAGGCTGTTGACTACACATTCTGAATAACTTTCACGAAGTTTAGAAATCCCCAGGTTCTCTAGAGATCATGCCCACAGCCCCACCAAATATCACCAAATATCCAAAGAGGTATGGATGATTTAACAATGCAAATAAAATCTATGGATGGCCCTGTGTGTGTGTTGTGGCCTATTGCTATCTGGACTGCTTTTTATATGGAGAGAACTGATTAGAACTCAGTGACATATAGCAACAGGTGTGTTTGACAAACCAGAGGGAAGCATCATCCAGTAAGTCAAATGTGCCCCCTATTCAGATTATTGGGTCTTATGAGGGAAGAAGCCTATAGATTACCATAAGTGAGTTCAGAAATTATGCAGGCAGTTTTAGCATTCAGAGAAATATTTATAAACAATGTTTGAAAGCATGAAGACAAGAATAAAACGTATGTGTAAAAGCATAAAGACAAGCTCACTTGCATCAAATCCAGTTTCTCCACTAAAGGGTTATGGGAGAAGCCCAAGTGTTCTTTGATACATGTGGCTTACAAACTAGGAAATAAACAATGACATTAATGAAGAAAGCAATGGAGAAAAAAGGGCAGTGTCTGATGAAGTGCCCTGTATAAGACCAGCATCACAAGGTGCTTGTTTTCATTTTTGAGCCTGTTGTCTTCTTTTAGGACAGTTAACCAAGGGCCAGGATTCCCACCTTACCAGCCTCATCCTCCCAGGCTGCTCTTTGTGTTTCTGATTGCCAATGGCTTTTTTTGGCAATTGCTTCTACTGAAGGGAACATTCATGGTACTGTTTGAGAATCGATTGCAGCAGCAGTGGGCAGGACAACTATTGATAGATTTATAGGCCATTCTGGGACATTAATGAATCAACTCTAAGAATGATTTGTCATTACAAAGTGGCCAGTAGCTGATCTTTAGAAGATGATGCTTGTTTCTCAACTTTTTTAGATTCTTAAGCACCCATAGATTTGGCCATTCTTGATTATTCCATGAAAGTGATTTTATTGAGGCTGGCATTTAAATATGTGTGCTTCGTCTATTAAGTGGGGGCGGGACTCAGCTAAGCAATCAAAACCTTGTGAAAAGAAATCAAGACTGACTTCTCCAGAGAAAAAGGAATCTTGCTGGTAGACTGCCTTTGAGCTTGAGCTGTAATTTTTGCTGCACCTCCCATTCAGACTTCAGATTCACTAGGCTTCCATGATCCTCGGAGTTAATTCCTTAGGGCAAGTGTGTCTCTGTGTCTCTGCCTCCCCATCTCTCCAGCTACCTATTCCTGTTTGGTTCTATTTCTCAGGAGAAATGCTGAAAAATACATTCCTGAGAAGGGGATGTAGCAGTAAACTACTATATGGCTAGTGGTTCAGGACATGGGCCCCAGTACTATGATGTCAAGTGTTGGGCCCAGGAACAATCTGTTCAATTTTAAATAACATGATTTTTCTCAGTCTTCATATCCTATTTCGTAAAATAGATTTGAAATTTAGGAAATGTGGAAGAAGTTTTCCTTTCTTTCCATGTATATCTAGATAATAGAGTAATATGTGTTTTTGGCACCTCTGGATCAAATATTTACACCCCCAGGAATCTATCTTTTGAGTTTCAGGCTCTGCCCTTTTCTTTACTGGTTTTGATTTTCCAAAAGTTTCAAAATGATGCCTTGTGAAAGTACAAAGCAGAGAAAAGATAGAGACACTTTCCTTATGGTTACAGAACATGTCCCTTTGTGTTTGGACTTGTCAGTTCCGTCCTGAATTATAGGTCGTTCCTGAATCAATCACATTGGTCAAGTACATCAGATACTTTATCCTGGAAGCTTGGTAGTATTGGATTTCGAAACTTGAAGTCCTTAGTTATTCTTGACCAATAGAAGACAGATTTTGGAATAGAAATAACAAGCAGCAGCAGCAGCAACAACAAAACATACACACACACACACACACACACACACACACACACACACACACACACCTTGGACCTCTGAACCTTTGGCTCTAGTTTGCACAGTGAGATGTTTTGCTTATTAAGTCATTCCCATTAATGAAATGTTTCCTGGGAAGCCTCTGAAACTCTTCTTTTTTTGTTGTTCTAATTGAAATTTTTAATTAAGTTTAAATTAGACAATGTGACTATAAAATGGGAAAAATAAAATAGGATAACTAAAGGAAAACCTATAGAGGAAATTAAATTAGTGAATGCATATTGGGCAGGAGCATGTGGGCGAGCTGGTATTAAATGGCCCATCTTTGAGCGGGACCTTGGCTCCTTGTTACAAGTAAATGACCTTCTCTCAGGCACTAAATGGTATCCTAATGGCCTAAAAGGCTTAATGCAGCTCCCCAATTTATTCTTTGCTGATCAGAAGGTCTACTGAGTCTAATGCACTTCCCTATACACCCAGAGTAAATGAGTAGGAGATGAGAATGTAGAGTTATTAAACTTTAAACAAACATAGAGATTTATATCATGAACTTTTCTGTTTTCACAGTCTGTTTACTGACAAACTTGATTTTAAAGACTACAAAACACTCCCATCTTATTGTCCAGAGGCCTTTCTAGATTACAAATGGTTGGATAATGACCTAAGACACCCGTGCATGTTGGAAAGATATTTGCTCAGATATAATCTCAGAGGTCTCAGCTAAGGGAAGCTCATTATAGGTACTGGTGATTAGATTCTTGTGATTTTTCATTCTGATCTGTTAGTGCTGCACATCTGTCACTGGGTGTCAATGAGCAGCAAAAGCAAACATGTTCATATTCATCAAGTAAGTATTGTTTCCTGGATGTTCATAGACTAACTCCTGGATGCTAAGTCAACCATTTCGTGGGTTGACTCAGACAGAATGACTGATCCACTTGGTGAGGCCAATTTTATCCCTCACCCCCCCACTTTGGCAATCACTCAGGATAATGCTTGTAAGTCATTGGAAGCATTTATTTCTCTTGATGTGTTCACTCAACTCTAACAAGAAAAAAAATGCTTCTGTGTTGATTGCCATGGAAAAGTAATTCCCAAATGGTCCTTACAGAAATCTAGTGTTATTGGGTTGAATTTTTTTTGACATAAAATGGAAGTTATTATTTACCCTTGAAATTTGAGAAAGTGGGCAAAAATTTTAAATTTTCAATGAAAAGTATCCATACACTCAGTGTCTGTTATGTGGTAGGCATGGTGATAGGAACAGGTAATAGTGAGGTAGGATAAAATTTGGCAGGATTTTCCCTGTGAAGCTTTTTGACTAGTGGGAGAGTTGTGATTAAATAATAAATTCATACTTTCTAATTTTGATAAGTACTATGAAGCAATTAACTAAGGGTACTAGAGGAGAAGATAAAAGACAAAAACTTTATTGGAGTCAAATGGGGGAAATATACACGCAAGTATGTAGTTTTATGTATGTAAATGTTAAAATACATGGAAGAATGACTAGTAACAAAATCGTTCTCTCTTGAATTATATGGTTAAGTCAGTAAAGGGCTTGGGAAATTAGGATATTATTAAGTCAAAATGATTGGCTTGTGGGATTATATGAATTTCAAACTGTTACTTAATAATCATGGGACTTGCTAAAATGGATGAGGAAGGTCAAGTATGTTTATTTTTAATTAAAATGAGTTCTTAAAACATAACACAATCAAGAATGGAATTTGTTTTTCTGCATCTTGCTAAAGATAATCAAATGTCTTTGATCTAAGAGACAGGATTACTTTTATATATTTAGGAAGAACTAAGTCTGACTTTATGTGGTTCCATACTTTATACATCTTCCCACTTGCTCTTTACATTCTGCTAACCTGTCCATGTCTACAGAGTCATAACTGTTTCTATAATCTCATTTATTTCATAAGATTTTTTAAGCTTTCTGTTAGTCAGTCTAGGCTGCCTCTGTTGAATGACATGTGTGGAGTTGCTTAAACAGAAGAGTTGCCCTCACATAGTCTAAAAGGAAGACATCCAGGATAAAAGAGATATCAGCATTGGTGTCCAGTGAAACCTCTATTCCTTCTGTGTAGGTGGTTGTTCCTTCTTGATATGATGCCTTCTCTGTTTATACCTGCGAATGAGCTCTGGTAGCTCCCATTTTCCAAATAACATCAGACATACAGAGCTGGAGCCCAATCTTAAAATGTTAATTACCACAAAATGGCACTGTCTCCATAAGATTTACCATATGATGTTTAGAAGAATCTGGTTTAGTTCACAACAATCTTCTACAAACTCTAAATTGGCATTACTTATCACTGTTGGACAGGGTAGCCCCTATCCCTTCTCTCGTGGAGTTTCCAGTCTAGTCATAAAATAAGTGGCAAATACATAATTAATATTTGATGTTTGCTCTGGTGAACATATTTTGGGGGAACAACTTGATTCCATGAAAAGCCTGTGATGAATTGAATGAAAAATGTTTCCTGTAGCTCAAATATGTGAACTGTGGCAGTGCTGTTTGGAGAAGCTATGGAACGTTTCTGAGGCATAGCCTTGCTAGAGGAAGTGCATCATAGGAAACAGGCTTTGAGGGTTTATAGTATTTCTCTTTCAATGTCCTCGCCACTTCCTGTATGTGGGTGAAGATGTGTTCTCTAAGCTTTCTGGTGTGGCTGCTTACTGCTCTGTCTTTTTCACTATTATTGACTCTTCCCTGGAGCCATAAGCCCAAATAAACTTCCCTCTATAAGCTGCCTTTGTTCATGGTATTTTATCACAGCAACAGATAAGCAACTAATACAAAGTTCAGTTATAGCACATGTCTAAAAGACTTGTGGTTAACGTCAAGGTTCATAAGAAAAAGCTTATGGAAACACTCTTAATTTGAAGTCTTGGAGCAGATTATATGCACTTGATAAAGGAAGAAATAAACAGCAAAAATAGAAATATAGGATTTTTGTTTTTGTTTTCCCAAAGAATATCTAACATTTGGAACTACATTGCCTCATATAAAAATAAGTGATAAAAGTTTCCTTTTATAGCCATTATTATGGCCAAATGAACAGATGTTGCAATGCTGTCTTCTAATTACTTCAAGCCAATCATTCAATTACCAAAATACAGTCTTTGCCATCAAAGACAATATGACACAAAGGAAACAACAATTGCTTAGGTATTTTAGACTGTTAGACAATCTGGATATTTTTGCTTTCCAAAGCATCCTGTTTATACTGCCAGGCTTCCCTCCAGATTCAAAGCAGAGATTGCCATTTCTCCCCCATTGAGTAACTTCAATAACTTTGTTGGAGGATATAAAGTTAATAACCACTCAGTGGTCTTGGAGTTGGTACACAATTGGAAGCAGTTTCTGGTTTCCAGCATTCATTCCCATTGCTCATCTGATGTGGCCTTTTGAGAAGATTTTCAGGGACAGGACATGGAGCACTGGAAGAACAGCTCTACACTGCACTGAAGGACTCATGGTGAATATCACAGCTTCAAATCTTGCAGATGTAAGCAATGCTTCTATGTGAGACTTGGATGCATATGTTAAGACTGACGGTTGCCTAACTATTGCATTGACTCTTTCCACCTTGATTTCTCCTCTTTTATAGCTGATATAGATCCAGTCTTGAACTACAATTAAAAAAAGAAAAACAACCAAGGATAAGTCAACTAAGGCAAAATATAAGAACTAGTGGAAATAGAAAAAATGGGGATGGTGGAGAAAAAACTCTGGAGAAATTCTGAAAGGAAAGTATTTATGTTCATATCCTGCTTCTGGGGTTCAGTCTCTATGTGGCATCAAATGCTTGACCAATAGCCCGTTTTCTTGTTCTTTTCTTTTTATCATTTCCCTGTGATCTGTAAAACATATTCACTTATGTGACATGTCATAAAATGTTAGCTAATTAAAAAATGTCCCAAATGATTTAAAACAGACAAGAACACAGAATACTACAGTGTACCATATACCCACTAGTCCTATTATCATGTCAAATTTTTATCATTTAACCACAGAAATTACTTCAAATACAACTTCTTGTCCCTATCACACCCTATCTGCTTTTGCTATAGAATCAGATATCCATGGATCCATAAACATTATGTAATATTACTTTATAGGTTTATAAACTTTATGAGAATGACAAAATGCCACCATTAGTCTTCTGAGTGGCTTTTTTCCTCTCCAATTTTGAAATGAATGTGTGCTGATAAAGAACCTCCTATTTACTTATTTTTTTGCCTCCATAGAACATTAAGTAATACACTTGAGTATATTTTCTACATTTTAAGAGATTATTGTTGGGTCTTTAGTACTGCTTGTTCGGAAGTAGAAATTCCAAAATATAAAACATCTGTTTTCATGAAATACCAATAACTGACAAATAAAAAATACATACACACAAATATACATATATACATGCATGCATGTGTATAGAATATAATCAAATCATAATTTTGGAAGCCTAATAAATATATTCACTGTGAATGCTTTTACACAAATTAATTAGCATATCATTACTTTCATTGTGCACCTTATTTTATGATAAGAACAATGACAATGAATATCTATTCTCTCAGGGCATTTAATGTATATGTCTTACATAATATTATTAATTAAAGTCACCAGATAGTATATTAAAATCACTAAAAGTTGTTCTACTTAGATGAACTATTTAGTCCTTTGGTTAGTATCTCCTCATTGGGGTTCCTCTTTATAAGAATCTAAGGTATTTCAATTTATTTCTGTGTAGTAAAGAATACTTTAATAAAAAGCTTTGTAATTTTAACTTTGCATGTACAAGTATCAAGTTTATGTCTAGGAGAGTGTTTAAGTCAGGTGCATCACTATAACAAAATATCTGAGGTAATTAGCTCACCAGGAAAAAAAGTTTTATTCTACCTCAGTAGTCTACAAGTTATAGTCCAAGATGGGAGTTGGGATGGGAGCATAGCTTTGGAACCATGAGACCACAAAAGACTTTCATATATAACATGCCAAGAAGAAAAGAGAGATGTGAGGTGAAACCAAAGTTTCCTAATTCCCTTGAAGAGTCACTTCCAATGACTAATGAAGTTTCCACCAGATCTCACTTCTCATTAGTATGACTCTGGTCACAGCCTTTCACAGTAGATTTTTTGAAACATGTAAGATCTAAACCATAGCAGTTAAGGTATTAGATTATTTATTTATTTATTTATTTATTTATTTATTTATTTATTTATTATTTATTTATTTATTATATATTGATCCCACTTCCCTCTGCCTCCCTCCCTTCCTCGCTCTCTCACACCCAATCTTGCCCCTAACCACCCTCCCATCCCATTCCCCCTACCCCAATCCACAGGGAGGGTGATGGCCTTCCAGGAGGGGTCAACAAAATCTGTCAAGTCATTCGGAGGAGGGACTAGGCCCTCCCTCCTATCTCTAGGTTAAGGGCGTATCTCTTGATGGGGAATGTGCTCCCAAAGTCCTTTGGTACACCAGGAATACCTCCTGGTTCTACTGTCTGAGGTCCCTTAGACTGCTCAGGCCTTCTAGCTGAGATCCATGTTCAGGGGTCTGAGTCAGTCCCATGCTGGATTCCCAGCTATCAGTCTGGGGCCCATTAACTTCTCCTTGTTCAAGTCAGCTGTTTCTATGGGTTTTTGTAGCCTGGCCTTCTCCTCCCTCTCTGCATCTGGATTCCAGTTTAGCTTAGTGTTTAGCTGTCGGTGTCTGCTTCTGTTTCCATCAGGTACTAGATGAGGGCTCTATGATGGTGGATAAGTTAGTCATCAATCTTATTATCAGGGAAGGACATTTATGGTAGTTTTTCCACTGTTGCTCAAATTGTTAGTTGGGGTCAGTCTTGTAGGTCTCTGGACATTTTTCTAGAGTCAGTTTTCTCTCTAAACCTATAATGACTCCCTCTTTTATGGTCTCTCTATCTCTCTGTCTCTGTCTCTGTCTCTGTCTCTGTCTCTGTCTCTGTCTCTCTCTCTCTCTCTCTCTCTCATTTATTCCTCCCCTGACTGAATCTTCCTGGTCCCACATGCTTTTCTCTGCTCCCCTTCTCTTTCTCCTAGTTTCTTCTCCACTCACTGCCCCCACTCCACTCCCCATATGCCCAGGAGATCTTGTTCCTTTCCCCTTCTGTGAGGGACGTTATATGAATCTCTTAGAATTCTCTTTGTATCCTAGTTTATCTGGCAGTGTGAATTATAGGCTAGTGATCCTTTGCTCTATGTCTAAAATCCATATATGAGTGAATACATACCATGTTCCTCTTTTTGTGACTGGGTTACCTCATTCAAGATGGTTTCTTCAAGTTTCATCCATTTGTCTGCGAATTTTAATATTCCATTATTTTTTTCTGCAGAGTAGTGTTCCATTGTGTAAATGTACCACATCTTCTTTATCTATTCTTCAGTTGAGGGGCATCTAGGTTGCTTCCAGGTTCTTGCTATTATAAATAATGCTTCTACAAACATGGTTGAACACATGTCTTTGTTGCATGGATGGGGATCATTTGGGTTCCTGAAGAACCACCATACTGATCTCCAAAATGGCTGTACAAGTTTGCACTCCCACCAGCAGTGCAGGAGTGTCCCCCTTCCTCCGCATCCTCTCCAGCATATATTATTATTGATGTTTCTGATTTTAGCCATTCTGGCAGGAGTAAGATGGTATCTCAGAGTTGTTTTGATTTACTTTCCCTGATAGCCACGGATGTTGTTGTCTTTAAGCCTTTTTGATTTCCTCTATTGAGAATTCTTTCTTCAGTTCTGTACCCCATTTTTTAATAGAGTTATTTGGTGTTTTGGTGACTAGTTTCTTAAGTTCTTGTATATTTTGGAGATCAGCCCTTTGTCAGATATAGGATTGGTGAAGATCTTTTCCAAGTCTGTGGGCTGCCATGTGGTCTTGTCAACTGTGTTCTTTGCCTTAAAGAAGCTTCTCAGTTTGAGGAGTTCCCATTTATTAATTGTTGATCTCAGGTCTGTGCTACTAGAGTTATGTCCAGGAAATGGTCTCCTGTAGCGATTTGTTCAAGGGTACCTCCCACTTTCTCACCAAAGAGGTTCAGTGTGGCTGGATTTATGTTGAGGTCTTTGATCCATTTGCTCTTGAGTTTTGTGCATGGCAATAGACATAGGTCTAACTTTAGTCTTCTACACACTATCATCCAGTTGTGCCAGCACCATTTGTTGAAGATGCTTTCCTCCTTGCATTGTATACTTTTAGCTGTTTTGTCAAAAACCAGGTGTTTGTAGGTATGTGGGTTAATATCAGCATTATTGATTCAATTCCATTGGTCTACTTGTCTATTTTTGTGCCAATACCAGGTTGTTTTCAGGACTATAGCTCTATACTAGAGCTTAAAGTCGAGGATGGTGATCCATCCTGAAGTTCCTTTATTGTACAGGGTTGTTTTGGCTTTCCAGGTTTTTTTTTTTCCATATAAAGTTGATTATTATCCTTTCAAGGTCAGTGAAGAATTATCCTGGGATTTTGATGGGGATTGCATTGAATCAGCAAGATTGCCATTTTTACTATGTTTATCCTACCTATCCAAGAGCATGGGAGATCTTTCCATTTTCTGGTATCTTCTTTAATTTCCTTCTTTAAAGACACAAAGTTCTTATTATATAGGCCTTTCACTTGTTTGGTAAGCATTATCCCCAGATACTTTATGTTGTTTCTGGCTATTGTAAAGGGTGATATTTCTCTGATTTCTTTCTCAACCCCCTTTTTGTCTGTATATAGTAAGGGTACTGATATTTTTGAGTTTATCTTGTATCTTGCTAGTTTTCTGAAGGTGTATATCAGCTGTAGTAGTTCCTTAGTAGAGTTTTTTAGGTCGCTTATGTAAACTATCTTATCATCTGCAAATAGTGAAAGTTCGACTTTTTCCTTTCCAATTTGTAGCCCCTTGATCTCTTTTTGTTGCCTTATTGCTTTAGTTAGGGCTTGAAGTACAATATTGAAGAGATATTGAGAGAGGGCAGCCTTATCTTGTTCCTAATTTTAGGAGAATCACCTTAAGCTTTTCTCCATTCAATTTGATGTTGGCTATTCTTTTACTGTATATTGCTTTTATTATGTTTAGGTATGTTCTTATTATTCCTGATCTCTCCCAAGACCTTTATCATGAAAAGGTGTTGAATTTGAAAGGCTTTTTAAGCATCTAGTGAGATCATGTGGTTTTTCTTTTTCAGTTTGTTTATATGGTGGATCACATTGATAGACTTTCATATATTGAACCATCCCTGCAACCCATGGATGAAGCCTACTTGGTCATGATGGATGATTTCTCTGATGTGTTCTTGGATTCAATTTGCCAGTATTTTACTGAGTAATTTTGCATAAATGTTCATGAGGGATATTGGTGTTCTTTCTTAGCTGTGTCTTTGTGTGGCTTGGGTACCAAGATAATTGTGGCCTCTTAAAAAGAGTTTGGTAATGAACCTTCTGCTTCTGTTGTGTGGAACAATTTGAGGAGTACTGGTATTAGCTCTTCTTGAATTTCTGGCAGAATTCTGCACTGAAGCCATCTGGCCCTGGGCTTTTTTTTTGGTTGGGAGGCTTTTGATGATTGCTTCTATTTCATTAGGGGTTATAGGTCTATTTAAGTTGCTTATCTGTTCTTGATTTAATTTTGATAAGTGATGTCTTCCAGAAATTTGTTCACTTCTATTGAATTTTCAAGTTTTGTGGAGTACAGGTTTTAAAGGTATGACCTGAAAATTGTCTGGATTTTCTCCGTGTCCATTGTTATGTCCCCCTTTTTGTTTCTAATGTTGTTAATTTGCATGTTCTCTCTCTGCTTTTTGGTTAGTTTGGATAAAGGTTTGTTTATGTTGTTGATTTTCTTGGAAAACCAACTCTTGTTGCATTGATTTTTTTGTATTGTTTTCTTGGTTTCTACTTTATTGATTTCAGCCCTCAAATTGATTATTTCTTGGCATCTACTCCTCCGGGGTGAGTTTGCTTCATTTTGTTCTAAGGCTTTCAGTTGTGCTGTTAATTCTCTAATGTGACTATCCTCTGTTTTTCTTCATATAGGCACTTAATGCAATGAACTTCCCTTGTAGCACTGCTTTCAAGGTGTCCCATATGTTCAGGTATGTTTTATCCTCATTCTCGTTGAATTCTAGGAAGTTCTTAACTTTTTTCTTTATTTCTTTCTTGATCCAGGTATGGTGCAATTGCACATTGTTCAGTTTCCATTAATTTGTAGGGTTTCTGCGATCTGTGTTGTTGAATTCCAACTTTAAAGCATGGTGGTATGATAAGATACACAGGACTATTCCAATTTTTTGTATCTGTTGAGGTTTGTTATGTTGCCTAGTATGTGGTCAATTTTAGAGAAGGTTCCATGTGGAGCAGAGAAGAAGGTATATTCTTTTGTGTTTGGATGGAATGTTTTAAAGATGTCTGTTAAACCCAATTGAGACATAACTTCTGTTAGATCTTTTGTTTCTTTGTTAAGTTTCTGTCTGGTAGTACTGTCTAGTGGTGAGAGTGGGGTATTGAAGTCTCCCACTATGAGTGTGTGATGTTTCATATGAGCTTTGAATTTTAATAGTGTTTCTTTTTTGAATGAGGGCACCTTTGTATGTGGGGCATAGATGTTCAGAATTGAGACTTTGTGCTGATGGATTTCTCTTGTGATGAATACAAAATGACCATCTTCCTCTCTTTTGATTTTTGGTTTGAAGTCTAACTTGTTAGATATTAGCATAGCAACACCTGCTTGCTTCTTGGATACATTTAAGTGGAAGACCTTTTCTAAACCCTTTATCCTGAAGTAATGTCTGTCATTGAAGCTTAGATGTGTTTCTTGTATGCAGCAGAAGGATGGATTCTGTCTTCATATCCATTCTGTTAGCCTGTGTCTTTTTATAGGCAATTAACACCATTAAAATTGAGAGAAAGTAAGGACCATTGATTGTTAATTCTTGATTTTAGATTTGTTGTTGGTGGTGGTATTGTGAATATATTTGCCCTGTTTTATTCTTAAGATTCTGTTGAAGTGGGATTATCTATTGACTATGTCTTTGTGAGCATAGTAAACTTCCTTGGGTTGGAGTTTTCCTTCCAGAACTTTCTGTAGGGCTGGGTTTGTAGATAAGTATTGTGAAAATCTGGCTTTGTCATTGAGTATCTTGTTTTCTTTGTCTAAAATGATTGAGAGTTTTGCTGGGTATACTAGTCTGGGCTGGCATCCATGGACTCTTAGTTCTTGTAAAACATCTATACAGCTCCTTCTGGTCTTGAGAGTTTCCATTGAGAAGTCAGGCGTAATTTTGATAGGTCTGCCTTTATATGTACCTGGCCTTTTTCCTTCGATACTCTTAATATTCTTTCTTTATTCTGTATGTGAGGTGTTTTGATTATGTGTCAAGGGTTCTTTTCCTTTGGGCCAGTCTATTTGGTGTTTGGTATGCCTCTTGTACTTTCATGGGCATGTCCTTCTTCAGATGGGAAAGTGTTCTTCAATGATTTTATTGAATATATTTTCTGCACCTTTGAGCTGGGCTTCTTCCCCTTCTTCTATGCCTATCATTCTTAGGTTTAGCCTCTTCACAGTGTCTCACATATCCTGGATGTTTTGTGTTAAGGACTTGTCGGATTTAAGATTTTCTTTGGTCAATGAATCTATTTCCTCTCGTTTATCTTCTATGCCTGAGATTCTCTCTTCCATCTCTTGTATTCTGTTGGTTATTCTTGCATCTGTAGTTCCTGATCAGTTGCCCTGTTTTTCTATTTCTAGCATTCCCTCAGTTTTTGTTTCCTTTATTGTCTCTATTTCAGTTTTCAAGTCTTGAACTGTTTGAGTTGTTTTTTTCAATTGTTTGATTGTTATTATTATTTTTTTTGACTTTTCTTACTTTCTTAAGGAATTTGTTCATTTCTTGCATTTTTCATTTTTTGCTTGGTCTTTTACTCTATTTCTTCCAATTTTTTGTTTGTTTCTTCTTTCATTTCTTTAAGAGATTCTCTCATATCGTCTTTGAGGGTTTCTGTTACAAGCACGTTTTCCCCACGGGCCTGGTCCCACCACCTGCTACCACGCCAAACCCCAATAACACTCTGAGACTCTGTATTTGATACAATCCTGTTGGCCAGTTACTATTATTGTTTATGGGCTAGCTCTGTCTTAATGATTAACCCATTTCTACTTATCTAAGTATTTCCACGTGGTCATCTTATCAGAGAGTGACGGCTGGCATCTTGCTTCCTCCAGGCTCTACATGCTGACTCCTCCTTACTACTTCCTCTTTCCTCCTTGTCTCCTAGCTCCACCTATCTTGCTTTCCCATTGGCCACAGTGCTTTATTAATTAACCAGTATGAGAAACATATTTACAGAATAACATCTCCCATCGGGTTTCTATCATTTTTATGAAATGATTTTTTAAGTCATTCTCCTCTGCTTCATCTCCTTTGGTGTGTTCAGGCCTAGTTTGTGTAGAGTCCCTAGATTCTGATGGTATCATGCTTGTATTTCTATTGTTAGGTGTTTTCTTGTATTGCTGTCTTTCCATTGCTTCTTCCAGTGGGTACAGGTGGAATCTCTTTCTCTACACTACTCTTCTGGTGGATGTAGGTGGGTCAGGAGTTCGATGTATATAGCTCTGGTGGTCCAGTCTCTCTGGCCAAGGCCTGGCCATGGGGGTCAAAGATCAGGCAGTCGGGGACTCAGGATGGTCCAGCATGGATAGAATGGTCTAATGTGCTCAGATCATATCCAGGAAGTTCCCTGGAGGTGGAAGGATTGTTGGACCTGCCCTGTGGTCCAGTGCTCAACCTGAACAGTGGAACAGTGGGTTCAGTAGGGCAGTGGGTTCAGTAGGGCATAGGGTGGGGGGAGGTTTTGGGTTGGGGTGGTTTGTGGATCAGAGTACAAGGAATGTTCTCTCTGGGGACAGGATGTAGTGGGGAGCGAGATTCAGGGCTAACCCAGGGAGTTCCCAGGGCAGAGACCTGGCAATGGGTGTCAAGAATCAGGTAGATGGTGACTCAGGGTGGTCCCATGTGGATAGGTGGGTCTCCAGCAGAGGTCTGGTGATGGGAGTCAAAGATCCAAGGTATTGGATTTTTAGTATTATAGAGACCAATTATCACAAATGAGGAAGCTTAAAACAGTAGGTTATTTCTTTTCCCAGAATTCTGGAAGGCAGAAACCTGAAGTAGAGATACTCACTGTTTCCTCCATATGCAATGGGAATTGCATTTCTTATCTTGCTTCTGATCTGGTCGATAGTATTCAGTGTCTCATGGTCAATTCCCTCTCAGTCTGTTATTTCCCTCACATGATCTTCTCTGTTATTTTTGTTTTCATGTCTCCATGTTCTTCTCTTCTTATTAGGATGTTGCCATTGTATTTAGAGCACACATAGATATTTCAGGATGATACCATCTCAAAACTGTTAAAATAGTTACTTCTGTAAAGCCTCTCTTCCCAAATGATGTTAAACATTTACTGACTCCAGGTGTGTAAACCCTTTGTGACACACCATTCAATCCACCATTCACAGTTTCCCATCCTCAACAACCTTGTGCTTTTGAGCCAGATAAATCTTCAGTGGATACAGACACCTGTGCACTGTGGCTTGTCTTACTAGCATTGTCCAAACATATGCCTGCAGTATCTTCCAACCCTCACCAGCTATGACAGCCAGCAATGTTTTTGTGTTTGGATACTGTTAGATATTCTTAGATAGATGGACTGGCAACCTTCCCTTTGGTGAGAACTGCTGACCTAGGAGAAAGTTGATGGATTAGACAGTGGACATATTCAGCTTTACTAGGTATTATTAGTTTTTTGTTGAAAGTCATTGCATCAGTTTAAACTCTTACCAACAATTTGATAGTTCCTGGAGCTCTAGATCATCCCTGGTGCTCGTGATTGACACTGAAGCTTACTTTGTCTATTTGATGCTATGTCATTTGCATTATTTACACATCTGGTTGCACCTTTCCTACTCATCTGTTGTCCATTTTGGTTTCTTGGTGCATGAGATGCTTAATGTTTTTGACAATTTAATTTCTTTTGTGTTTTTTTTCCTGTTGAATTGGCATGGCTCATATATTTTCAAAACAAACCCCCATCCAGCTATGTCTAATTCAATGCCTCCTCCTCATCTCCAGCTTGTTTTTTTCCATTCTGTTTATAAAATCCTTTATTGTATCTAACATATAAATTATAATATTTCCAATTCATCCATTCTTTTTGAAGACTTGTGCTCCTTGGGTCTTTTATTTTAAATGTTGAGACAATCATTATACTTGAGCCTAAGGCTAAAAAATTGATAATTTCTAAAATTTTTCAGGACTGTGGGTGGTGTGGTGATTGGTTAGAAGCATACAAAACTAAATGTGTAGACTGAAGCCCTTGCCTATTCTACCTGCAAACGTGTGCTGGAGAAACAACCACTTTTTATTTTCAAGTGCTTGTTGCAAAGGGAAAAGTATTTGAGGCTCTCCAGGATCTTAGTAGGATTAATTTTATAAAAATAAATCTATTGGTGACTGTGGTAGCTCTCATGATAGGATATGGGGAAGATTTGGAGGCCAGCCAGTTGAAATCTGGCGTGGACTGGAGAGGGGCTTATCTCTAGCTTAGGACTTATCAGCAGTTGATGACTTCTGTGCAAGGGAGAGTCACTTTCCTTTGGTAGTATAGTCTCTAGTGCATTGCCCCACACCCATATGTATAGGGGCAGTACTAATAATTGGACTCGTCATTGTTTAAGAGGCCATGAAGTTGGGAGGGGAACATGTTGGAAGACATAGATTTACAAGGTTTGTTGATATGATGAAAAATAAAAAATATTGAATATCTGCATGAAAATTTCAAAGATAAAAAATTATTTTAAAAAGAAAAGAAAAAGAAAATGCCCCTTTGAAATCCTTTCAACACCGTGGCTTCAGAAGTGCTTATGTGGCTATTTCTTAGACTCTCCTCCCTCCCTCCCTCCCTCCCTCCCTCCCTTCCTCCCTCCCTCCCTCCCTCCCTCCCTCCCTCCCTCCCTCCCTCCCTCCCTCCCTCCCTGTCTCTCCCTCCCTCCCTCCCTCCCTCTCTCTCTCTCTCTCTCTCTCTCTCTCTCTCTCTCTCTCTCTCTCTCTCTCTCTCTCTCCCTCCCTCCCCTCTCTCTCTGAGACAGGGTTTCTCTGTGTTGCCATGACTATCCTGGAACTCACTCTGTAGACCAGGCAGGCCTTGAATTCAGAGATCCACCTGCCCACATTTGGGTATAAACTATCATTTTCCTAAATACTTACCTCTTTCTTAATATCTGTTTTTAAGTCTGTGTTAAAACCTCATCTTAATTAACTTCAACTCCATTTAAAACAAAATAAAGCAGAACCACCACCACAAAAACAAAAACAAAAACAAAAACAAAACAAAAAAAAAAACCCAAGAAAATCCCCAAATATTTACAGTTCCTCTAAGGGATGCAGTTTATAATTCAAAATCACCTTAGCAATTTTCTAGGTTACTGGTTAAGAATATTAGATCTATAACAATGGAAAACATATGGCTTGTGCAAATAATTCATAAAACTTCTGCCTGAAGTATGTATCTTCTCTTTTACTTTTAAATATCTTTAGACAAATGCTGACAGTGTATCTAGGTGATCTTTTTTGATGTCAGTATATGCCAAATATAGTATAGGTTTACTTTTAGGGCACATCCAATAATTGAATTATTTTCTGTGTAATTCTTATAATTGCCAATGTTGCTTTGTCCAATGATAACTATTTGTGCACTACTCTGAGGTGTTATATTCACCATCACCTAGGACATTTCATTAAATTTGTTTCAATTTACTTGATGGTGTGATATTTCTTCCAAGTCAGTGTGGGGATTTTCCAGATCTTCAGGTATAATACCAACACATCTGATAAAGAGGCTTGGAGTTATTTATGATTAAAATTGTTTTTGTCTGGTAGATTCAGTTCAACATTTTACTTAACTAGTAAAAGTTTCCATTCATCTTTATTATAACAGCTTTAATTATAAGATTATTTGAGGGGCTGAAAGAATGTCTCAGTGGTTGGAGAGTGTGTACTATTCTTTCAGACAACCTGAGTTGGGTTCCAATAACCCTTATCAGGGGGCACACAACCATTTGTAATGCCAGATCCAGGGATTCAACATCCTTTTATGGCCTCTGGTGGCATTGCACTTACATGTACAAACAGATATGCACACATAGGCATAAGTAAAAAAATTTAAAAAGATAATTAGAATCTACCTTTATAAATATTAGTGTTTAATTGCCATCAAGTTTTAATCAATACACATGTATGCTATGGTTATAGTGGGGAGTTTATTTGCACAATCACGAGTATGAACAGAGACACTCAACTTTTGATTACATTCCAGTGACATGTGCCAGTTTCTCTCTAGTTAATTTGTAAGTTTGGCTTCACATCACATAAGTGGAGGTGACACATCTGGATTACTGCATGGCAGATGACCTTTCTGGAGATCATAGACCTAATAGATCATTTAACATGAACAGCTCTGACATGTGACTGAACTCCTTAAGCATCAGGAAAGCTTCATGAAAGTCAATGTCATATCAAAGTCCCCTATCATTTTCGATACATGCCCTCAATTGCCATTGGCTGCTTTGAGAGTTGTTGCCAATGAGGCTGAGGACAAAGTTAAGCTACATTGTGAAAGAGTAGTACAAACTGCTCTCGGGGGGAAAATATAATCTAAAAGAGAAATCAGGGCCTACCAAAACAGCATTTTCCTTTCCTGTTGACTTTAAACTGAAATTGTTAGATTGTGTTATGACATCCAGAGATTCCAAACAGAAAACAAAACAAAATGAGAGAAAATTGCTTAGTGATAGCTGAAACAAAGATACACTCAGTCAACCTTTATTGAATGAACAAGCCATGTGCTGATCATTGCTTTGACTACATCCAGCAGTAACAGTCTTACCTCTTGAGCCATGGCACTTATTCATCTGTGGACTAAGAACCAACATTGTACCAGGCTAAGCAGGGGCAATTCAAAGCTGAGGACCTGCACTGTGTCTATTCCATAGGTCATGTGCTCAAATGGCTTCCAGAACTATTAATCAAATAATCTCACTACACAATTTTAAATCACAACTATGGTTAGTGCTAGGAAAAAAAACAAAACCAAAAACAGACGAACAAACAAAACCAGGCAAAGGTTACCCTATGGCTGGAGCAGGGTGAAGACCTCCTGAGGAGATGGTATAATGTTAGGTCGTGAGTTCACAGTGACCACAAGTTTAATGAAATATGGAAAAGAGAAAAGAAAGAAACCTTATAGGTAGAAAACAGTGTGTGTCATGGCCATGTGATGGGACGAAGCTATTCACCCGTAGTTTCTCAGGCTGGGCTAGGAACAATAAGAGAACGTTTGCTATGATGTTACTGAGGGTCATAGACACAAGGTTTTGTGGTGTCTTATCAGCCACTGTCAAATGTTTAATTTTTTAGTGCTTAGAAATGCAGGAAGCTGTTGAAGAATTTGAACAGGAGAGTGACTTAGAGTTAAGTTCCTAGAAGTTTACTCTGCCATGTGAAGAATAGAGATTGGAAGGATCAGAGCAGGCCTGGTGGAAGTAGTTAAGAGATTGCCCTAGTTGGTTTGATGAGCTAAAGCTCTCTGAAGTAATGACATAGGGCTAGGTGGGAAGCAACAACTAAATTCATGAAACACTTAGCAAGTAATAGGACTTGGTGTTCTACTAAGAAGAGATAATTAGAAAAGAAAGAGTACTAGATATGGAGCAACAATTAATGAGAAAAGAGGACACGAATTTGAAAGTGAGTGAAGGAAAGTACATGGGCAGGTTGGGAATGAATAGAGGGAAAGGGGAAGTTATGAAATTATAACTTCAAAAATAAATAAAAACCAATAGAGAAAAGTTAAACTGCTGGCTATGGTATATCACAAATCTGAGTTCATCTTGGGCTATAAAGTGAGTTCCAGGCCAACCTGGGCTACATGGTAAGACACTGTCTCAAAAATAAAAACAATAAATAAAAATAAAAGAGAGAAAGTAAAAGGATTTGAAATACTGATTAGGAAACACACTGCTAAGCATGACAAAGTCCATGCTATCCTGTGTTACTGAATGGTTGGTGGTGTCATTCGGTGAATTAATAAAGGCATAAAGTCTCCTGTAGGGAGGTTTGAAAACAGTTTTCTCTTGGCCTTTTGGCTTGTGGTCCTAGAGTTTCCTTCTGGTGTGTGGTTCTAGAACTTAGAAGAGAAGTATAGAATAGAGGCAACAAACTTAGCATTTCTTTCTTTTTATCAATCAATCTATCACTCACTCACTCACTCAATCAATCAATCAATCACTATCCCAGCCTTATCACAGTTTCTCCTCTCTTTCTCTTCTTTTTCCCTTTCCCTCATCAATCCCTTCTCCTTTGTCTTTAGAAAAGTGCAATACTACCATGTATATCAGTTAGCCATGGCATATCAAGTTGCAGTGCATATCAAGACTAGGCACTTCCTCTCCTATTAAGACTAGATGAGGCAACCCAGGAAGAGGAAAAGCTTCTGCAAACAGGTTAACAGTTCAGAGACAGTCCCTTCTCTCTCTGTTAGGAGTCCCACAGGAAGACCAAGCTATACATTTGTAACATATGTGCAGAGGGCCTAGGTCAGTCCCATGCTAGTTCTCTGGTTGGGGGTTAACTTTCTATGAACCCTCATGAGTCCAGGTTAGTTGATTCTGTGGGTATTTTGTGGTGTCCTTGACCCCTCCGGCTCTCAAAATTCTTCCTTGCCCTCTTCCACAGGATTCCCCAAGGAGGTCTGCCTAATGTTTGGCTGTGGGTCTCTGCATCTGTTTTCATTAGGTTCTGCATGAAGTCTCTCTGATGACAATTGGGCTAGGCAATGGTCTATGGGTGTAGCAGAATATCATTGGATGTCATTTCATTGACTTTTTTTCTTTTTTTATGTGAGTCATGTTTGGTTCTATCCTAGGTCTCTGGACTGTCAAGCCTCAGCATTTCATAAGGATATTTCCACTCAACACAGCTTCCATGACCAGATGTGATTTTCTCCCAAATACAGTGGTTCTGCAGAGGACATCAACTTGTTTTCTAATTCACAAGTCAGTAGAGCCAATGAAATATCTTATGGATTAGGAGCTCAGTCCCACAAAATTGTTCTTGACATTAAATGCAAATCATTTCTGACTTATAGACTATGAAATGGTTTCCCTACCCTGTCCTCAGGTTTCATTAATTTACCAGAGCAGGTCACCAAGCTCTGGGAAATACTTGGGTTTACTGACTTAGAGGATCATACAAGGGATATAGATGAGCAAGTAGATGGAGGAGATGCCAAGACAAGGTATGTAGGATGGGGGGGTATCTCTGTGCCTTCCCCATGTATGTAATTCTTCATGTATCTTCATGTATTCAGTTATCAGTAAGATTTATGAATCTCATCCTTTCAGATTTTTATGGGAAGTTATTATGTAGATGTGATTGATTATATCATTGGGCACTGCTGATTGACTCAACCTTCAAATCCACTCCCCTTTAGAGAGGTGGGAAGACAGTACTGAAAATAATAACTGTCTAAACATCTGCCTTCCCTCCCTGGCAATGCTCTATCACCTAGAAACTGTACAAGCATTTCTAGGCACCAGCCATTTTGTTAGCATTTATGTCACATCTGCCTGAGATTTTTGGTCTTGTGGTATTATGTGTCAGGAAGGCTGTGTGTGTGTGTGTGTGTGTGTGTGTGTGTGTGTGTGTGTGTGTGTGTGTGTGTGTGTGTTTATGCTTCCATGCATATGTATATATGTATGTGTGGACAAGGAAGTAGCACAATTCACAAATAAAAAAGTGATCTGTGTATACAGAGATGTTAATGGAAGGTAAGTTACTCTGACAAAACAATGGCCTCTCAAATGTGACTATCCTAATTTCCAAAATCCAAGAGTGTTATTGTATATGGAATGGAGAGTTAAGGTAGAGGATAAAAGCAAGACCACTAACTTGCTGACTATGAACTAGAATTTAAGTCTAACTAAACCTGTTTCTATACTAACATACTCAAGTTATTCTGATAGTGCAGTGTGTGTGTGTGTGTGTGTGTGTGTGTGTGTATGTCATAGAAATGTTTTTTGTAATAACATATAGTTGAGTCTTGGCCTACCACAGTGGCAGAAAATCAGATCAGTCACCCCATGATGAAATAAAGCCAATGGTTAGATGTACCAGTTGGGTTATTTTTGCATCTTAGTTCTATTTCATGTAGATCACTTTCTTTCTCTGTCTACGATTATTACCCAGCCCTATGAAAGTCCCAGAGTCTTGACTTCATGTGGAGGAGCTTCTTGACTTGTGAATTTCTCTTTGTTCTTATTAAACGACTACATCTAACTTGTTCAACGTTTTCTTTGGATAAATTATCCTTGATTATCTTACTGGACACCAATAGATTCATGAGGGTGCTTACATGGATAGTCAATATCAGCATGAGAAAGACTTGGCCATCACTGCTGGCTTTTAAGATGGAAGGATGCCCCTAGCCAAGAAGTGGGAACAGGACACTGTAACACAGTCCTAATCCTGTGACACTTTAATAATCCAACCATAAAATCATTTCATTGATACTTCATAACTGTAATTTTGCTACTATTATTAATTGTAATGCAAATATCTGGTATATAGGATATCTAATAAACAATTGCCATAGGGGTTGCAGTCTACAGGTTGAGAACCACTGCTCTAAAAGCTGGCAAATGAAGAGACAGATTTTTCTCCTAGTCTTATAGGAGCAAAGTCCACTGAAATCTTGACTTTAGTCCATTGATACTCATTTTGGAACTTTTATATAACACCACATTTTAAGGTAATAAATCTGTGTCATTCTTAACTATTACGTCTGTGACAATTTGGTAACAGGAGCAATAGAAAACTAACACAGTCCTCAAGAAAAAAATAGTGTGTGTGTGTGTGTGTGTGTGTGTGTGTGTGTGTGTGTGTGTGTTTGTGGGATGGGGGGGGACTCCACCCTGTAGTAGCCTAGAAAGAATGACAGAAATGCAAAGATATAGGTAAAAAGAACAGAGAAGCCAGAAAAGCATAGGGTTCAGGACATAGAAGTAGAGAATCTTTCACAAAAGTTGTCAAGTGAAGTGAAATGTAGGTAGGTGGCTTGAGACCTAAGTGGTAGGTATTTTGTGGACCAAAGTGTGTAGAGTTCATATTATGGTAGGATTGTCTTGTAAGTAGGAGGTGAAGTGATAAGACTCTGGCAGATTCAGAGACTAAGAATTTTGTGCATTAGAAGAAAAAGTCATAGACATGATTAATTGCAAGCTAAGTTTCTGGCCTGGTTGGCAGTTCTTTGTGGAGATGACTGTTTGATGCTTCATAGGATACTTTTTAACATCTCCAACTTCTGCTCAGTGGGTATGACTAGCAGTTTCCCATCTCCAGACATTATCCAATGCCCCTTGAGGGAAAGAATAATTGGTAGAGGGCAACTGTTTTGGACAGAAAACAGAATTCCCTGAATTTGATTGTGTCAAAGCATATCAAACGCATCCGTCTAACCACAGCTTAAAAGGCTGTCAGATGACTAGGACATTATTTAATCATCCCATTTAAAGCTCATGCCTGTAGATGTGCACAGAGTGTCTTTTCTGACTTGATGCAAAGTGATTTTGCATAAATGACATTGAGCATGCTCTTATATAAGAATATAAAAGGTGAGCTGATGATGGACTCCAGGGCATATTCAAAACATGTTCTAATTCTACACATGTCATTTTATCTAGATCACTGACTGAACAATAATTGAACTGCATGGTTCCAAGAAATTGCCCCTTACCCTTGTGTCATCTTTCTATAAGAATTCTAATAGCAGGAGCTGAAACCTCAAAGCATGTGCCCATCAAATCATGTTGAAATACTGTACACTGTAAAAAAAAATGATAGAGTGTATGCATTATAACATGCTTGATGTGGCAGTTCAGAAATTTAATGGGAAGTACAGTCCAATTCTGGTTTCTAAGCTTTAAAGGGAAGGATTGCTTTTTTGATTGGGTGCATATGTTGGGTCTCAGTGGTACAAAGACACAATTTCTCTTATTGCCTTTTCCCACCCCTGTTCTTTTTGAACTGGCTCTTTAGGTATGCCTACAATGCTGACTTTGGTGGAATCTGATTTATTTTATTACTTTAATAATGCACTGTGTAGTTTGGGGAGAAGGATATGAAGAAGGTCTTGTAAAGTAAATTAAAAGCAAATTTTCACACTTGATCACACATGTAAAAGTGAGATTAATTCAATGATGAGGCAGATGCTTTATTAGAGGTCAGTGTGCTCATGGTGGTTATTAAATTTTTTTAGTATTTTAATAACAGTGTTTTCCTCCCAACCTAGTTTTTCCATGTTATGGATACTGATTTAGAGTTATAACTCAGACCTGGGGTCACCTCATTCTGGACACAAGACTACATTCAGCATTATAGTTTTTAAGCCACTTCTTTTTGGCAAAGCAAGTAGAACTATAGAAGACAGTGGCCTTAAACTTTTGTTTGAATTAGTAGTAAAGCCACTAACAATGAAAACAAACCCAAAATCTACATTGGTAGACTGTTTCCAGTTTCACACCTATTTCCAGAGATAAATGTTGTGATGAGCTTGGTGTTATCCTTCTAAAAAACTTTTTCTCTTCAATTAATCTGCACACCTGCACATCTCTGCTTGAGAAGAGTCTAGTGTAATGACTTTTGACTGTGATTATGCAGAAGTGATACACACTGAGTAAAAACCATGCTTTGTTTTTTGACTAAGACTTTTTTTTTTCTGAACTGCAATATACAGCACCACCATTTCCCCACTACTCAACAGGAGAAGTGAGCTCTGGTTAAGTCAGTCATGTAATCTTGAGAGTACACAATGGATCTTCTACTTTTTATGCTGCTGAGCTATAAGGTTTCTTAAGTTGGGGATGTTGAATGCATTTCAAGTTCATACTACTTCAGGATATAACTCCATTGTAAGAAGAGGACATCTGTGTATGTATGCATATCAAACTTTGTCAAATTGCTTAATTTAGGGCCTGTGGACTTTGACAAATGTCAGGTTGAATTGCTTGCATGATTTTGTAATGTATAGTATAGACTATAATTTAAATGTGTTGTCATGTTCTCTTCATTTCATATTATATTTTAGTATTGTCTCATTTAGCTACTTTCCTATCCATGGGCATTTGGGTTGTGTAAGAATTTTGTACATTATTATGAATGTAATAATAGAGGCACTCTTGCTTGCATATCTGTAAGAGCAGTGTTTATTCTGTAATAAAATTGTTAAGCCAAGGATTAGATACTTTACAGACAGTATCTGTTTTAGTTCATAGTTCTAAAAAGGCAATAAAGCTTTATTATTTTTAAAAAATGATGAATAAACAGAGATAAACATGGGCATATATCTGTAATTGCAGCCCTTGAAAGTCTGAGATAGGAGGATCGCTGAGAAGCTGAGACCATTGTGGACCACATGTTAAGTTTGCAGCAACCTTGGCTATATATTGAGTTTGAGGAAGCCTGGGCTACATAAAGAAGTCCTATCCCCCCCCATCCCATACAAAGAGTCATCAGTAGATCTGAAAACCAGGTGTTGTGGGTCATGCCTACAGTCACAGTTACACCAACAGCTGAGGAACATCCAGATGTTAGACACAGTTACCTATATGTTAGGTAACAATAGAGAAAGTTTGATATATGGCACAAGTTGATTGTGAGGTTTAGAAAGTATCTTAACTTTTATCTAATTAGAATTGCTTTAGAACAGCTCAAGGTTCAGAGCAATATTGTGAGGAGTTTGTATAGCATTTCCTTCAATCTTCCATGTATACTGTTCTCCATTATCAGCATCCCTCACTAAAGTAGGGAATGAGCCACAATCCATTGACCTACACTGACATCTTATAGACACCTAAAGTCCACAGCTTCCATTAGGCTTTATACTTGGTGGTATGATGGGAGATGTTATTATGTATATATGTTTCTCATACTGGTTAATAAAGCCCTGTGGCCAATGAGATAGCAAGATAGGCGGGGCTAAGAGACAAGGAGGAAGAGGAAGTGAGTAGGGAGGAGTCGAGATGTAGCCCGGGAAGAAGCAGGAAGCCTGCCGCTCGGCTCCCCGATAAGATGACCACGTGGGAATACTTAGATAAGTAGAAATGGGTTAATAATTATGGCAGAGCTAGCCCATTAACAATAATGGTAATTGGCCAACAGGATTGTATCCAATACAGAGTCTCTGAGTGTTATTTGGGGCACACGTGGTTGCAGGACAATGGCGGCAGAACCAGCGGCAGCCGGCAGGGAAACCTGCCGTAACATAATGGTGTCAGAAGCGGGATTGAGAACTTTCGCTTAAAACTTAACAAAAGCTTAAAAAATAGTTTTTAGAAACAAGGGAACAGAGACTTCTTGGTAGCAGCATTTTCTTGATTGGATTTGTTTTGCTGTAGACAGAGATTTGCGCGGCTCCTTTAAGGGAAGTTTCCAAAATTAGCATAAGCGGCAAAAAGCCGCCTGGCTTTTAAAGAGCTCTGCTAACAATTCATTGGTGTGTAGGAGAGCTGCAATAAAGGTTTACACTGTGTTTTTAAAAATACGCTGGCTTGGGAGAGAAAAAGAAACAGGATACAATGGTTTAAAAAAGAAAAAAGGAAGTAGAATTAATCCTAGTACTCGGCAGACAGAGGCAAGCAGATCTCTGTGATTTCAAAGTAAACCTGGTATGGAGTGAATTCCAGGACAGATAAAAGTTACACAGAGAAACCCTGTCTCAAAATATGTAAATAAAAAAGCCACGTAAAGATGGAAAACACAGAGAAATTTTGGATACTATACGCGATTCTGTTGTCTTTAAATTATTTGATTGGTGAGAAAATAACTACTGATAAAAGAAATGCTGCTAGATTAATTCAATTTATATATTTTAAAAATGCTTTGACTCCAAAATTTAAGCATAAGGACAAGTTACTGGGGAAAAGGATTTCTATTTTTGTTTCCACAGAAAATGAAAAGCTACAGATTCTTTACAGACTTATATGGTTTGATCAAGCCAGACCCCCTGAAACAGCTCCCCAGGTGATCCAACATTCAAAGCAGTTGAGACAAAGCCTTGCAGACTACTGCCAAGATTTCTACATCTTCTTTGGATCCCCATGACAGCGCCCTCTACCAGCAGGAAGTAGTTTGGAAAGAACGACGCCCAAATTCCCAAATATTGTTTATAAATGTTTGTTTTCATTTAAATGGGCTTGGTTATAAATGGCTATAACCACAAGCAATCTTTTAAAGGTAAAAAGGGAATTATGGTATAGATATGAATACTTTGCTTTGGAATGGATTTTCTTTTATTGATACAATTTAAGGTCAATTTTATGATATGTATATTTCTCCTCTTGTTTAGGTATTGTGTTTATATAGCTCATTGGAAAATGTAATGTATAATTTAGTACAGATTATAGAGAGTTACCTATGATAGTTAAAACTTGGAGTTAAGTTATTTAGGATTTCTAGATATGCAGAGATGGATATATTTGAGATGACTAGGCATTCTTCAAACCTTTCAAAGACCTACAGAATATGGCATTTAAAATGGTTTAAGGTTTTTCTTGACAGTGAGGCACAACTGCTCCTGGTAACACCACCTACAGAAGAAAGGAAGATGGACATCGAAGAAAAACATTATGGAGTTTGCTTCTAATATGGCAAGACTAGCCATTTGAGCAAGGTACTTCTCTTGTCTAGACTGTTTGACTTTATGTTGTAGAAACTGGACATGCAGGACCCACAAAAAGGTGACTGCTGATGCAAGATGGACATTGCTACAGATTCCTGCTTCATGGAAGAGGCTGCCTGACAGCCAGATAGTCTACAGGACACAGAGAAAAGTGACTGACAAACTGTCAATACAGGTGGACAGTTTAAAGTTTCCTGCCTTGTTGAGGAGTCTGGACACACACTATGGCCTACGGGCTGAAGATGGAACATTACAGAAGAACTTTGGGTGACTGAACAGGCAATAAGTTGTCTCTGTCATTTCTAGAGTTTATATATTATCCTTCTGTGGTCTTTGAAGGAGTTGAAGACAGATAGTTATGATTATAGTTTTTCTTAGTTAGGATTAAAAATAAGTTACATATAGGTCTTTAGACTGACAAAGATAGGATAGATGATATTTTCTTAAAGTCTTACAAAATGTTAATGGACTAAATATTGTTTACTATGATTCTTATTTGATAACTATTGTATGTTATATTTTGCTATGTTAAGGTTAAACCCCTTCTTTTACTTTAGACAGAAAAGAGGGGATGATGGGAGATGTTATTCTGTATATATGTTTCTCATACTGGTTAATAAAGCCCTGTGGCCAATGAGATAGCAAGATAGTCGGGGCTAAGAGACAAGGAGGAAGAAGAAGTGAGTAGGGAGGAGTCGAGATGTAGCCCAGGGAGGAAGGAAGACGCCCGCCGCGGCTCCCCCATAAGACGACCACATGGAAATACTTAGATAAGTAGAAATGGGTTAATAATTAAGACAGAGCTAGCCCATAAACAGTAATGGTAATTGTCCAACAGGATTGTATCAAATACAGAGTCTCTGAGTGTTATTTGGGGCTGGCGCGGCTGTGGGCCCAGACTGGCGGGCTGGCGGAAAACATACACACTACAGTGGTACAAGTTGCAAGGATTTAGACAAATATGTCATGACAAGTATTTCCACTTCACCTAACATCCCCTGTGCTCCACCTACTCACCATGCCCTCAAACTTAAGCAGTGGCAACTAATGATACTTTTATGGTGTTCAGTTTCATGTTTTTCCAAAATGTCATGCTTTTAAAATCTCACAGCACTGGTCCCTTTCAGGTCAGGTTGTCCCACTGAGTAACACATGGTTAGGGGGCTGGCATGTTGTTTCATGGCTCTGTAACTAATCTCTTTGTAGTGCTGAATAATGTTTCATTTTCTGGATGTACCATGGTTTAGCTAATCATCAAGCCTGTCTTTATTATTTCCAGGATTGAGTAAATATAAATGAACATGCAATATTATGAATTTGAGAGAGCATATGGGAGAGCTTGGGGGAAGGGAATAGAAGTTGGGGATGATGTAACGATATTATAATCTAAAAAATAATATAAGAAGTAATTCTAAAAAATGAAAAGTTCGATAAAAAAATCTATGTACAAGTTTTTGGGTGGCATATGTATTTTTCAAAAACTATCTTGTACATGCACCCAGGTTTGTAACTACTGGTTTGTAAAGTATATTTAGTTCTGTGAGAAACTGCTAAAGTATCTTTTAAAGTGTCTGGATAATTTTGTGTTTCTACTATTATTAAACAGGAGCTACAATTGCTCTTTATGGTGTCTCTGTGTATCTATTGTATGCATGTGTGTAGGTGGATGGCTACATGTATGAGTACATGCATCATGTGTATGTGTGTATGCATGTTTGTATTAATGTGAACATATATGTGCAATTGTGTGTGCACATGTGTATACATAAGCATGTGGAGGTCAGAGGTTGAAGTTGTCTTGATTCATCTACACTTCTATTGTATAAAACGTGGGTCTCACACTGACACCCAACTCATAGATTTGACTTCTGAAGCCAGCTAGCCCTGGGGTCCCTGTATCTACTTAACAAACTGGGATTACAGGTGGGTCTCTACAACTGCCCCTACTTTTTTTTGTGGGTGCTGGGGAATCCAAACTCTGGCCTTCATATTTGGCAAATGCTTTATCCACTGAGGCATCTCTCTAGCCTCTTCTTCATATTTTATCTTGTATTTATTATCAGTGTTCTAGGTTCTACCCTATTCTAGAAAGTGTGTAGGAGCATCATCCTATTGTTTAGTTTGAATTTCTCTGATGACCACAGTGCCTTTTCCTGTGCTCATTTGCTGAGGGCTTACTGTACAGTAGATCTTTATTGGTGGAGTGCCTATTTATGTCTTCAGCTAATTTCCAAGTTTGGCTTTTTATTTCATCATTTAACCTTCTGTGTTCTTTATGTATTTTGAATACATATCAGATACCCCTTTGTAAATACTTCCTCAAAAATCGTTGGCTTGTCTTATTCTCTTGAGTGTTTTAACTTTTGTAACTAATTTGCTTATTAGAAAATCTGTTAGAGATTGAAGAAAAAATGTCATGTGTAGATATCAGTATCAAGTGAAGTAGAAATATTGAGAGGTATGGGCTTACTTAAGTCCTTTGTTATATTCTTGGGCTGT